>LQNS02278163.1:13508914-13522551 GCA_001587735.2 Parhyale hawaiensis
GCTCCATGTAATATGACAATGGAAAGCGAAAGTTTATATTTAACTACTCACCAGCCCATTTCCATTAACAAATTATCACTTGGCTAAAAGCCTGGAGAAAGAACTCCGTTAGTTTTAAATATTACCGTCGCATTTGCAGTAATTTTTCATAGTTTGTTGTGGCTGCCAAAGTAGGCAATAATTTATTAACGATTCTCTACCTCCACGCAACACTGAGTCACTTGCATGTAACGTAAAAATTTTATGAGATCATTTACGTAACTACATACCTATTTAAACTGTGTTTCTATAAGGGAAAGCTTTCATGCACGAATAGTAATTAAATCTTGTTTTTTATGAAACTCATATAGCTTGCCATTCAACAGTAATTCAAATTTGCGTAATTTGCAGTGGCACTATGTTACAGCATTCCGATAGCTTTGTTATACCGGGAGCGGGCTAGTTTAACAAAATGGCAACACTTATACGAATGCAAATGACATGAAAGTCTTAGTATTCAAAAACCTGCTTGGCTGTTATTCATAAGGCCTGCCAGATGAGCCAGACGGCAGTGGTTTCGTGCACTGTGTGAACAATAAGCAATCGGTTGTCCGGTTGGAAGCCTTCTAAAACCGGATAGCAAACAGCCACAGGGAACAAACTGCAGCATCTGTGGGATGACGTGTGTCACACAACCCGGACTTTGTCTGAAATCATCTAAGGCACGTAGCATAAGGCACTTGTATATGATTGGGTCTGTCGGAACTTATTATGCAATCAGGCTCGTCGGCATCAGGAATAGGCCTTTTAGTTCGGATCGTTGGGTCCCTTGTTACATACTCGATATATCATAGACCTACCAAAGTTGCTAGACGAGCCAAGGATATGCACTTTGTTGCCTCAGTTCACCACGAGCCAATAGTTCTTCAGCTCCAATTTGACAAATGCCGTATCCCAGTGAACTTCGCCCACAATAATAATGTAACTCATACGAGACTTGCTGTACTCAAGTTACTAGTTGGCCGTCTCACGCCAGCTACTATTTCTTTATCAATCTATTTCTGACAAGCAAAAGCAAGCCAATTTAGTAGCTTCCCAAATTTTTATTAGCATCCAATTTATAAATGGCCTTCTTTATGCTCCAAGCCTGTCTTTTTGGTTGTATTTGTTAGATATCTTCAAGCTTGAGCTCCACGGTTTTATAAATTTACACTATTAAATTATCAAAGCTCAAATTAGAGAAGAACTATGAAAGCGCATACGTCTGCCACGCAAAGTAATATTACAGAAATTTTGAAATTCATCAAAGTCAGTACCTAGCTTATTGAGTTTTTTTCTTGCAAAGAAAAAACTGGAAAAAAAACAAAGCTGAGCGGATCTTCACCAAAAGTTAATCATCTATTTCTCTTAATGCGTCTAACAATTCCTTAGGAATTCATGAATATCTGTCATAACGTTTTGAGTTATCTTGAAATCAGAAAAAAATGGGCAAATAAACTCTGACAATGTCATAACCTTCTTGGGGGATATAGTAAATTACCCTAGACTATAAGGTGGTTCAATGTCACTTTCAGCAAGAAAGTATTTAGCGTCTGCTTAGTACACGTTCTATTTAAGTTATTACTTTATGTATCCTATGATTTTCTTTTTGTAACAACAAATCAATATATCAGCAAAACACTGAATTAGGAAATCGCACCTAAATCTTATTATCGAATGAATTTCCCTCTCAGTTGCTATGTGTCTCGTGCTTCTGCTCGTGCCAGCTAGCATCTCTCCATTATCGTCCCCATCTACACTTAATCACTTTTAAATGGACTCTGCACCAGCAGGCCCACAGGCACACAAAAATTTGCGTATAGTTCGTCATCCAAATTGTTTGTTTTTAACACCGACTTTGGGCATGGGCACGTTTGCGCTATTTTTCATCCTGGCAACTAAACTCCCAGTAGGGTGTAATAATTCTAGAATGCAAACACGTTCTTTCAACTAAGTGACTACTGTACTTTTCCATGAGTGTTCATTGTGCCGCCGTATCTTTCCAAGACACTGAGCAGATGAATTCAAACACCGTTGTTGACTGTAATTTCGCTGGGTTCGAATAGAAATGCCCGACGACTGTATTTTGCAAACGAGACGAAATCCGTTAAACGGCGGTCAGCTGCTGGTTTAAATGCAGTACTTACTGCCCCACATTAAGCAGAGGCAGAAATTAATTAAGCATGAGCTGAAATTTAAAAATTAACCTGAAACGAAATTTAGAAATTGATCTTAGTGGAAAATGAGAAATTAGTCTCAGCTGAAGTTGAGAAATTTGTCCTAAACATAAATAAAAATGAGGCAATGTGTCAAACCAAAGATAGAGAACTTACGACGTTTATTTTGGACAGAGATGGAGAATTGAAGAAATTTATTTTGAACAGAAATGCGAAATCAAGAAATGAAGCCGAACAGAAATTTGATAAGTAGACCTCAGTAGAATAAAAGGAGTAAACAGTTTAGCCTAAACAAAAATGAGACTTATAGGAAATCAAGTAGATGAAATAAGCCCGCAAATTAATTACCAAATTGAAACTTAAAAATATCCATCTTTGAAATTTTCAGGAGAAATTGCAAAATGTAGCCATACCTGTCATTTTTTTTGCGTTGTAAGTATCATAGAATAAAACTTACACGAGAAAATTGCGGCTTTATTTTCTGAGCAACTAAGTCTACATATCAATCCAATTCAGACGCGCTGGAAGCATATCCGTAGATTCTATTCAGTAACTGGTCTGTCCGTATCTTTGATACAACTAGTGCGCGTGACGTGGCATTCAAGTCGAAGGTCAAGCTGATAGGTACACCTGATCTCCATGGAAGAGTAAATGTTGATTCAAACTAGCAACTTTCGTTGCCGTCACAGAATGTCGGCCAAAACACGGCGCGCCGCTACTCTGACGACTGACAGAGGTAAAGTGTGCGACGGCAGACTTCTGCATTTGGTATTTTTCACACCGTCGACCCGAACTTCGGGTGAGCGTCGTTTATAGATATTTAGATGCATATCAATTGCTTGTGATATGTAAATTTGGCCATAAAACAGTGTTGTTTGCATTGGTATATAAACACTTTGTCCGTCTCGAATGACGAAAGAGCAGCAAATATATTCCACAAATATTACATACAATTTCCCAGTAAAACATGAATGTATCACGCCACAGCCATGTCGTCACAGCTTTTAGCTATGGAAAATATTGTGCAGACAGTGAGCAGGTATGAGTCTGTTACATACTATATATAATGTAAAAAGAGTGGAATATTAAGACAGTCTGGCCTAACTACACTTCACAGACAAAAAACATGGTTAAATATGCGGTGTCACGTTGTTTTCAATCCAAATCCTAACCATCCTAACCTAAAATTTCTTCGTTTTGTAAACGAAAGCAGCAGATATTATATAAAGACATTCCTGGCTGTGGGACTTATCAACGATTTAAAGTTGATTGTTTTGTTTCTGTCCTTCAGACACGGCAGGTACGCCGTCTGTCTACGACAAGTTGCAGTTAAACTGTTTTTCATGACTTTTGAAATAGGCAATTTTCTGGTTACACAAGTAGGTAGTTGACACAAGCACACTAGTTACTGCAACCAATTTGTGTTGCCAAATAATGGTTATTCTGTAAATATGTTGTCGAGAACTCCACAGTACCAACGCACCGTTCACGTGCACTACCACAACAACGCCGTAAGACCATCACCAGCGGTGGGAGCAAATTTTATCGCCGTCATTTTTGATGGCCTGCTAATTGCAGTTATTTGGCAAGAGTCCCATCGAAGGCAAACCACTAAGCTCGCTGCAGAAAAATTATGAACATAGCTCAACTCCTTCTAACTGTTGTTGGGTGAATAGCAAATAACATCGCTGTCATTTTTGATGGTCAGCTAATCCTAATTTTTTGGCATGGGTTACAACAGCGAGGGCAACCCACAAGACTCTCTGCAAAAAATTGTGAACATTGCTCTACTCCTTCTACCACTTTTTGGTTGGACAGATAAATATCTATACAAAAACATACAGCTATGTAAACATAAATATAGTTATATAGTTAAGTCTTCAACGAAAACATTATCTCTCCCTCACTTCATTTGCGGGTGATAATTATGAGTGATAATTGAATAAATTATTCACAACATTTCCACTGAACGACTGATAGGCTTAAGGGCAACAAAAGAAGCTATTGTGAACTCGCCTTAACCCTAGGAAGATCACCGAGCCTGTCAGGACCGTTTTCAAAAATGAATACGTGATTGTTAGTCAGCAAAACTCGCTGAAAATTGGTGATTTTATTTATTCACTCTGTATGTAATTATAAAACAAATATAGAAGCAAGAATAAAGGAAACGCATTTTAAAATTAATAACATTGCACAGATTACCAAGCGGGCCTCTAAGGTCGGGACAAAGGCTGAGCGTTAGTGGTAATTTGGTGTCTTCTTAGCTTGCTCTAATAAATCTTTTTTTTTTTTTGCTGAAATAAGTTATGTATCAAGGCAAAGAAGCAAATGAACAAAGAGTAATGACCAATCTAGGAAATGCTGTAGTGCTATATAATTTTCTGATAGTTACCAAAAAGAAATCGTAATATCACTGGCGATAACTTTTGCACAAGCCTAGCTTTAGGAAGAGGAGTAGTGACAAGAAAACTTACTTTAGTTGGAACGATTCAAAAAGATTGTACCGAACTGCCTACAGCTTTAGTACAACGAATGGAAGAAAGATTTTTACAACTGTTTAGGGCTTTCAACATTATTATATTTATACTGCTTCATATTGCCTCCAAAGAAATCAAGGGGCTACACTACTCAGCAATATGTACTGTATATTGGCAAAGGTACTGAAGCAACAACTAATAAATCTGGAACAATGCAGCGTAATTCCGCAAAAGGTGGAGCAAATACATTGGATCAGAAGGCCAGGTACTATATGTACTACGAAGCGAAAGACCCGCACGTTGCCAATGCTAGTGTTTTCAATATGGTACATAAGCCCATTGAATGCCAGATAATTATTTGGCCGAAACTTCAAGACTAACTTCACTGCAAAAAGGGTTCGCTATAAGCTGCTTATCAAATTGGCAAAATTACTGGCTGGTATATCATCGGAAGAGAATATAGCAGCTTTGGCAACAGCTTCAGCCCTATCTACAGTTAGTGAAGGAAAGAGAAAAAGAGGCTACTTATGGTTTATCAAGCGTGACAAGAAATCCAAAATATATTGCTATGATTGTCAAATCATAGCAAAATCATAGCAAAATCATAGCAAAATCATAGCAAAATCATAGCAAAATCATAGCAAAATCATATATTGCTGTCAAATCAGCATTCGTAGCGAGCACAGTGTTACTGTGTGCAAAATCTGAAGAAATTAGTCATCCTTTCTAGTGTTTTCATGACCATTAGTGAGCACAGTGTAGCAGTTTACAGAGATAAGTCATGTTTTCGAGTGTTCGCGTGGCCAGTTTTTATGCATTTTGCCAAAAAAGTTTCCTCCCTTCCAAGTTTTTTTACTTATCACCAACATCTCTAAATATAACTATAAAGTTTGCATTTAAAATTTCGTTAATGGCATAGAAAAGCAGCCCGGCCTCTCAGGCCTGCTTGGTTTCTGCAGTTCTATACAAATATGTTGGTCATGTTAAGGCTAACGCCATCGACCATAAAAAATAAACGGCTTTCAATATTTTTTCGCTGCCTTAATGCATGAGGGCCTCATCCCGTAAATAATAACTACTCATGTTTTGAAGTCTTTCTCATAATCTTGTACCTTTTTAGCTTTAAAACTCAAAATACTGTAATTTCAAGTTGGAATGTTGTTCTGGCCTAAGATTTGCATCATCACTAGATGAAATGTACATTCGTGTGACGTCACGAGTTCTATAAACGGTCATTCCAGATATGATGGTTTCTGATTCCTTGCGCAAAGGCTCCTAACATTATTACCATTCCAGGAATGCAGGCCAACGGAATTGGCACAAAGCAAAGCAGGAGTTTGAAAGCCGTTCTTGGAATGTTTTCCTCGACGTTGAAATAGAATCGAATGGGAATCTTGCCAATAGTGGCTCTCGATATCTTCAAATCTCCATTTTGAAGTCTTTTGTCATCCATTCACTCATTCATTTGCAGTCTATTCATTCATTCAGATCTGAGAGCACCGAAGCAAGCTATCATAACATGCACGTACAAGAACTGACCCTTGACGACATCGTTCCATGTTCAATAGCAGCAAGCGGCTCTACAGCCATGCTTTTACGTCACTTGAAAAGGAGGCAACTCTTTTTGTACAGCAGTCTCTGGAGAGGCTATATTTATGAACTGGGGGACTGGAATATGCACCAAATAGCGAATTCAACCGTGTGTCCAGTATCGTACAAAACCTTGTGCTGAGGGTTGTGTATAGCTCTGTGTGCGGCATTGTACTTGGAGTGTTGTGTCCAGCACTGTATTGAGAGCTGAGTCCTGTATTGTATCCAGCAATGTGTTGAGAGCTGATTCCTGTATTGTGTCCAGCACTGTGTTGAGAGCTGATTCCTGTATTGTGTCCAGCGCTGCGTTGAGAGCTGATTCCTGTATTGTGTGTAGCACTGTGTTGAGAGCTGATTCCTGTATTGTGTCCAGCACTCTGTTGAGAGCTGATTCCTGTATTGTGTCCAGCACTGTGTTGGCAGTTGCATCGTATGTTAGTATGTAGCACAGTGTTGAGGGTTGTATCCAGCGTTGCGTCCAGAACTGTGTTGAAAGTTTGATCCAGCGTTGTGACAAACTCTGTTTTGAGAGCTGTATTGAAAGTTTTGTCCAGAAAAGCGCATCCAACGCTGTGTTGAGAGTTGTGTCTACCGCTGTGTCCAGTATTACGTTGCTAGTTGTCTCTAACACTGTGTCCAGCATTATGTTACTAGCTGTATCCAAAGCTGTGTGCAGCATTATTGATGGTTGTATCCAACGCTGTGTCCAGCATTATGTTGCTAGTTGTCTCCAACGCTGTATCCAGCATTATGTTTATGGTTGTATCTAACGCTGTGTCCAGCATTATGTTTATGGTTGTTCTAACGATGTGTCCAGCATTATGTTTATGGTTGTATCTAACGCTGTGTCCAGCATTATGTTTATGGCTGTATCTAACGCTGTGTCCAGCATTATGTTTATGGTTGTATCTAACGCTGTGTCCAGCATTATGTTTATGGTTGTTCTAACGATGTGTCCAGCATTATGGTTATGGTTGTATCTAACGCTGTGTCCAGCATTACGTTCATGGTTACATCCAGCGATGTGCCTAGTATTACGCTGATGGTTGTATCCAACACCGTGTCCAGCGTTATGCCGTGTTCCTCAGCTGAACTGCAACACTTCATATCAAGATTAGTTTACTCAAACTAACCCCTTTCCGGTCCTTAAAAAAAAAAAAAAAACACTTTCACCAGTTGAATCCTGCAAGCTCGAGCTCAGCTGGATTTCATTAAGCAATTCCCTGATTGAAAAAAAAACGGAAAATATTCTCTGCTTCTTTCCTTCCTCAGGGCAAATTCTTGCCCGTAATGAATACCGAAAGCCCGCAAGGCGCTGGCTGTACACTTCATCAGCGGCAGTGCTACAGCTTGTAGCCCGACCTCTGCTGCGCAATATGTTGAGGAATTGTACTAAAACCAACTTGTCTGCAATTTGCATTCGGTCTTTCAACCACTTTCACAGTTCCGTGTTTCTTATTCGCACAATTTGAGCGCACTTTCACCGACTAGAAGAGCTTGAAACAGAATGTTGGAGCTATGACGTTTTTCGGTGTTTGTTTGTTTGTCTGTCTTGCCAAGAACTTAAAAATGTGTGGACAGATTTTTATGAATTTACAGGGAATGTTAGGTATGTTAGGAGGAACAGATTATGAATTTTTGGTAAAGATACGTACAACCCTTAGCTTAATTTTTCATTTTTTTTTTCATGATAACATAGCCCAAAGAATTATGAACGGATCTTCGTGAATTTTTCAGTAATTGTAAATATATTAACATGCACCAGTGGCCAAATTTTGGTGATAATCAGTACTTTCATTTGCCAGTTTGAGTATATGTTTCTCTTAGTCTATGTAAAGAATGAATCAAAACGTTTCCGATTGATCTTCAAAAGAATTCACACGAACTGTTTTCAATGTCAAGAGGCAGATAAAAAACATATATTGTGACGATTAAAAGAAATCAACAACTGACTCACGGACTCCCCCTATATAACTCACAATACTCACAGCAAGACGAATAGAGCCCTGTTGTACAGCAATATGCCGGCGCTCGTGTCCACGGTGCAGACCCCCACACCTCGGAACTGCACTCCAAGGCTCACCTAGAACAGAAAAACGACGTTGGGGAAATAAAGACTAGTTTTAGAATAGGAACTACAATAGGCGACTTTGAAACCGATCCTGACGCTGCTTCCTGTTCCAGTCATGAGACTTTACATATACACGAGTTTGACAGTGACGTCTCCCCATAGAAATAGTGTATCCGTGATTTGTTACCTTTGAGCCTAATCCCGTAAACTCGTAATTCCCCTGTCATTTTCCAATCATTCCAGAATTTGTTACCGAAGGTCTCTCTCTTTAGATACGTTCTGTGGAACATAGGTGACCCGTCAGGCTGCAGCCGCACACTTACGCAAAGCATGCCAGCCATCTCCCGAGTCTTTTTTTTTTAAAGATAACATTGTGTTGGGGAATTCTCTCCTAAAGGTGCTGGCTGAAATTGAGCTTGTACGCCCACAACATGCCTGCCGTTTGCCAATCTTAATTCCAAAAATTGTCAGAGATTGGCTCTCTCTGGCTCTCTTTCCAAAAATTGTCAGAGAATAGCTCTCTCTGGCTCTCTCTCCAAAAATTGTCAGAGAATGGCTCTCTCTGGCTCTCTCTCCAAAAATTATCAGAGAATGGCTCTCCCTGGCTCTCTCTCCAAAAATTGTCAGAGAATGGCTCTCTCTGGCTCTCTCTCCAAAAATTGTCAGAGACTGGCTCTCTCTCCAAAAATTATCAGAGAATGGCTCTCTCTGGCTCTCTCTCCAAAAATTGTCAGACAATGGCTCTCTCTGGCTCTCTCTCCAAAAATTGTCAGAGAATGGCTCTCCCTGGCTCTCTCTCCAAAAATTGCCAGAGAATGGCTCTCTCTGGCTCTCTCTCCAAAAATTGTCAGAGAATGGCTCTCTCTCGCTCTCTCTCCAAAAATTGTCAGAGAATGGCTCTCTCTGGCTCTCTCTCCAAAAATTATCAGAGAATGGCTCTCTCTGGCTCTCTCTCCAAAAATTGTCAGAGAATGGCACTCTCTGGCTCTCTCTCCAAAAATTGTCAGAGAATGGCTCTCTCTGGCTCTCTCTCCAAAAATTGTCAGAGAATGGCTCTCTCTAAAAATAGTGTCATCGAAAGTACAATTACTATAAAGCTGAACTTTCTTTCCATCAGGAGCTACAATTTCATGAAACTTATACGGTTGAGGCTCATGTTATTTTATGAATAAATTGTGAAGATTTCCATTGAATAATAAATTTTTGAAACTCACTCTCAATATTTCAAAATAATAATGGGTTACAGTTACCATTTCATGCATAGGCTTATCAGATATCAAATTAATATTATAGTAAAATGCAGTCGAACGTGTTGCATAATATTCTAGAGACAAGCATGGCTCAGCACAGATTTTGGTGTATTAGTTCAAAACCCGAAAGTGAATGAAAACAGGCCACAGTAAGTGGCGCGCATAGGGACCGATAGAGTACACCCTCAATTCACATTGGTGACTGACCGGTATACACTAGTCAGTTAGTTAATGCACTTCAGTAAAGCAAAGCATTAACGTGGACAAGATATGTGGAGCAGGATTTAATTCGAGTCGCTGAAATTCAGTTGGTAATTCTCGAATTAGTTCCTACTCTCCCTTTAGTCTTTACTGCATATAAGTAGTATACATGTAGTATATCAAATATTAATGCTGTATGTCTAATAAAAATCCTCGAATCCCTTCTCACTGTAAAGGTTAGCCTCCTGAACTAGAATTCTGCTTTTTCTAGTTTGTCTGCTGTACCCCCAAATCAAAATTCTTAATTTCCTTCTTAAATTAAAGTATCAGGTAATTCAAAAGACTTGTGGTTTTCTGTTAGACACTTCACAGGTGAAAGCGTACAAACTCTCCCGTGTCCATGATGTATTGTGATTCTTAAAGGATTTCTGTTTCCCTTGACGCTACTCAAAAAAAAAAAAAAAATGAGGCCTAAGCTTTACAGGCTGCTATTATAGCTTTAAATCAAAATTATGTTTAAGATTTTAGCCATTGCTCTCCATATCATAAAGATGAATGCATTACTGGCATGCATAGTTTAATTCAGCAGCAGTTTCTACTTTTGTTCAAACGGAAGGCGATATAGCTATCAAAAATAACTTTGAGTCAAAATTACATTTAAGATTTCAGTCATCCTTCCAACTCACATTATGAATCTATCAAAAATTTGTGTATTATAGCTGCTTCTGCTCATGCTCCCCTCTATACAAATAGTGTTAAGAAGTATAAGTCATAATTACGCATAAAACTTTGGGACTTAAATCCAACTCATACGATGAATGTTTTGAGGATATGTATATCATATCTCCATCTGTTCACGCTTCTCGCTAAACATAGATGTAGCCAAAATCGTTAAAGTTAAAAATTTACCTCTAAGACTTCGGGCCTCACCTCCAAGTCATAATAATGAATATAGGATACTTGCGGCACCACGGCCAGTATCACAATCACCCAAGTAGCGCCCACAATGGCAAGTTTCTTGAAGACACCGTCTTCCTTTTCCACGCGATCACTGCACGTCTCTGGGAAAAACAAGACCTCAGTCGAAGGCCTGTTTTGCCTCACGCTGCAGAAGCGGCTGAATGAAGCTCCAAACAGAGACATGAGACCGCCATACAAGGGCACGTCCTGAAAGGGAAGGATGAAAAGAAGACGTTGGATTACGCAGTAAGGATTGCTATGCAGGGTGCTGAAGAGTTCCTTCTGTAAATGAGGAGAGGTATGCTGATTTAATGTTGGAAAAATATTATACCGGGGAAACTTGTATCTATTGAATACCCTAAGACCGCAGGATGAACAACTCTGAAGTTACTCACTTTGAATAAGAAAGGAGGATGCATCATGTTCATGACTCTTTGCACTGAATACCCTAAGAGCGAAGGAGTATGTACATTCAAGCTACCGACTGTGGATAATGAAGAAGACATCATCGTATCTAAGGCCCAACAAAAAAAATGCATTGTGCATAATTTTATAGAAGTCAGGTTTCCAGAGTAGCTTGTATCTGTAGCCGTATGAGGCTAAATATTGCCGTATTAGACTCAGAGTGGACAAAAAAAATCCTACTCCCAGAGATTACATGGAACATTGGGTTTCAGTCCCCTCTGAGCCACAACTATCAAAAGTCTGTAAAAGAACGCATTTTGTGGTTAAAAGTAGTTTACATGGGTAAAGTTATGAAAAGTCGGACGTAAAGCGTAATCGATGGATTGAGTTTACAAATATTGGGAGTTTGTTATTAATTTATTTACCATAACGACAAAAGACTTCCATACTGGGCTATCTAAACAATAGACATATTATACAACATCCTTGTACTAGGTGTTCTGCCAAAGGTATACCACATTCAGAAGCCATATGTGACGGGGGGAAAAGATCAATAGCTATTGAGAAAGAATGGAGATACATCAAGCAAAAGCGTAAAATATGTATTGCATAACCATGTTTTTCTCAAGTCTTCTCCTCAAGAGCTATTCAAGAGAGCTGTAGCTGCCCTCTGTCTTTTCTTATGGAAAAAATCCCACTCCGAAATGCTGTTGTTTATACAAGGCACCCAAATATTGCTGATAGCAGCATTACGCGTCATTGCGTCGCAGACAGGCGTAATGACACGCGAGGAGATGAGGTCATGAAGAGTAATGGCAGTGATACATACTCTTCCCTCTGATAAGAGACTTCGAAAAAATAATAGGGAGATTTTCTAGCAGGTCTCATAAAGCCTGCAATTCAAGATGCTCAGTAGAGAAGCTGGGGTATGACTCGCAAGAGAGTTAGGCAAATAATACATAGATGAATATGTATAAAAATTTACCCCATTGCAGGGGCCCAATTTTTACTATATAGGTAAATCCTTTCGTTATAGCTCCGCCCACCGCATATGACGTCACTCCGTCTGACAGGCGCAGTTCAGTATTCAGTTCCGTTCAGTTCCCTTTAGCATTCAGTTCCTACAAGTTCACCTTATCCTTTCGTTGTGATCGCTTCAGTCTCAAGTGTAGTTCCACTGACGTGTTCGTTCTATTTAGTTCCTTTTAGCCGGTAATAACGTTTAGTTCTATTAGCTTTAATTATGATCAGTTCCATTGAAAGTTCTGTTGATGCGTCACTGCGTGCGGACGCTACGTGGAATAATTACCTTTTAATTCGGTCTCTTAGCCTATGAGTTAAGTTCTTAACTGCTGCTTAGTTGTAACTTTTTAAATGGCCGATCATTTTATCTTAAGGTATTTGTGTCGCCTTCTAACTCTTGGCTTAGCCGCAAAATTGTCTATTAACTTGTCAAGTTTATTGCGTACGAGCCACCATTTGGTTTGCGGCGTTGCCAACCTTAAACCGCCTGGCTAGACTTGTCCTGAACCAGATCGAGCAACTCGTCACCTCGACTCGTTTCTGCATCTACAGCCTGGACCGGCACTAATAGTGATGTGGCTATACCTCCTGTGATCTTCGGTATTCTTCAGAGTGTGCTAGAGAAAGAGTGGATGCGTTGCTCTGTCATTATTTTCTCTGATTTCCTATCAATGTAGAGTTTTCTGCAGGGGCACCCGATAAGCTTATATTTGACATGGTGCATTCAATCGCATCTGTCCAAGGGTGTCCCGCATTAATTCTTTCTGCTTCCCGTCATATGGGCGAAAATAACTTCTTACTTTGCCTTTCCTATCGGCGGAACAGTCTAGTTACTCTCTATTCTCTATAGTGTTTAGTAACTCACTTTGCTGCCGAGCAGTTACACTGTAAGGTATGCACCCATTGGCCAATTTGTTCCGTTTCATTTTTCCTGCATTTGTATTCTCTACGATATTGCAATATGTGCCACATCTCTCTATCTCGTAGCCGTGTCTAAACCCCCATACCATTGCGGCATGGGAGCTGGCTAGGTTTGACCCCTACGGATTTCGTTGATCGCAGTTCTTCTATCTGGAGAACTTCGGGGAAGACAGTCCCTTCTTGCGGCACTCGCTCTACATCTCGCATGCTTTTGCACGCTGCTGCGTGTCCTAGGTAATTAACCAATCGGTAGGAGAAGTTGGAAGGCTCCGAGTACTTAGTAGCTTAACATGACTTACCATTGTTATCTTACTGCCAATAAAAGTTCACTTGAGTATTAGAAGTTGCTGATCTTTGCTTTCCGTTCAGTTTTAACCTATTATTATTATTATTATTATTAAATCACACCAGACTGGCGACGCA
Organism: Parhyale hawaiensis; assembly: GCA_001587735.2. Taxonomy (NCBI): domain Eukaryota; kingdom Metazoa; phylum Arthropoda; class Malacostraca; order Amphipoda; family Hyalidae; genus Parhyale; species Parhyale hawaiensis. The sequence goes on from LQNS02278163.1 coordinate 13,522,431, forward strand.
GGAACGGGAAACTCCATGAGGTTAACAAACCCCCACGCAACCAGCCCAGCGGGTGGAGAAAACAAAAGAATAGAAAAAAAGAAGATCCGAAATCACAGAATAGCTCTGTGTACAGATCGTT
>LQNS02278163.1:13525086-13552225 GCA_001587735.2 Parhyale hawaiensis
AAAGTTCCTGAACGAGCCGCAGACTCGCAGCACCATCATCTCGCAGCACGGACACTCATATTCACTCTGCCTGGACACAAAAACACCCTTACGAACGTAACCTAATAATATTCATTTAAATCTATCACTTAATTTTGCTAGTTATTTCAATTTACCTTGCTTTTTAAACTCTGATTTTCCTACATAAATAACTTCAAATTCAATCAATTCCCTATAGGAAATAACACAACTTTTACACCAAAATGAAACATCCCGCCTCTGTGCAGCGCCTGGAAGCGATCCGGTTGTCGGCTGGCTACATGCTTCTTGGATGTCCTATAGGCAGACGTGTTGGATTCGTCACCCTGGGTTGACCCTTACCTAATATACCTTTTGGCCTACAAACATCAAAATTAGTGCCCCAGTGGCAGGCGTGGCATGTAATATCGACATTTGGAGGCCGCTGTAGCAAAACGGGGATTGGTGGGGTTCTTCATCATCCAATGTGAACGTCGTTAAAATCATTCTGCTGAGTAATTCATTTTGTCATTTATCAATTGTTTTAAGATAGAAGCTAGTCTTGTGTTGTGCGAGCTGTGCTCGAAATGATTTTCGTCAACCTTAGTCAACGAGAGCTTGTCTATTTTATTCTAAAGCCCTGCCTCAGACAGACAGCTTGGTAGCGTTGAACAAATAAAGTCGCTCGAACTGCCAGGCTTTTACTGACCATATGAAGTACCCGCGGCCGATTTTTACTCATTTGAGCAGCGCAATCCTCGGTTCTGTACAGAGGCGGGAGAAAGAAAAGTCTTTCAAGCAGACAGGCCTAATAATTATATCCCTCAAAACATGAACTGCATCCGTGTGTCCTTGGCACTACATATTTCAATATAAATTTTGAGCTTCAATATCATAAGTACTATTTAATAATTTACGTCCTGTTTTCTTTTCTGGCTTAGATTATTTAATTATAAATTTATTTATATTACTAGTGGCCCGGGACGTCATTATAAATGACGGTAGAAAATTAGCACCTCAGGAAAACACCCGCTGTCTCCTGTGCTTATTACATTTCAGAGGCTTCTTGAATGAAAATTCAGCATTCTGCCTAAAAAATTGTATATATATATATATATTGTGCGGCCCCCGTATCCAAGATTCCGTCTTCGGCACCTGAACATGTCCGGACAGGATCGTGCAGGCGAGCTCAGGTCCTTCAGCTGGAGCGCCCAAGTGCGACCGCCGTATCCAAAATACCGTCTTCGATACCTGAATTTTCTCCTATCTTATTCCCATAGAGCGTGACAGGAAAGATATAAATATGGTTATAAATAAATAAAAATACGACGTGAATTTATTATATAGTACTGATAATGCCACGCTCTACGGGTATAAGATAGGAAGAAATTCGAGTGCTGAAGACGGTATGGTATCTAGGATACGAGGGGGTCGCACTCTGAAATTCCAGGTAAAGGACCTGAACTCGCCTGCATGACCGTGATTGGACATGTTCAAAGGTGCTGTGGTAGATGCCACTTGACTGCACTATATAATATATATTTAGTTTTTCAGGCAGAATGCAAAATTTTCAGTTAAGAAGCCCTCTGAGAAGTAACACGCAAAAAAGACAACGGGGCTCTTCTTGAAGTACTAATTTTCTGCCGTCATTTATAATGACGGCTTGGGCCACTAGTACTATATTATCGAAGTAAAATGTCCAGCTGAAGAAGAATAATTACTTCGACGAAACTTCTTATACTTCCCTCCTCTTTGTGCTGCAACTCTGAAGAATATCTTACCCATTTGGTTTCTTGATGCTGTACTCAATTGCACATCTTGAACTCACAGTAAAAAACTCTGTGTAAAAATAAAGTTTTGAAGATCATCTATGAGATTGTAAAGGCTATTTTCAACCCTGACATATCAAGATTTACGGGGCGGAAATTGGATTCATTTTACAGGATTCCTTACATTAGCCACGATCTGCTACCTGGGGCAGTCTTCGCTAATCGACTTTCATCAGAGCGTGACACAAAACATGCAAATTCATAACTACATAAGATAACTGGAACGCCTCGTGGTGTAAGACGATCACCCGCGGTAAGGGGGAGGGGAGGAGGAACTGAAACTGCTGAGTTCGGAGTTACAAATTAAACGCCGTCATTTTTGATGGCCACCTTACTCGAAAGTTTTGGTATTTTTCACATTTCAGTCAACCCATCTGGCTGCCAGGAAAAGTTTGTGATAAGGGCTCAGCTCCTTCTGCCTCTTTTTAGGTGGACAAACGAACAAACAATATATAACCGTAAACGAAACCATTATCGTCGCTGCGCTCACGGGTGCTAAATACAGTATATACATGCAGAAGCGCACCTTGATTTTTACTACATTGTTTGGAAAAATATATTTTTTCCCTCCGCCCCTTCCCCTCCTTAAGCAACTCATCTTCAAACTTTAGTTACCATGAGCTTGACTTCAACGGTTAAAACTTGAAACACTGCGAAAAAATTAGTGGTAAGGCTTCAGACTTGAGAACGCGGGTTTTTATTTCTTACACTTTCCACTAACAGTGTCTCTTCTGCACAATTCTTTAGGGTTCTAGTAGAATATTGGCCACTAGCTTGAACAATTGATGGTGAAGGCATACCGATGCAATTTCTTTGTTTTTATTTAATTTATCAAAAAACTCACCAATATATGAATAAATTGTATGTAAATATATACAGTGCCTAGACATAAGTATTTGCACAACTCTATTTTGTAGGTATTTTAAAAAATTTAGGGACTGCTTTAGGATAATTAATACAGGAAGTTTATATAACATATATATAAAATAGAATATTTAAACAGAACAGTCAAATGTGCACTTATAACAAGAAAATTGAACACAAGTAAAAGTAATGAGGAACAAATGTATTTGACCAGAATAAATATGATGTTGAATCTTTGATATTTAATACTATAATTTGAATAAATTAGTTTGGAAATTATACTAGAACGTTCACGAAACGTCTCGAAACAAATGCAATGTAAACAAACCACAGCCGGCGCAATCATTACCTCACTAGACCTCGTTGAAGTCGCGCACACCCTCACTACAATGCCCAAAGTTAAAGAAACCCTGAAGCTACTCGTAAACTGATAATTCAACTTCGTAGTGAGGGATTAACTTATGGAGTAATAGCAGAACGTGTCAATGTGCCTTTTTCAACGGTTGGAGCAATAGTCCACAAGCATCAAGTGACTTGGCGGTCTCAAACCTGCCATGAGCTGGAGCTCCGCGTAAGATCATGGGTCGTCCTCGGCACTACATGCTACGTAAGGTAACTAATGACCCCATGACAACTCGTGCTGATCTTCAGAGTGAACTGGCGTCTCAGCGACTGCATGTCAGCAAGAAAACTATTGTTAGGGAATTGAACCGTACTGGCATTCATTCTTACACTCCTCGCAAAACTCCTCTTCTTACAGCAAAACATATCAAGAGCCGCTTAACATTTGCCAAAGACCACCTGGACAAAGGAAATGAGTTTTGGGAAGGGGTTACATGGTCTGACGAAACTAAAATAGAACTTTTTGGCCGAAACGAAGCTCGGCATGCATTGAGGAAACGTGGTACTGCCTATGACCCCAAGAACACCATCCCCACCGTGAAGCATGGAGGGGGCAGCATCATGGTGTGAAGTTGCTTTACTGCCCATGGTGTTGGGGATCTTCATATCATTGATGACAAGATGAATTGTTTCATGTACAGGGAGACATTAGAGAAGAAGATGCTTCCAAGTGCCAAAAAATTCTACGGACGGCGCAGGTGGACCTTCCAACAAGACAACGACCCTAAGCATACTGCGATTTTAACGAATGAATGGTTTCAAAAGAAGAAACTAAATGTTCTTCGATGGCCTAGCCAATCACCGGACCTTAATCCAATAGAAAATTTGTGACGTCTTTTTAAATCTGGTGTCCACAAAAGGTGTCCCAAAAGCCTTACTGAATTATAGGTTATCTGCATGGAAGAATGGAAAAAAATACCATCAAGTGAATGTGAAAAGTTAATTTCCAGCTATAACAATCGTCTCCATGCTGTTATTGCCAATAAAGGTTACGCCACCAAGAACTAATGTCGTATTTTTTTTTTTTTTGTCAAATACTTTTTTGTCCCTCATTACTTTTGCTTGTGTTCAATTTTCTTGTTATAAGTGCACATTTGACTGTTCTGTTTAAATATTCTGTTATATATATGTAATATAAACTTCCTGTAATAATTATCCTAAAGCAGTCCCTAAATTTTTTAAAATACATGAAAAATAGAGTTGTCCAACTACTTATGTCTAGGCACTGTATATACATATGTATCGTTTCACTTTTCAGTATCCTGTTGATGCATGAATGAGCTTCAGAATTCAGTTCACACTTCTCTACACCTGCCAAGCCGTCCTTGTCGTTTTTACACCCTGCGAGGAGGCATTGTCGTCCTGCCATGCAATGCCTTTATTTTCAGGTCTCAAAACTTCCTTGTCGCAATTTCCTGTGAAACATCGGCCCACTGCTTCAGGCAAAGCAACAACATCGAAAGTTTCCTATCTAAGTGATTGGTTTACTCGAGAGATTCCAGAAAAAGAGATCTGAAAGTTGTGCTTTTAGAATGTAGGTGTTGCGAGAAACGAAGCAAGACAACTATGTAGAAGATATTTGTTGCAACTACGACTAAATTAATTTTCTTCCTACGTGTAAACATATCATGAGGCAAGAGACAATCTGACTATCTAGGAGAGAACCGATCTAATAGTTTTAAATTTAATTATTCTGGCTTTCAATAAGGGTGCAAAATGAGGCACGAAAACGTGGTCATCAATATAGAGGTTTTCTATTTTTTGCAAAATTAATTATCTGTTCTTTCAAACATAGCTAACAATCCTTGTGATTTCGTAAAGGTCCGTCAACAATTTTTTCAGTTATCTCTTCTCTTTATCTCTTCTTTAATTAACTATTATACTTAAGTTTCCCATTAAATTGTAAACATAAACAAACATATTTACATCAAAATTTACGCACAATGAGCAAAATCGGCAAAGTCTTGTATGACGTTTTAGAATTGATGAAAAATTAGCGAGATTTTCAAAGTTCTCCAGCATTGTGGTAGCAGAGCTGGGCTTTTCTACGTAGAATATCCTTAAGGCATAAGGTCTGCTCATCCTATAACATAGTGTTAGTACTCTAAGGGTTAGATTGAAGCTATGTTTGAGAATATGTTGTTTGAAACATGCAGTTGAACTAGCGACAAGCAAAGTTGTTTAGCAAAATATCAGGGTGTGTACAGTGAAAAGTGATATGACAATAGTTATATTTTACAGTTAAGGTAATAAAAAGTTTTCTTCAATTTTATTTGAGCAATGTTCTGTAGTTAAACTTTGTCTGATCAAAGTGTCTAGCTACACTCTGCCTGTACATTTTTGGAACGAAGCGATGCATCTGAGTATTACCTCCACCAAAGAGGTTATGTCTTTTCGAGTTTGTTTGTTTGTCTGTCTGTCTGTTCGTTAGTCCATCTGTCTGCCTGTTTGTCTCTCTGTCTGTCACCAAGAAAACTCAAAAAATTGTCGACGGATCTTTACGAAATTTACAAGGATTGTTAAGTATGTTTGAAAGAACAGATAATTAACTTTCGGCGAAGATCCGTTCAACCGTTTGTTTGCATGTTTGTCTGTTTGCCTATTTTCTGGGTAAATTTCTGTGAATTTACATGAGTTGTTAGGTATATCACGATCGAAGAGTAAATGACCAAATTTCTGTGATGATCTGTTTGTCCGTTGGTTTTTTTTTTCTCGTGTTTGCAAATGTGCACTCGCTTGCGGTAGCGTACTTACGCAAAAAGTTATTAACGGATCTTTCTCAAGTTTACAATAATTGTTAGAAATGTTAAGAAATAAGTGATCAAATTTTTATGATGACCGGTTTGCTGTGTGTGTGTGTGTGTTTGTCTAATGTTAGTCAGAGTGTTTGTCAGAACATAGCTCAAAAGATATTGACGGATCTTCCAGAAAATTAGTGCAGCTGTTATTACTGTCAGAAGACACAAATAATCAAATTTCTGGTAAGGAAAAAAAAAGAATTCAAGTTTTAGAACCAATTCGAATTTTTCATTAACATGGCCTTGTTTGGCAGAGGTACGCGCTCTGAGAGTGCTCTAGTTTATTCAGCTTTCTGGCCTTCAATTCATTGTGCAACGAGAGGTAGAACATTTTTCCGAGAGGATTACGGTAATTTCTATATCCTAGGTATTAACTGTAGCTTTACATCAATAGTGAAAAGAAACGTAAGACAATCAACTGGAACATAATCGTTCGGGTATGAAAATTTGAAATTTTGCCTGTCAGCTCTAAGATGAAGCACGCGTAAGATAACTTTTTCATTTTCCCCCCTCTACCACGGAATTTCTTTTTATTTTAACAGAAATATCAATTCTCACCAACTGCACGAAACTCATTTTTATTTTCTCCAGAAAAATTTCTGCCCCTGCAAACGTAAGAAAGTCAGTAAGGAAGATGCGGCATCGAGCTTATATTAGCTCTTGTTTCGAAACCCCATCTTGCTTTTGCTAATTTTCACAGGACATAAATAACTCTGTAGTATGTCTGGTGATCATTGTACAATAATCTTCATAATTATCTACTACCATGACAAGTTTTGTTCATGCTTATTTTACAAAAAACTATGAGGACAAACGAAAACAGCAATAATTCTGATACCAGCAAGTGCTACTCATTTGATCTTTCTCCACCCAAATCTACGTTAATCCAGAAGCGAGAAAAGAAGATATGGCACTAGGCATCGAGCAGTGTAGCTCCTGTTTTGAGACCACCACCTTGCTTGCTTCCTTTATATGATGGCACCTAAGTAATCCAATAAGGAGCCCTGAAAAAGCAGCACTAAACGTGCTGTCTGGTCGTAAAAGACAGCCAAGTTTTGGCGTTCAGTAGAGCTGGAACTTTCATTATCGCCGGGCTAGTGCATTAGAGCTTCTCATACAGGCGTTCGCACCTCGATATTACCAACATTTCTCAGGAACAAGAACAAGAAATCGTCATTTACCAAGTTTTTGTGACCAAAACAAGCGTGTCTTCTCGAAACGAATAAAGGAAAAAAATGTATTAGCGTGGAGTTTCTTTTTTTTGGCGTGTGTGTGATTGTGATTTTGTCACGATGTCTTCACTTCAATTTTAAATTCTAAAAGTTTTGCTGATGTACGTGGAATATTCAAATTAAATGTTAATAATGACGAAACTTCTCTCTAAAATTTATGATTTTGAGTCTTGGAAATTTCATGTGTAATCAGTTGCACTCAACATTGTGCTTATAGTCTAATTTCCAGTGATATAGCAACAAGAATCCTTTCACACCTTAGAAGTGCAAAAATAAAGTAGTATCATTCATTAAACGTCTCGATAAATATACACGATATAAATAATTCACATACGTAAATATTAGATTTGCATACACTATCATCTAGTATTTTTTATGTCAAGACTGAAATACGAATTTGTTCTGTAAGCAAAGAATTCGCACTTGTGTCTTGATAAAGACATAGAAAAACGACGGTACATCTTGCAATGTTCTCTTATACATTTGCACACGTTTTCTAAGCTCTGTTTCCCACACTTTACACATAATTTAGCCCTCCACAAGGTTAGACGTTTCAATTTTTGTCGGTGCATCTGATTTTTTCCATTTTGGAACCCGTGGATAGTGATCAGTAGCCTATAATTTTTCTTCTTTGTTCTGCTATAGCTTTATAATAAAAGAAAACAGATTCGGTCAGTTTCTTCACTCAAAAGAAGGTAATTTTCTGTTCTTGAAATGTCATTGTATTTGCTCAGACATCGCACTGTGATGGCGGATGCTTTCCCTGCAGCACGTTTGCTTCAAAAAGACTTCATAGAAGAGATGCCCAATAGTACCCGTACTGTTCACCCGTCGCGTATACTGGCTACGAAACTCGCTCTATTAGAAAAGTCATCCCCTACTAACAGAGCGATTAAAATGCTGTAAAAAATTGAAAAGCGGTAGGTAGATATAATACAGGTGAAATGATTCTCATTTGGAATTAAATCTTTAATTTCCTTCTATCTATTATTGAAGAGCGTAACACACGAAGGAACAACGATATTAATATTATAGAAAGAAAATAGATTAGTGATATCAAAACATCATATTAAAATCAACCGTGTATATAATATTTATGGAAGATATTTTGTGTATACTACAGTGCTCGGGCCGTAAAAATAACGGCAAACGATTGCACGTTAACATCATTCATAAAGGCTTTCAAAACAAGGATACAAACGAACTTCAGAAAGTGGCAGAAATTTAACCATACTGGTATCCTCGCTACGGAGACTGGTAGATGAAGTCCAGTAAAGCAGTGAAAAACTGAAGTTCAATGTTGGAGTCTACTCTGAGTGGACTGCATCATCCCTTGCGAAAAAGAAAGAATACTGAGGAGAATGGATGAAAAGACAAAGCAAACGGAATTCGAATATAAACTTACTTATTTGCACTAAGAAAACATACGCACCGCTAAGTGTACAACGTGTGAAAATTGGAGACAACATGCGATTTACAAAAGAGATGGCTTTCATCTCCTAGCTTCAGTGAATAACGTCGATAAGCATTTAGCAGCATAACGATATCATAGACACGAATTTCCTCTTATTTGATCTTATAGAGGTTAACTCATGAATTCCTCTCTTATCTAATCCTTCGAATGAGGACAGAGAGCCTAACCAAGTTGCCAGCTAACTAACGAACTACATAGTGTAGGTGTGTTCTTATTTATGTCTATCTATATTGAACTAAAAATTGTTTATTACTTGATTTCTTGCTTCCGTGTTTTTACTCAGATTCTTCACTGTAAGATAGGGAGAAATTCGAGCGTCATTCGGTTGTATCCGTGATACAAAAAATGAACTTGAACCTGGCTGCATGGACAGGCACGTTAAATACAAAGGTGATTCAAAAATGTAACTGGAATACATATTATATATATCCCCCTGCTTGCAGGCAGAGTGTTGAATCCCCCTTTGAGAAGCAAAGAAGCCGGTGATGGTGGCCCTTACGGGCAGGAGTAGACGGCCAAATAGCGTGTGGTCTATAACCGGCTGAATAATACAGTACTTGTTTTCTTGCGAAAGCCAAAAATATCGTGATGTTGACCCAATGAGTCACGGGTCGTCTAGTATGATACTAAAATAAAAACTCTATGGTCTTTATGTGTTTGTTTACTTGTTCCCACACAATCGACAATATGCTACACAGGGAAATATAAGCTGAGCACACAAGTTGAAGGAACCTGCTGGAAAAACATTATCGTTCAGGAGTCAGGACAAGACAGATATACTTAACACGCGTCCTAACTTGGATACCGATTACTATGTACGTTGAGTGCACTAAAGACGTGAAATTTCGAATCTTTAGTCACGTGGCCAGTATTAGTAGCTAATATGCCTAAAAAATTGCATTAGTCTTCTGTTTTTATAGTTAAAAGGAATATTAATATTCGCTATAAGATAGGACGAAATTCAAGCGTTGAAGAACACTAGATCAGTGGGGAGGGGCATCAATGGTGGGGGATGGGGCCCTCCTAAGCTTAGTTGCATGAACATGTATGTTAACTGTAATGGCGCTACCGAACATTCAACTGGGCAAAGTCATATATACACACATATAAATATATATGGGATGGCGAACAAGCCGAGTGTTGAATATTCAGTTGAAAAGCAAAGAGGACAGTGATGGTGACGTAACTTGTCAACGGCAGTCCAGTTATTCAGTATAAATTCATACTGGCATGTATTTTGTGAACCATCACAATCAAAAGAGCAACATTAAGTAAATAGGCTTTGTTATTTTTGAACTCAACCGTAAAATTTCAATTTCAAATCTAAAATTTGCAACAATCTTTGCCCGGGGATTGACAACTATAGTGAAGCGCACATTAACTGCCTATCACGCTCTGTTGCTCAGAATTACTTTCTACTGTTTCTGCAAAATTAATTCTAACCCAAACTGAATATTGGCCACAAGCCTGAACTATGAAACTGTGCCGATATAAATCCTGTGCTGGCATTATTTATTGCCAGGTTTACCGGTACGAAAACAAAAATTCACAGCTTCCTGGATTTCAGGCAATCGTGAGGCACGATACAATACCTTACAAAAAGCTAAAAGAGAAACTGTTCCAACTGTTTTTATTAAAGTAAAGAAAACGAAAAGGAAATTCGGAGTAGAGCCGAACAACAATTTATTTTAGCTATATAAATTTCGGGCAAAATACTCTTAACATGACGGTGAAAATGTATTTGATGAATAATCTTTGAATTGTCAGCCCTGCCTTAAAAAGAGCACTAACTAAAAAAATAGCAAATATTTCAACAATTCCTTGAATAGAATGTGATCAATGCAATGGTAAAAAAATGATTTGATGAACAGCCTTTGGACAAACGACTTAGTTGGTTTTCATCCACCTCTACAATTCCTCGAACAGAATGTTCTGGATGGATACGAGAAAAAATATCATAAAATGAATGATTTAACTTTAGCACTCTTAGAAGGTAAAAGAATAACCATTGGACTAGCTCCTTTAGAGAAGGCGACGAAAGGTTAATTTTAGAGCCATTTACACGTAACTAAATAACCCTCAAGTGACCGCACCTGTAAAATAATGTTCTGAACAACCTCAGGACTAGCTGTATTGGAAAAAAAACAGAGACTGTAAGCTCCAAATCTTGCTAATTTTTTTCTCACTTTCATTTCTTATTATTACTTTCTGTGTGTAATCCTGCGGCAGCTTCCGAGTACAGCCGTGATTTCTCGGCAAGCCGTTCCCGGTTCAGTGCACGTAGCCAACTTTTGAAAGCGTTAGGAATTTTGCACTGGAAACTGAATTAGTGAGGCGGACAATGGGGAGAGATCGTTAGCTGCAACAGATGCTGAAAAGTTGCATTGAATTCTTAACAACTGCAGTGCAATAGAAACGAAGCGACTACCAGGAAGTCTTGGTATCGGTGGAGTTAGTAAATATATATTTATAAGTTCCACGTGGAGCGAATATATCATAAATGCATGGCTAAATATTTAGTTCACAAGAGTGCCCGCGCTGTCAAAAAGGACAGAGGAGAATTTGTGGCGATCCTACTTCATTGATCATGCTTTCCTTCATACAATTACCAACTTTAAAGATCATCCAGATGAGTTTCACGGTTTCATAATGACTGAGCATCGACGTGATAATTTTCTTTCTCTGACATGGAAAGAATTAGTTACCTCTGCAGGCAGTTCAGCAGCACTCAAAATAATTGATCCGATTTGGTATCATAGATACGCTAGGAGGTTATATTTGTCGGATAGTTTTTTATTGAAAGCTGTTTCATCGACAATTGTATTAAAGTTGGATGAATAGCTGCTAATACAGTAGAATTATCTGTGGGAAGATAATGAGAATCAAGATGCATGAGAGAGGTAATGGAAGCTTCAGATATCATTATAGTGCTGAGATTTCAATTTCGGCAATGCAGGAAGTGAATTCTGACATAAGGTCGCCCTATTCTTAGCCATAAATTCGATATATGGAAACGGCAATACACGTACAAATTAGACTAAGCCTTCGATATCTTCATTTTTTGAATTTCAACTGTTGCTGATTAACATGCGTTTGCCATCATCTGCAACCTGGCCTATTTTCTACCAATCAGTATTCAATGAAGCTTTACAGGATAACCATGGACAACCTCCACTCTGGGCTAATTTCCACCTATCTGTTCAGTTAAAGTGTGACAGAAAATTGATAAATAAACAAACAGATAAATACACATCGGTCTTCATTATATTATAGACATGATAATATGCATCTGATAAATGTCATTAAATTTAAGTTCCACCTACGACGAATCTAAACACATAACTCTGTTAATCTTCTTTGTTTGCTTGTATACTTGCTTGTATGTCACCGTGCACACAATCTTCGATATTATACATAGGGCATAAAGTGAGAGGAGCTCGGAGGTTACTGAAAAATAACACTTCAATTTGTTATTTCAATCTATATCATAATTCTGCTTGAGGCTCCGTCCGTAGATCCCTTTGTCTGTACGCGAGGCTTTTCAGTATAAGGTAGGGGAACTTCAATTTGCAAGAAGCTCTAATTTTTGCTGGAACGAAGTTCAGCCCTAGCTGTCTTCTTTAGTGCTTCTTGAAAAATTTCAGTCACTTTCAAAGTAAAGACATGAAGATCATTTCACTCGTATCTTATCTATCGCTTTTCCTTTCTTTCACAACATATGGCTTTTGCTTTACTTGTGGCGCTCGACGATCTTAATAGGGCCAGCCAGATACGTAGTTAGGATACGCTGCACCAGAATAGGAGGAGTCAAGTTCAAATTTTAGCTTCTACTTCTCGCGAGTTTGGTGGAAGATTCACTGCCTGACTTGGGACATTTTTCAACCTTTGTATGCATGATACGGTTCCGTGGGCATCAGAATTGAAGAACAATAATTCTTCTTTTCTGTTGAATTTGCACAGGCTCCTTCAGTATTAGATAGGGGCAATTAGGATGATTAAGATGATACGTGTCTGAGACATCACTGAAGAACGTTGCTTCTGTTCTGTAGAATTTGAGCATGTTTCAGCTGCATCCACAGCAGCGTCATTGGATGGGTACAGAGAAACGTTCCCATGTTTCGTTAGACGGGATTCGTCTAAGGCAATGCCTTTGATAGAATTAATGATCCTGTCTGATTAATGATATGTTGCATATTTATTAGCTGAATATTTCTTCTTAGTAGTTCGAGAGACTCAGTCTTGGTTGGAGTTTTCGTTCTTTTCTCGCGTAATCCATTTTACTTATGCTTCCTTTAGGTGAATCTTTTAGAAGCAGTTGAAATTTCCCCCCAAGCTGACGCCTTTTTATTATGAATTTACATAGCAGAAAAATTTCGACGCTTGAGGTTCAATTATCGATTGGTATCCAGGTTACGGTAAGCCCTAAGCATTTCCGGTGAATTCTTTTGACTGATCAATATTTTTTTCAGTGCTGCTCAACGTTTGCTTGCCTTATCTTGCAGGGGAGTTATTTTGCTCTCGCAAACCTCATGGCTGAATAACTTGCGTTTCATTAATGAAAGATCAGGCTTGCAAGAATGAGACCTATTTTACAACAAAACGTATATTAGGAACCAGAATAATTAAAAGCTTAAATAATTACAAAATTACTGCCGTCATTTTTGACGGCGGGGCCCTCTGACTGGCGTTATTTACGGGGTAGGTTATAATAGCGTAGCTTAAGATTGTTAAATTTTAAAAAGTGAGAACGTTAACTAATTGTGGAATTCTTATGGGTCACCCACGGCTTACTTTAGCATAGATGGACAATATAATTATTATGTTAGGGTCGACAGACAATACTGAGTTAGAAAGAGTTCGCCAGGGTTACATGAAGGGCGTTAACTTAGATGGGGTGCGTTACATTAGAAGAGCTGTATTAGGTTAAATTTGGATAAATTGCAATGCCTTAATAAGGTCTTATTGATTTTGGAAGGTATAGATTTTATTCAACCTTGGAATTTCCACGGGTATCGCTAGTTCATCGTTAATACAGCTCTGTGACCACTGTATCCTGGACACCGCTAGGGTATACTTTTATTTGAGAAAGCTATTCGTCTCTTGTATTTTAGAATGACATAACAAAAAAAAATCATTTTAGGATAGGATTTTAGTGACCCAATAGATCAAGGACAGTCTCGTAATTTTTATATGGCTGGAAGTTCTGCATCAAGCGATTTGGAAATGCATACATTTGTATAACACTAAGCAGCCCTTCACCCGTTGTGACACCTTCACCAGCGTCCTCGCTTCTCAAAGGAATATTCAACTTTACCAGTAAGCAAGGATGAATATAAATAAATATGACGTAATCCAGTTGCATTTACAGCGCCACCTTTTTATTTAGCGTACACGTTTATGTAGCCGAGCTCATGTCCATCAGATCCATCTATACTGTTAAATTAAATCTTCAACGATCGAATATCTTTCTATCTTACTCGCATTGCGATGATTCTGTGCACGGTATCATAAAACCAAGCAAAATTATCAGAGTTTTATAAGTATATAGAAAGATTCTCGGCAGAATTTGTAAATATGTCCGTGCTGAATTTTATCTTGATTAGAAATTGTAGCATCGGCAGTAAGCTGTAGAGTAAAAAAAATCTATCTGAAAAACATTTAACCGAAAATTTTAGCATCGATAAAAATTTGCAAAAATATATAACTGTTGAAATTATACCAGTCGAGCCGTAGCAAATATGGAAACCATAATTTCGTTAAATATTTTGAACCGTGAAAATAGCCTAAACATCGACTGATATGAAGCAGCAAAAGTGAAATTAGTTTTCCAAACCTTTTGTATTAACTATATTTCATCTGACACTCATACGAGTTTAACGACGCACTGCTCATCTGTAACTGCAACTTCATTCACAAATTTCTATGGTAGTAAATCTCGTAGTTAAATTATTTCCTGCTGCAAAAACAAATGATAATTATGGATATTCAAAGAGTAAGTGTACAGCTGTTCATCGAGTCCTTCCTAGTCAACAATGGATGTCAGTATATTATCCGTCCATTGTTTATGAACAATGAGATCAGGGATAATGATGGTAAACAAACTGAGATGTAATTGTCAACATAAGGACCAGCAAACTAATTATTCGAAGATTCAACCAATACTGCTCCGAACGAGAAACTTACCCTTTATCATTTTTTTTTTAATGATGATTTTTCAAAATTAATGCACTTAACTGACCTTTCTTTTTTCTCCCAAATGAAAGGCAGGAAGCCTCAATGAACTACCGGCAGTTGGATGAGTTAACTGAATATTACTGCCTTCAATATCTAACTATATCTGGAGTTTCGACATTGTATGCAAGTTGCCTATTGTGTCATGTCCTCTCTGTTGAGGCGGTTGCAACATCAAAGCAGTTGAATTGGCAATGGAGGAATATTATTGAACTCTGCCATTCAATTGTTCTGGAGAATTGGACAATGGAAAACATGAAATTGCCTTAAGTTTAACGTAGATGTATAAGCAACGGCAAAGACTTAATTTGAAGGAACAGTAAAGTAAATCTGCATTCATTCTGTAATTTTTCTATTTTTGTTTGCCCTTTTTAATAGGGGTTGTCGATTTTCGGTTTCTTTTCCGACAGAGAGTATAGCGACTGTTCACTGAATACTTGCCAAACTGATAAAATACGAAATCAACGCAAGAGGTCTGAGATTATTATTCATCGGATACTTAATTGCTACACTGACATAATTAGATTACAATAAGAGATCTATGATTATTTATTGAATAGATTTTGCACTGATATAATTAGAGATTACCGTAAGAGATCTGTATTGTTCATCGAATACTTGCTACACTAATATACCTACAGTAATAGCAGACTGCCATGAGAGATCTGCCATTATTCATCGAATACTTGTTGAATTGATATAATTCGAGAAAACCACAATAACACGTCACTGAACTGGGGCACTAGCATTTAATGTATGGAGGTTAGAAAATGAATATTAAACTAAACCTTGCTTCGCCTCTGACAAAATTTTAAGCCGCTCTAGAAGCTAAGACCGCAATTAGCTTTAGGGACAACCAAAAATTCTGTTGGGCGGAAGTTTGCATATTCAAGCGTCTGACACGCAATCGGTTTGCAATCAACTCAGTAAGTGCGATCCAAATGCAGAGAGTCGAACATCCAAGACTGAAATTCCATTTCTGTTGGTGTTCATTTGCTTAGGTTACCTCGCTCTCACTGTAGTTTGCCAAAACATGCTTTTCAGGAGTACGGCAAAAGTATATACTTTAGTTAATTTGCAATTTTCCTCTCAGTACTTTTAGATAGACTACGTACTAAAACGGAAGTGCCACACTTAAAGATTGTAAATTGTTGCACATGCACAAGTTCGATAATATCGAACACAAAAGCTAAGCAAATCAAATTCGCTGCATCAAAGCACCAGTACTGATCAACTACAAATATATATGAGTCTAAACCTGGTTGCAAAATTTTCACCTCTCAAATAAGTTTAAGAAATAGCAAACAGCCTAATTCAGCTAATAATGAATTTTTAGATCAATCTGAACAATAAAATCAGCCTGCGGAGTTATCAGCGCATGGACGAGTTTAACAAATTACTGCTCGCTAAACTTCGCTTATCTCACTTGTTGAAGGTTAAAGTACTACTTATCTAAGGAAAATCGAAGTAATGGTGAACTAACCTAAGAAATTTTCAGCGCATGCGCGAGTTTAGAAAATACTGCATCTTAGTGAATTTTGATTTTTAACAATAATTTCACAATAATAGTAATAATAATAAGTTTATTGACAGTTATGAAAAGAATGTTCTGTACGAGCTTCGTATCTATTATTAAGTAAATAGAATAAATAGAAATTCCTTTCAGTGTTCACTGTCAAGCCTGTAGCTTGCAAAGCTATTCCGATAGATCAGTAAAAAAATACCTAACTAGTCACAAATGAAAAAAAACAAAAAACAACTTAAAAATGATAACCTAAAAACTCAAGAATTGTGACTGATCAGTCTATGAAATTTTCAGCTCAGATACCTACTAAGAGGCGCTGAACCTTCGTCCCAACACATTTTTATGATCCCCAAACAAAGACTACTCTAAATTTATGGAGTAGTCTTTTTCCCTAACTTAAATAGGGCTGAACAGCTAGCGACGGGCGAACTCTGGAATTTCCCTAAATTGCACAGAAGCCGAAAAATTGCCGGACACTCATCAGAAACATGGCGGGCATGGCTTCATTAACGAAGCCTCTGCGTTGTTTACAACTGGGGAGCAGTTAGCAAAGCACTCGGCCGATGTAGCAGTAGATGCCGGCCATAAACCCACTCGTATGTCAGCCGTAAACTGCCTTAAACTCTGTCAACGGCTGCTCTTGCTTCACACTACTCTTTGTAGAGCTCTGGCCGACACTTGAAATACTGGAGCATTCGCCAGTCACACGCGAGCTGTGGCGTGTAGAGAGAACTGCCATCGAGTGTGTATTTTTCTGTGTTTTTTATTTGCTTAGCATTGGCATTGGTATTTATCGGGGAATAAGTAGTGTGAAAATGAGTCGTGGGCTGGAAAGAGCATTACTGTGAGGCGGATCTTTTTTTTGCGAACTAAGCGGTCTGGAAACTCATAGTAAACTGTAAAGAAAATAATAGTTGTGAGGTATGAATTTTTTCTATACTGCGTCGAATTTTTTCTAACATATCGACGATCGAGAGGAGCAGTTAAAAAATGAGAAAATGGAAAAGAGAGAGATTCGTTGCTGGCTGTGCGTCTCTTAGTTGAACAGGATCCCAATTTCAACAAATATTGTTGTGAAATGCAGCATAACATCCACTGAGTAATGTCCGAAGAAATGTTGTATAGCTTGCTTTTTTCGCAGAGCGAAGCTTCTAAAGATCTTGATAGATAAAAAATAAAAATCGGTTTTACGCCATGTTGACCCTATCGTCTGTAAGGCCCTTGAGCTGAACAAATTTTCAACCGTTTTACTTTTTTAACGCAACTGTACGTCTACCAAGAGACTCGGAAAATTGTTAGCTGTCACATGAGCTGGATTTTAACAAACATAACTATAGTGAAGCTTTGGATGCCTTCCTAAATTTAGAGTGAATTACAAATCAAAATGATGTGCATGTTTTGTAGTTTACATGGAAGCAACAAAACACTAGGAACGTGTTACACTACGACGGCATCCAAGGACCGTGGTATGCTTCCGCCTTAGGAATAAACCGCATGATGGCAGGAGAATAAAGTGTGCAGTAGTTACTACAGCCCGCCTCTCCCCCCCCCCTCCCCGAAGCAGCGGCCTCAAAGCAAGTTATAGGAAGGTATGCCTTTCTTACAGATCTACTAAGTTGATCTACTACTACGTTGATGTCATTTTAAAGGCAAGGGGTTCGTGTGTTTCGAGCCGTTTTCCATGCGGGTGCATAGAAAATTGTTGTCACAGAATCGCTGACCAAAGGGAAGTGCAATAATAGATTATGCAGTTCATTTCAACTTAAATCTCAAGAAATTTGATACACAACTTTAGCCTGCTTATATTTCATTCTCTATCACCATGCGTATTGTATATCAATAGTTTTCTAGTTGGACCAGGCGTAGGAATGTTGAGAGCTACACGTCTAACGCTAGCTAACACCTGCACCGCCTAGTTCGAGGAAGTGATGATCCTAGTCGTAATTGTACAGTACTTTTAGAACCCTTCAACCGTTGAAGCATTTTCACAATACCCTGTTGCATAAATGGTAAACTTGGAAAAAGTTATGCAGATGAGTTAATTAAAACTGATAACTGAGGCAACGTCCAACTCTTCGTGGAAATGGTAAGCTGTTTAAACCGTGATCAGACCTAGGGAAATTCCTTGACTTGCAATGCTTTTTTACTCAAATTCGTCTCAATTATAGGGACATATGGTTTGTAAGTTTCAATCTTGCCCCATAAGTGTTTACACGTGCTCCTTATCCTGATGCATGAACGAGAGTGTATGTACGTATTTAATTACTTGAACAATCAAGTAGGAGTGAGGCGTTCAGTAAAATAATATCTTAGTATGAGGACTAATATTATCATTGCTAAGCAGTCCGTAGCATTACAGTATGGACTGTGCGATGACTGTACTATCCTTGCACAATTTCCAAGTTATTACTCTACTTTTGGAGTCCAACTACTTCCCAATTGCTGTGAAGTTCTTATATGCATCTACCTTAAATTATTAAGTGATTAGTGCGTCGAATGAGAGTTACCCTATAATTAATGTAATATTACTAAAATAATACTTACCATATGCTGTACTTAGGGCATACGTACTATTAATTATTATTGTACTTTGGGCTTGGGTACTGTATAGACAAACCGACATCCAACTCGACAGACTGCATTTTACTTGCAAATGCTAACTAGCCGCTTGCTTTGCGTATTTAGCATAATCGCTCGTGGCAGTTAACGACAGCAGTGATCAGCTATGCATGGAACCTGAGCCGCAGCTAATGACTTAATTCCCAAACTACGCAGATGCAGAATTTTTGTGTTTAAAACTGGCAATTATGGACTTCAGATGACGGCTAATTCGAGAGTCCGTACTTGCGGCTTGTGTTACTGTATCTTCACCAGACTGGGCCCTTAATTATTATCGTTCTTACCTCCGCCAATGAGGTAATATATTTACTGGGTATGGGAAAATAGCCCCAGTAGGAAAAAAGGCCCAGTACTAAAAAAGCCCCAGTAGGAAAAAAGCCCCAGTAGGAAAAAAGCCCCAGTATGAAAAAAGCCCCTGTAGGGAAAATCCCCTGTAGGAAAAAAGCCCCAGTAGGAAAAAAGCCCCAGTAGGAAAAAAGCCCCAGTAGGAAAAAAGCCCCAGTAGGAAAAAAGCCCCTGTAGGAAAAAATCCCCTGTAGGAAAAAAGCCCCAGTAGGAAAAAAGCCCCAGTAGGAAAAAAGCCCAGTAGGAAAAAAGCCCCAGTAGGAAAAAAGCCCCAGTAGGAAAAAAGCCCCTGTAGGAAAAAAAGCCCCAGTAGGAAAAAAGCCCCTGTAGGAAAAAAGCCCCTGTAGGAAAAAAGGCCCAGTAGGAAAAAGCCCCAGTAGGAAAAAAGCCCCAGTAGGAAAAAAGCCCCAGTAGGAAAAAAGCCCCTGTAGGAAAAAAGCCCCTGTAGGAAAAAAGCCCCTGCAGGAAAAAAGGCCCAGTAGGAAAAAAGCCCCAGTAGGAAAAAAACACCAGTAGGAAAAAAGCCCCTGTAGGAAAAAAGCTCTGTAGGAAAAAAACAGTAGGAGGAAAGCCCCTGTAGGAAAAAAGCCCCGATTATCTCCTAATGTACATTTACTACCCGTACTTAGTTATTTTGAAACAAGTTATATTAAAATAGGTTAAATTATACTGTACTGCATTTACCTACCCTAACTTAACAAAACCAAGCCTAAACTAGCCTTGCTTTTCCTAATTGAACGTAGCCTAATCTAGCCTCATCTAACTAAACCCAATCTCTTCTGACATAACATTAGCTACCTTCTTCTAACCTAATTGAACCAAACTTCACCTAACCTTACCTAATTGAACCTAACCTAGCCTCACCTTACCCAGCCTCATCAAACCTTGCCTCACGAAACCTAACCTCAGCTAATTTAACCACAACGTTTTCATATCTCCGATTTATAGGAAACCAAGCCGGGTTTGAATTATAGTGTGATTACCTAACTTTTCATATATGAAGCAATTTTTTGCGTCCGATAGGCCCAGAAAGCACAGAGTGCAACGGGAGGACTCAGTGGGATTACCGCATGTAGCCGAATGGCGTCACATCGACGAGTCGAAATGTTTGAGGGTCGGACCTCAGGTTTTCGTAGGTTGGGCTCTTAATCCTAACCAAAAAACGTAAAAAGTATTATATTCTTGACGCGAGTGAAACCGTACCTAGTAATAGTCATTGCTCAAACTTTATGTACTTGACGACGTTCATTTTACTGTGTTTTGTGTATGGGTGCGACTCAAGTAGCTAGCCAATCTGGAGAGGGAGATTGAATGAGTTAAGTCGAACAAATACGGTGATATGTTCAAGTATGTTTTGTGGCGAACACTATGACTGAATATGATGTGTAAATAAGGCTTCACTTGGAAGAAGATAAATCAGGAAGGCATACCGGCCCAGATTTTACTTCCAGTGCTATGTAAGTTTCCACCAGCCTCCACTGCAATTTTCTATTGATAATTGTTTATTGTTCAATTAGTATATATTCTCTTGCTCAAGGGATGAAATTCGCAATTGATGACAATTTGTTAGGCAATATGGATTAAAATACTCATAGGCTACTCAGTCGGAGCGTTCCTCCATTTTGACGTCATTGGTGACGTCACTCTTTTATGCTAGTTTCTCACAAGTCCTTCCGATACGCTCTTAGACTCCTGGCTGGGCCTAATCCAAAAGATGCAATTGTTGGACTTCGAACAAGTCCAAATTGTAAAAATTGGGCTCCTTTGCATATAGCGTAACCTAACCTCACCTAACCTGATCTTACGTAACCCAATGTTACGTAACCTAACTTCACCTAACGCTAACCAAACCTCACCCAGCCTAACCTCACCTACCTAAATCTAACTTAACTTACCTCACATAGCCCAATTCAGGAGTTTTTACAGCCCACTTCGCACATACAAACGCTAGGTTAAATTTAGCTTAGCACAATATCATTTACTTTACTTAAATATGCTGTACTCAAATAAATTAATACAGCTCTCAAATAATATCGCCTTAAGAGAAAGCGGGTTTTTTTTTTCTCCCGGGGCTTTTTTCCGCATACCGTATTAACTAAGGTGTTGTCTGTCCGTCTGTCTATTCATCTGTTAGCAGCATAACTCACACAGTCATGGATAGCTTTTTATGTATAGGAACTACCGGGAATGTTATACGAGGAAGAGATGATTGAATTTTAATGATGGCCCGTCAATCCGTACGTCTCTTTGTCTATCTGTCATTCCATCTTTTAGCTTTGCGCTGCGAGGCGAAGGTCTGCGGTCTTGGAGTACAGCTCTAGTTGTTCACCTTTATTGTTCTCTCGTTACAGTCTTGAAATAAAACTTACTACACTAAGTTGAGAACGTACCCTACTCAAAGTATTTCAACTTATGAGGCACTACTCCTTTCCAAGACACGGTATAGATCGCAAATATCAGGATATCAAGCATATAAATTGCTAACGCCATGCATACAACGGAAGCACTTGAAACAAAATTTGAATCATGGTTGTACTACTCATACTTAGTTATAATTTAAGCGCTGATTTGCATATTGACTGAGTATGAAGGCTTTATATTTTGCTTTAAAAACCTGATCCGACATTGGCTCTCTAAGCTCTTCAGGCATTGCATTATATATCTGGACACTCTTATAAATCGTAAAATGCTTCTGAACATCTAGCCTAACAGCTGGCAAATTTAAGTTACTACCACGAGTACCATATACCTGGGAAGGCACTAATACTCTGTAGTGCTGTTCAAACAAAGCTACATCACTGTATAAAGCTTTACGGATAAAAGTTATATACATCAAGCAGTTTAAGGAGTTGCAACTCGCTATACATTGCATGGGTTGACATTACTGGTACATTGTTGTTCCGCCTAACATTTAGAATTACTCTAAGTACCTCATTCAAGGACACCTCAAGAGGTCGGAGTACATGTGCAGTTGAACACAGCAATGCTCTGGATGAGGTCAGGGTATACTAGCGCATAGTATAACATTATTAATGATTGCCGACTCAAAAGATTTCGAACAGCACGAATGGCCCACCTTGCTTTGGCGACTTTATTGCTTACTTCTTGAATATGATTAGAATAATTTTATTTTTAATCAATTGTCAATCATCATTATAATTATCATTAGTATCGTTAAAGCTGCTATTATTTTACTATGATTAGTGTCTTAAATGAATTAGAGATTCGTTCCAAGGGTGCAGACCTTTGCCAAGCAACGCCATGATAACGAAAATTTCAATATGGCCCAGATTCCAGGATTTTTCACGGATCATCGCACAATTTTAGCCGTCTCTTCCTCGTGACATTCGTAACAGTTTCTGTAAATTTCATGAAGATCTGTCCATAACTTCTAAATTATGTAGCTAATAGGCAGGCAGACTAACAGACAAAGAAGTCCCCACAAAGACATAACCTTTTTTGGAGGGGTAACTAGTCACATTAAGCTCTAATTTCTAACCCCAACTGGGGGGGGGGCGGCTGGTCCACATTTCGACAGTTTGTTTCGTCGCCTCTGTTCACACGTCAATCATTTCAAAACAGCTAGGCTACTTAGCTTCACCAAACCTAACCTGCTTTGGAGTCCAAATTTGCTAGTCTACACCACAGGCTGGCCTCACTGGCCTATTAGGAAAGTGTTTCGTCACAGCCTGACGTGTTGCTGTGCCCGCTCGAAGGTAAAACCAAACTGATTGTTGACCCCAACTTCGAAATTTACATACACCGGTCAGTGCTTCTGGTAGACGTCTAACAGGCTGCAGCTGCGTACAAGGCTTCAACCGACTCCAGATAGTCCGAGCCTTGGCTTCAGAAACGGAATAATAATTTGCTAGCTGCAACCCCCTGATCGTCCCCATTTCTAGTTAGGCCACTATCTTCACAGTAGAGGCTGAATGCCAGATGCGTTGTGGCCATAATCAAAGTTTCGTAAAAATTCATCTGTCTGGCAGAGAGGCTAACGCGCAATTCTCAGAATGAAAACACAGCACTGTAGCATCATGTCACTGAAGGTATGAAAAAGCAGCAGAAATTCATTGCTTTCTGATTCCTACTTCACTGCAAATTTGAAGACAAACAATATTGGTGACGCTTGTTTAGCCAACTCATTTGACGGTTAACACGTTAGTAAATCGTCTGGTAGACCCGCATTGTGTCTACAACGGACACGGCAAGAACTTCCTACCTTGAGGTGAGAGAACACGTTCGTTTCACTGCCTTGTGATCCCTCCTGAAGAAGGTTTTCTGTCCACAAACATCAGACAAGTCTAATGGCTATGAAATGCATTGCATTCTTATAAAGAGAAGAGTACCATTCAACGCTTACCAATTTAATACACTTCTAAAACTTCTTTTTCCTCTCTAGCTCGCCTACATGCAGCTATGTATATTTATCCAATTTTGTTTTAAATAACAAAATACTAAAAATATGGTTACAAGCATTGAGGTGTAGGTATAAAATCCAGAGCACCGAAAGCCACAGGATAAAGCGGTTGACCTCACAAATTTGCGAGCTCCATACAAATATGCCTAATTTTAACTGCAGAAATTGGCAAATAAATGTGTTGACTTCACTAACGAACATAAACTTATATACTCACTTCACTTTAATTACGACGACGAAGGAAATTGTTGATCAAATTAGCACTTTTCGTAACGAGCATCAACACTTGCCAAAAGGTTCTTCATTAACAATGCACAAACTTCAGAAATAGAAAAAAAATGATAGCGTTATTACCAACTGCAAATCTATGTACAACTCACTGGACATATTATGACAACAGAAAAAATAAAATTAAGCTTTCTCTGTTGGTATCAGACACGAAAATAAAGGTATAGTCAACCTTACCGGCCGCACACCACAACTGAGGAAACAAACCTCAAACACTGGTTCGAGTTGCATGCAGATTATGCCAACTGGCACCAGCAGAGTGCACAGCTGCAGTAGATCACAGATTGCTATGTGCTATAGTTAGGGTCAGTGCCCCCGCAATAGAGTCCGGATGCCGAATGCTGCATCAGCAAGCTGAACTCAGGGACCCGCCTATCGGATAAATAGGCTTCAACCCACGTATTGCGCCTCTTGCAGCAACTGTCTAGTGTCCTACCACTGCGGATGATCTAAGCAGCATGAAAAATAATAATAATGATAACAACAATAATAACTATGATGCTCTTTTTGCGGGACTACACAATACAATCGTACGCTCAGTTTATGATTGGATGTTCACGTTGCACGTCACTCTGATGTGCACCGTGGAAGTCGGTGCATCGGCAACACATGTGACGTATGAGCTGAACGTCTACTGCGATAAGTCAAGTGAAAGATTGGAGGTTTCAGAATCTATTCAGAATGATTTAGAAATTATTGATTCCTGGTGTTCTAGGTGGGGGATGAGGCTAAATGCGGGCAAGACTTAGACCATGCTCGTGTCCAGGTCGCGTACAGTGGGACCTCCTTTTCCTGCACTCATGCTGGCTGGTGTATCACTTCCTGTGGTTGATGACTTGGTAATCTTGGGTGTTAATTTTGATCCAAAGTTGACGTTTGAGCCCCACATTCGTTCGGTTGCCTCACGTGCATCGCAGAAAATTGGTCNTTTGACACGTCGCTGCTTTAATTGCTTTGTCCTCCCTCTTCTGGAGTACTGCTCTGTAGTCTGGGGTTCTGCTGCCGATTGCCGTCTGTATTTGCTTGACAAAGTAGTTCGTCGATGTCCGTTCATGCTGGGTGGTGTTGTGCCCTGTGATCTGGCGCATCGTCGCAGAGTTGGTGGAGTCTGTTTTTTGTATAAAATCTATAACTGCCCCAGTCATCCACTATCTGAGTTTCTTCCAGATCCATATGTTCGAGTGAGGTATACTCGGCGGACTGGTGCTCTTTATGAGTTTGCCTTGGAACCGTTACGATGCCGTACGGGCCAGTATTCCTGTTCGTTTTTGCCATCGTGTGTGGATGTTTGGAATGGTCTTGATGGCTCTGTCTTTGCTGGTGCGGGTACTGGCAGCTTTAAACGATCTGTACACAGAGCTATTCAGTGATCTCGGATCTTCTTTTTTTTTCATCCTTTTGTTTTCTCCACCCGCTGGGCTGGTTGCGTGGGGGGTTTGTTAACCTCATGGAGTTTCTCCGTTCCTACGTCGCCAGCCTTGTGTGATTTAATAATAATAATAAAGTTGAGCGCGTGATTACGTTCTATAGATCCGGCATACCTACGGTACCGCGCTGCACAGTTGTGCTGAGGGTTCTGGGGACGATCCGCTGGCCAGGTGAACGATCTTTGTCATGGCGCTTGGCGCGCTGAACCAGCTAATTTACTTGGTGTGTATAGCTATCGTAGAGGTACTTAACTTAGAGTGGGTGGGGTGACGGGTCGTTGAACCTTCCGTTAAATTTGCCATAGTTTTCAGCGGCCCATAGTCGGCTGCAACTGTACTTACTCCTCTGGGGCCAGTTGGCCTCTGTCTGCGGCACGAACCAGTGCGTGTGGGTTCTCCAGTGGAGGGTGCAGTCAAATTTAACTTCACCTTTTCCATTAACTTGAAAAACGAAGGAAGTTATTCGCAAGTGGTTGCGCCAGCAAACTCTTCCATTTAAAAACAGGACGAAAATTCGGCACAAAAGTGAGAGTTGCGACAGCGCATTTGGCCTTGTTTGCAAGGGGTCAGTTAAATGCGGCGCAAACTGCAGAGCTTTGTCATGGAGCTCATAAGCAGAGAGCTGTGCCCGTATCGTAAGTCACCCGCTCAAGGCCTGATGCACTGCGGAATAAAACCGACGGGAATTAATCATGCCGGTTATGAAATTTTTGTTTCGCTGTTGAATGAATTTCCAGGAGCGTCAAGCATACCGTTTTTTTAATTTTTTTTTTTTAGAATTGTTGACTGGCTCACGAGCAAAGAGCTGCAGTCATAAGTTAGCCTGCTCACGGCCTGATGTACTGCGGGCTAAAATTGGCGGAACATTAGTCGGGCCAGTTGTGAAGTTTCTCCTTTACTGCGAAATTAACTCTCCCGACCATCCGTTGTAAAAGTAATGAAATTTTTGCCTTATTGAAGAATAAACTTGCCTGAGTACTAGTCACAATTTGTAAAGTATTGTTTTGCAATAGAATAAAATCCGTAGAGCATTTATCGTACAAGATAGAAGATTTATGCATTGCTATGGAGTAAAATCCCCGAACCTTCAATTGCACAAGTTGAGAAGCCCTGCATTTATGAAATGAAATCTATTGATAGAATAACGTCTTGCCGGTTAAACTGCTATGAGCAATTAGTGAATACTCAGGAGTGCACCAAAGTATTGTAGCAATGATCGTAGAGGGGATGAAGTTTTTTTCTCTTCCTTTTTTATTGAAATTTACATTGAGCTTCAATTTGTTTAGCTAAAACAAGTAGGTAGTTGCGTAAAAATCGTACTAGAAACTAGAGCACTCTGAGATTGCATACCTCCGCCAAGCAAGACAGCGATACAAAAATTCAAATCGGCTCTGAATCCATATTGTTTCTAATAACACGAAAATCTGAACACTTGTGCCTTTTGATAATACTAACAGTTCCTGTAATTTTCTTGAAGATCTAATGTTAACTTTTTGAGTTATGCTGCTAACAAACCTTTTAACAAACATTAGTCAAACACACAAACGGACATACCGATCATCACCAATATTTAATCAACTAGTGGCCCGTGCCGTCATTATAAATGACGGCAAAAAATTAACACTTCACCAAAACCCCCGCCGTCTTTTGGGCTTCCTCATTTTTCCCCTATCTAATACTGAAGAAAA
>LQNS02278163.1:13552280-13568179 GCA_001587735.2 Parhyale hawaiensis
TGAAATCTGAATTTTCTCCTATCTTATTCCCATAGAGCGTGACAGGAAAGATATAAATATATAAATAAATAAATAAATAAATAAATAAAAACACGACGTGAATTATTACATAGTACTGATTATGTCTATTAATACGACTAACAATTCATGAAAATTTCATGCAGATCCATCCATAATTTTTGAGTTATTGCGCTAACAAATATTTTAACAAACATTAGTCAGACACACAAACTGTCCTACCGATCAACACCAAAATTTTGTCAATTATGTCTTTTAAAATTACTAACAATTCCTCAACATTTTACAAAGATTCATTCATAATTTTTCGAGTTATTGCGCTAAAAACATAAAATCAAGCACAGCGACAAGCGAACGAAAAAGCAGATATCACAAAAACTTGATCATTTACTCCAGGTAATAAAACTAACAACCCATGTAAATTTCATGAAAATCCGTCCATTACCATTTAAGTTATGGCACTAACAAAAAAATAAGCAAACAAACAAATGGATGGACAGATCTTCATTTGTTCCTCCTAATATGCCTAACAACCCACGTATAAGTTTCGTCAAAATTCGTCCATAACTTTTTGAGTTATCTTGGTGGCAGACAGACAGAATAACAGACAGACGGGCAGAGAGAATGACAGACAGACGGACAGACAGACAAACCCGACGAAAACATAACTTCCATGGTGGGGGCTATAATTAAATAAATATATATATAAATATATGTAGATAGCACATGCATCAAATACGCTAAATAACTAAGAATTAAAAGTTATGTGCAATTTACGAATTTAATACACAAATTCTCGCTTCAATGGTTCTTAATGCGAAATATTGAACTGCGATATAATTCAGCGAAGTGCAATAGCTGAAATAGAATAAGGTAATAAAAGAAAAAGGAAAAGGCAGAAATAGAATACTCGTATAAAAACACAGCCCGCAGCATAGCACAAGCTGCACAAAAAGGGCCTAAGAGGCACTGAGACCCGAACAGACGTAGCTCGAGGGGTGCGCGGACAATCGGACACACAACTACAGCCCCATACTCTCGCCTATGGAGCACAGCTTTCGCTTCACTCCAGGGAAGTGAATGAAGGGAAGAAAAGCATATGAGAAGAAATGGAAAAGCTTATAGTAAAAAAAACACGAGGCAGGCTCCTTCGTGCACTTGACATTTGCATTACGGAAAGCTTTGAAGAGATCCGCTCTTTTGTCGAGGTTCATTTAAATTTAATTACCTAAGGTTAGAAAAACAAAGCGCGCGTCCATCCCTCTATGATAATGCAATAACTGCTGACTTAAATGAGAATTAATTGTATAAGAAGGATAATAATTACAGGGGGCATTTCTCTATGCAAAGAAGGAGATCTAATTAGAGTTTAGAGATTTTTCTCGCCGTTTAGAATTGAACTGTGAGATTAAGCGAGGCGTATAGTCTCTGGTCTTTTATTTAAAGTAGAAGAGAAGTTCTATGACCTGCTTGTCTATATATATATATATTGTCAGAGTTTTCAATTGCACGTGAGTGCGTACTGTGATATATATATATTGCTTGTAAATGGCGATAACGTCAGCACTCAATGTATTTTTTATATTTATATATATATATATTGGTGGGAAACTAAGTCCTTGTCGTTTTATTTTATACTTAAATGTTGCTTTTAATTGTTTTTTAAAAAATTACAAGTAACTAATGAATAATATACAGTACCGTCCAAAACTAAGGGACAAATTTCCAAAACAGCTCAACTTTTTTTCTATTCTGCACACTATTAGCCAGTCAGATGTTGATTATTGTATTAAAATTTAAGACATTTATGAAGGATGATAAAAAAGTTATGAACGAAAGCTTTTCTCTTGAAAATTATAACGTCCAAAACTAAGGGACAAACAAGAAAAAATACATTAACTCAATATTTTCCTAGAAATATTTAGCAAAATGGTGGTGAACAATTAATATTTGGTAAATAGTCCCTTGCTTTCGATTACAGCTGCACATCGTCGACTACATGACCGAATGAGACTCTGACAATCTTCGACAGTAGTTTTCGCCCATTCCTCTTGAAATTTCATC
Source organism: Parhyale hawaiensis (assembly GCA_001587735.2). Taxonomy (NCBI): domain Eukaryota; kingdom Metazoa; phylum Arthropoda; class Malacostraca; order Amphipoda; family Hyalidae; genus Parhyale; species Parhyale hawaiensis. The sequence goes on from LQNS02278163.1 coordinate 13,554,363, forward strand.
CAAAGATCTTCCGCATTGATAGGGTTTTTGCCATAACTTTCACCCCTAGTGTTTTCCCATGATTCTTGATTGGATTCAGGTTAGGACTTTTGGTGGCCAATCCAAAACTTCAAGATCTTGCTGCTCAAGGTAACTCAAGACTGTCTTTGCCTTGTGGCAGGGAGCATTGTCTTGCATGAAGATAGGGCTGGGGACACCTGAGTTTACGATAATTGGCAAGACAATATCTTCCAACAGATTTTTATACACCTGAGCATTCACACGGGTTTGCAAACGAACGAGAGGCCATGTCCCTTGACTATACAACATACCGAAAACAATCACACTCCCGCCGCCAAACTTCACAGTCTTCTTAGTACACTTTACACTTAATTTCTTACCTTTACGTCTTCTAACAAGTTTTTACCGTCATTACCAAACAAATTGAATTTGCTTTCTACACTGAAAAACACTCTAGCCCAATTTTCATAGGACCAGTTAACATGCTTGTTTGCAAACTCTAATCTCTATTTCTTTGCACTCACAAGCGGTTTCTTCTGTGGACGTCTTGCAAATAACCCTATTTCTTGAAGGCGCCGAGAAACGGTATGACGTGAGACGTTCATACATGTTGTGTCATTCATTTCCCTACTGATCGCAGCTGAGGACATAAAACGATCCTTCTATGACGTACGCTGGATGACTCTGTCCTATCTAACTGACGTTTTACGAGGCCTACCGCCTTTTTTAGGGGCACCATTGCAGCCGCTTTCATCGTACAACTTCACTATTCTGGCCACAGCACTTTTCTAACTTTTTACCTTCTCAGAAATTTCTCTAATAGTGAAATTATTCTTGTTCAACTTGATGATATATTGTCGCAGAATATAATTAACTTTCTGACGTGGTGCCATCATGTAACAAACAGCAATGTTTACAAATGGCAGTGTCGAACTTTGTCTTCGACGTAAATGAAGATATACGGACTGAATAAGAAATGAACGAAATTTTTCTTTCTTGTCCCTTAGTTTTGGACGTTATAAATCCAAGAGAAAAGCTTTTCGTTCATAACTTTTTTATTATCCTTCATACATGTCCCAAATTTTAACACAATAATCAACATCTTACTGGCTAATAGTGCGCAGAAGAGGGAAGTACCTGGCATAGTTAAAAAAAGTTATACCGTTTTGAAATTTTGTCCCTTAGTTTTGGACGGTACTGTATTCTCCAATGCTTTTCACAAGTTTTTCCCAGCGTTAAACTAGATTTTCAAGATATCGTTGGTCGAAAGTACCCGGTTTTGACTCAAAACATTCATCCAACCAGGCTTTCAGTACTGCATCATTTATTAAACATAACTCCGCGTACAGTATTTATTGATATACAGGCACCATTTTCGATTCCAATATTGATTCTGTGAAATTAATTGTTGCTTGTATCCATGAGTTGAGCGGTGATGAACACGCAAGCCGGAGGAGAATGTGCCTTGTTGATTTAGGTTGCTGTCACTTTAAAGTATGCGGAACACATAACCCATACTTCTGAACCTTTCCTATCGAGTAAAGATGCTTTTGCACTGCAGTGTGAGACCATTCTCTTTTCTCTGCCTGTTCCTTTGTTGTTTGGCGAAGATTTTCGTAAAAAAGATGGATTAAGTGTTCCTCATCAATATCAACTTGATGAGAAGGACGAAGTCAGTCTTTGAGAACAAAATTTAGTTTTGAAGGTGGCATGCCAGTAACTACTAGTTTTTTCAGCTATGGCATCCTCTCCATACACTGCGCATGTATCCTGAGTAGCTTTGTTGGCCTTAGAACATTAGAAGAAACAGATGTCGAAAATACTAATTTTTCTTTAGTTAACATTTTATTTTGGCAGGCTAAAAGCAAACAGAAATTAGCTAAGAATACTCGACAACAAAAAAAATAGACTGTAAATATTTTCAAAATATAATTGCAGAAAAAACTGATTCCATGATTGAAAAATACAGTGCATTCCAAAATGTTAAGAAAACTGGCAAGAACTTAGTTTCCAATTCAATCTAAATTTGTATATAGAGTACTAAGAACTTTAAAAATGACGGAAATAATTTTGTAATAAAGCTTTTTACTCTTTTTGTTTGCCGTATCTTTTTTTTTTAATCTTATACCTCTTGTTTACTTTAGCCTTCATATTCCATTAAAGTAACGAATGTTGTGCCGTCAAAAACTTGTAAGAATAAAATCTCCCTCCTGCAAGTAAAAGCCTCAATAGCAGCTATGAAATGCTTGAAATCCAAGTTGCACCAAGAAAATATAGTTCAGCCAAAAGAATTCACGGGAAAAAATCAGTGCGTACTGCATCCTGAATGCCAGCTGTAACATAGTTGAACCATCAGGATCGAAAATTAGCAGAAATAAGAATTGAAAATGCTCAGCGCCAAATTTCAACTGCTACGCAGAATTTCAGCTAAAAATCACGTGACATAGCTGATACACTCTTATGCATGCTTTTCGCACTTTCAACATCGTAATATTCTAGCTCAACATTTCAATGTTTCGACAAGTTTCTTGGTAACATTTGTATTCATATAAACTGATGATTGTAACGACCGTCTAAGGTCATGTCAGATAACAAAGTCAAAAGATTGGATCCATTTTGCCATGCGTAATTCCCTAGTCGGCCAGCCTCGTAAACTTGAGCAATAACCTCACATTCACAAGACCTTCCGACAGAGCTCTGTCGTTATATGCTGTCACTCAAAGTGCAGAAACCAGAGGCTCTGAAATATTTGCTGGTCTTGTAAACATACAGATGGTCTTGCCGGCGAAAGATTCGACTTCAATTTGTGAACGGTCATCCGGAAGTTAGCCCTCATGCAGACTTTTCAAAATATACTGAATGAGTCCCGGAAGTCATGTGTATAAGAAGAGCTTACTCAAAAAGCAACACCACATTAACTATGTATACCTCCTATACCTTACTTGTTTGCACATAGGAACATAACTTTCAGCTTCTTTTCTGGTAGAAATGCCTTGCTACTTACATTTAGATTATATCTTATAAGTTGTCGATAAGATGTAAATTAAGATGAAGATCTTGAAGACGTTCCTTCACCACTTTGCACGTAGCCTGAACCTATTTATTCGGCACTGAAATTAACATCACAACCAAGTATTGGGATGAACTCATTAACAACTCTTGCACGCAGTTTAAAACATTACGACTGGCATATGTACTACATGCACGGCAGGATAAAAAAAACTCTTTCTCTACATATATCATAGATGCAGCCTTTTATCCACCACGCTCAAAAGAAGAATCATATCAAAAATGTAGTACGTCCCACTCGTACCAGTACGTTGTGACAACGTTAATACTATTTACTCGTTATCTTGTCAGGGGATGCAATTCACCATGATCACGATTCTCTTATTTTCTTTTTCAGACTCACGACGCTACGTAGCCGCTGAATTAGAAATTAATTTACGGATGAGTTTTACCAGCGATTACACTGGCAGCAATCCCAAATCTGGTTTTTCGTTTCGTGACAAATTCCTCGTGTAAGATAAATCACGAATCACTGTCACTAAAGTGCCATGCATCAGACCATGATTAAAATCCACCACTGACTATGTCTCCTATTTTCTAGTTCATATGCATCACGCTGCACTGCCGCTAGATTACAAATAAATCTACGGATGGAAACTACCGTCCATGGCATTTTCACGGCCATAAACACTTGCCAGGTCCAGTATCCGGACTTCCAATTAGTTGGAGTGTAAGGGAGAGCATTAATTTGGCCCGGCAGAGGACAGTGTTTCGGGACCCAAATTGTGTGCCACGAAATAGAGGGAAAAGCGTGCCATAAAAAACTCCGCAGTATCGGCCACAACAAAAAAAAAAGTGGCCTTGTTTAATGGTAATAAATACGGCACTGGGCTGTTTCTTGTGGCGAATTAATGCGTCAGATAGCGTTTTAGGAAAGATGTAGGCGTAGCAGTTTGAGAGTTATCGCTGCTGGCAATTTTTTCTGGTATTTTTTACACTATTTGTTATCTAATTCAGGAAAAGGCTTTGTAATAGGCTTAAGATTTTCGAACTGTTGTTATTTCAGCCATGAACGTCGCTCGTGAGGTCAATGCACACCAGAGACAAAAGATGCCAGGGCTGGCAATTCCCAACATATGCCTTACTAAACTGAGGGAAGTGGTTACTTGAGGAGCAAATTCGCAAAGATGGATGTGTAGGCCAATATGTAATATTGATCGTAGTAATTGATAGATTCTAGGTAATTGGAAATCCAGTTTTAATCTGCTACATTGGCTACTGGGGTTTAAATATTACTTCATTTCATTAATTCTATAGATTAATTATAATGTAAATGTTATAACTAAGCTAAAAATAAAAGGGAAATTCATTAAAGGGTATCTTGTCACAGTACAGCAATTGGCTATCGTAAACAGTAAAAAAAAACGTAAATTTTACGAGAAAAACGCTGGCAGCAAAAATGCCAACAAAATCTTGTAATATTTACAGAATTCCATAATTTTTCCGTAATATACCCGGCAGTCGTGAAACAAGGAGGTTTGGGAGGGAGACTCGAACTCTCGTCATAGCGGATCCCATGTCAACATCTCTACCACTGCACTGTCAAGTACTTATACAAGAGAGCTATGTTAAAGCAAGAGTTGCCGCCTGCCGATGTCTTCAAGCTATGTGATATTTACCATCGCCAAGGAGGTTTTGTTTTTGTCGAGTTTGTTTGTTTATCTGTCTGTTGGTCTGTTTTTGTCTGTCTGTCACTAAGATAATTCAAAAAGTTATGGACGAATTTGTACAAAATTTACAGGGTTTGATAGGAATGTCAGGAGGAACAGATAATTAACTTTGTGAAGATCTGTCCATCTGTTTATTTACCTATCTATTTTTTCTTGGCTCCATAACTTAAAAAGTTACGAACTCATTTTTATGAAATCTAGATGATTTTTATGAAATTTGGATGACTTGTTAGGTATATTACGAAGAGTAAATAAACAATTTTTTGCTTAGATCTGTTTGTTTGCTCGTTTGGCTCTGTGTTTGATTTCATGCTTGTTACCAAAATAACTGAAAAAGTTATGAACGGATCTTTATGAAATTTACTTTAATTGGTAGTATTTTGACGATGATCGGCGATGATCGGTTGGTCTGTTTGTGTATTTGTACAACTGCACCATGAGCCTGCAGTACTTCACAATACAAACAACTACGAGTATAGATTCTTTTTTCATTACAGGCTCCTTTTACTTAGCATTTATCATGTGTCACATTCAGAACTTTAAACTCGTTTTTGCCTATATACACTTAGAACGGAAATAATAGCGTTATCGCAGAATTAACCACATCTCGACTATTTGGCTATAAATTTCAGTGAAAATTTCTCAGAAAGTTAAATTTATAATGCTTATAGTGTCTGCAAATTTCCAAATGACTAATCGCGATGGTTCTAGAAAAATTATGTTTCTTTGGCATGTTTATGATTTTCACTGACAGGCGGTAATAGCTTTTTGACTAAAAAAAAATATTTACTGTTTTATATCACTAAAGGAGCAAATAGGAACAACACAACGAGAAAAAAAATGCATTAAACAAGAAATCATTAATCAAAAGTTTAAAATGACTGAAAAAGTCTTATTTACCAACATAACCCCGTTGACATTTAATAACTTCAATAATCCTTAAATCCATGCAACCAGTTAGTTTCTTTATTGAAGAAGGTGGAACAGCCCATGCTGCTGCAGCGACAGTATCCAACAAGACAGATTTTGAGTTGTACTGCGTTTCATCTGCTTAAATTTCCCTTTTCAGAGGGGCTCAGAAATTTTCAGTTGGGTTTAGATCAGGTGAGCACGGTGGCCAAGCCATCAGTTTCTCTCCATGGAACCCCAAAAAGTCCAGAAATGCTGTGGTAGTACGGACAGAGCGAGAAAGCGCAGTATCATGCATAAAAATCCAGTTTCGAAGCAACGAAAGGGGTATATCATCCAGTGATGGGACCAAGCCGTCCTTTAACATGTCGCAATATGATGCAGATGTAATTTTCATGCCATCGGGAACTACAAGTCGATCCCCTATGATACCAGTCCATATCATCACACCATCTCCCTGTTGTTGACGTTTTACGTGGTGATGACACTCACCTCCAGGTAGCACCCAACCTTAAATTTGCTCCACCCATCAGGTTCATCAAGGGTTGCCCGGGTTTCGTCTGTGAAAAGAGCATGATCCATGTTAAGCTTCATGTATTTCTCTGCCCATTCCATCCTCAAAATCTTATGTCTTGAGGTCAGAGGAGGCAACTTCAGAGGGGATTCGACCGGAGCAATGGAGTGAAGGATGTCATATCTTGTGGTTTTAGGCGCATCAGGAAGCCCAGCAGCCCTAAAAATTTATTTACTTGTTTGCTCGGGTCTTTTAGTAGCTGCCGAGCCTCATTTATCATGTCTCTATCAGTAACAGTCCTTGAATGCCCAGCATCTGATCTTTTTTTTTTCGTGGTGAAGGGTCCTTCAACAATCTTGTCACTGTGTCAATATGGCGTACTATTTTTTAGGCAATAACAACACGAAAGGTGCCTTTAGCAGTCTCTTTGATGATAATTTCTTTTTTCTCATTAGTTAGAGTTTTTCCACGTCCCCTTTTAGCACAATATACAAGAAGCTATTATTGTCGTTCTCCTCAAAAAGGAAAAATGCAAAGAGTTGCCAATAAGCAGATACAGCAAAATGAACACAAACTCATGAAAATTTGATGGCGCAAAACGGAGATATAGTCAACTTTGTGCTAAAGCTATTATTTCCGCTCTAAGTGTATGCTGCACGAAAGTGGCGAGGCCGGTTGATTATCTTTGAATGTTGGATTTTTTCTAGTTTCTTTTTTATCACGACGACAGTATAGAGCTTCTTAAGGAGGCTGAAGGCTGATGAGCAGATAGTATTATCTTGACTACTGTCACTACTAGTTAGCTGCCATGAATGTTTCTAATTTCTAGTAAAGTTAAAGTCGCCTTGAGCGTTCCAACCCAACTATAAGAAGCCTACATTCACCGGTTCGTGATGCAGGTAAATATCTACTTAAGGCCAGTAGAGTGCATGGCTGCAGTCGATCACACATCATCCAGGCATAGTGTTATATTCGAAAAACCTAGATAGACAACTGCACGCCTCAACTTGAAAGCCATTGCCCCCCTCTCGCCCCAGAGACTAAGAAATAAAGAATTGCTGACGCTATACATTTCCCTTTCCGAACGTCAAGACTTTCCCTCCCTGATGTGGGTTCGCATTCTCGCTTCCCCATTGGAAAGGTGAATTAAAATTCATGTGCACATCTATAAATCAGAGGCTAGTATCTAGAAGTCTAAACGTAATTAGAAAGATATGTGTGTTGTATAAGAGAACAACATATATCGCACGTAATGCTTGCTTCAAATTCTTTGTTAATTAATATCATGCATTATTATGACGCATTTCGAAATGAGAAAATATATTGCTGTGAAATTGAGTTGCTTGGGAGCAAACAGTTGCTTAATTTAAGATATATTTTTACAGTCCGCGTGGGTCTGAGGCAATTAAGACTATGACCAGATAATTGATATTTCAGTGATTAATAGGGATTTTTAGCGTGCGCTAATATTGCCCACGCATACTGTGTAAAACGAACATAGTAAACAATATCTAATAAGATTGTTATTTACGAATCCGATCTGATATGAAAAAATGTAATTATGTCTGTGTTAGATATCTGTGATAGTTCTGTCTGCATATTAGCCTGAAGATGCGCTACAGCTCCAAGCACAGCGGATAGAGACGATATTATATTATTTCTACCCATCAGCCCGTACTGGCAAGATATTGGAGTGTCAGACCCTCAGACGCAGAGGGAAGGAGTTCGAGCCTGTGTGCCAGACAGGGGAATTCCTACTGTGTGTTTACTGTTGAGTACGCACTTAGGTGTTTAGACGCTATTGCGGGGGTACTGGCCCAAACTGGAATGGGCCACAGTGATGAATGAGCATTCTGTCACTGACGCAACAGCTCTGGCAATCTGTCATCAGCCGTAACCTTCCAGTCATTTGGAACCAGTGAGCATATACCTGTAGCACGAACCAGTGCAGGTGAACTTCTTAATAACGGTGTGCGATCAAGTTAACTTTGCCTTCATTTGGAGGAGGAAATATTCTAAACTACCTTATTATTTTCAGATCATTCCTACCTACAGGTGTAACACAGTAGGTATCTATCAAAGCAGGCAAGGCAGATTCATACTCTATGTAATTCTTACCCGCAGGACGACACAAGGCAACAGAGGGCTCATCTAGATATACCAGACACGTAAAACATAATACCAATCATATCTACTGGGCGTCTAAAAAATATTACATTTTTAATTGACTGCTGTGTTTTGGTATACAAGTTACTGTCCCAACCCATATAAGATCTATTCTGTTTGATCAAAATGATGAAACAGCAACCAATTGAAAATGTTTTTTTTTTTGAGACACCCTATATAACTAAGAGATGTGTTAGCATATATGATCTCTGAACACCATCATTATACTATTCCAAATCAGCAATACAGACACGATGCACCAACCACGAACAAGTAGGATATTCCAGACATAACGGTGCGTTATTCTTACCTGCAGAACAGGGGCAAGGTAGCAGAGAGCTCCTCCAAACACCCAGTTCTGTATGAGCACAATGGCCACCGTGAGCGGCATCACCAAGGAGCACATGAAGATGTTGAGGGCCGCGGCGTTCGCCAAGAACAGATACTCCGCCAAGCATTTCTTCTTTTCCTTCAACTTTTGAGCGATGTTCAGAAGCTTGATGAGAAGCGTAATGTTCGAGATGACCCCGGTTATGATGATGAAGATGTAGAGGATAATGAACACTGGATAAGAATCTTGTAACGAGGAACGAATGTGAGGCTTACGAAAGTTGGTTGTCTCTTCGGGAAGAACTTGCAGTGTGTGGATTAACTCAGGAAGAAACTTGTCTGGGAAGTTAGGAAGGGCCGGAGTTTTGTTTTCAAACTGAATTCCTTGCAGTTCTCGGCCTAATGTGGGCAGCATTGTGCTGCGGGAGGAAGGGAAAAAAGGGCTTCTGTAATATAACTTGGATGCAGCTCGACAAAAGAAGTTAGGGCCCTAAAGTACGTCGCTCAAAATTTGCCGAAAGCCGAAGTGAGTTACTTTTTTCTAGGGCAAAGAGACGAAAAGATGAAGCAGTGGTATTTTTTGCTTATTTTTGGAGCAAAATGGGCTCGCAAAGTTCCCTGATAAATTTTAGCAGAGTGTTGCGGGAAATTCGTAATAAATTTTTTCTAGTAACTGCAAGGCATTACTTTCATTTTCCTCTATCTTTCTTTTAAAGAAATTAAACGATGAAGCATGGGTTTTTGTTATTTGACTTTTGATAAGCATGTGCCGGCAACTTTCTCTGATAAATTTCAGCAGATTACTGCAGGATTTAAATTTTTAATCTCGTTATTAGCTGCACAACATATGCTGTTCTGCTTTTTAAGAGATAAGAAGTAGTATTTTTATAAAAAAAAAATTAATAAAATTGGCTAGAAGTATTCCCGATGAATTTTAGCAGATTTGCAGAACGGAAAAGTCAGTAACCTGTTACGCAATTTAAACTTTCCGATGGTAATTATTTACATTAAACCTGTATTATTAATTCGGAGATGTTTCTATATTATTAAGAAAATAAAATTGAGACACAAAATGAATCAGCTCCTACCAAAATTTAATGCCTAAGCTTTATTGAAGATAGAGAAATATGTACTTGGACTTGCAAAAGTACTGTTTCACTTCCTTTTTACGTGTCTATGTTCAACTTTGAACAGTAAAAGTAATTCTCCGCGACACGCAGCTATCATTAGCAGTGAGTACTGTAGTTATTAAATGCACGTATGTCCCACTGTCAGCAAAGAGAAACGAGATGCCTGCAGTCGCCCGCACGAACCCCTTTAAGTTGGACGCCAGCAAGCGACTGAGGGCATGTTCGATTCGACACCAATGTCAAGCATTAGAAGTTTAACCTGTCCAAAACTTTAAAAAGAAGCTTCGTCTTTTCCCCTTTCAATCGTGTTCCAAGTATTAGGCCGAGGCCACATATGCATTTCGACGCCCAACTGGTTTCTCGGATACGCAGCTCGCGGGCTGTTTTGATACACACTTAAAATTGGTAGCATAGATACCGTGGGATAAATGACGTCCGAGTCACACATTCTTGCATCAAGTTGCCTGTGTAAATGCCTAGTGTATTCTCGGCATTAGAAGTAACGCGATTGCGATGAATCGGCTGAAAACTTCGTTTCATGGAGCAAGATTGAGTTTCTGAAAGGCTCAAGAGTAACCGTATATAGATCAACGCCTAAACCTCAATTCAACGAAACGAAGCCAGCGCACTCGCCCAAAGTGTGGGACAAGTCAAAACTCAAAGGATTAATTTTGCCGTCCAATAGAGGATTCTTTAACAGTCTGTCGAAGATAGTAGGTCTTAGTCCCATATTACCTAGTACTAGCCATACCGAAGGCTCAACCATCCTCCCTTAAGCTCTGCTGAACTAGATGCCAAAAGCCAAACTGTTAAGACTGATCTGTTTATTTTTATTTTACATAATAATGACGACGATGATGATCGAAATCCATCGAAACATTGTTTTCAACTGATTTTAGACATTGGAAGTAAATCAGTTCTTACTGACCTTAACACGCAATGAATTATATTATTTCAGAAAAGCTGAGAAATTATATAATCAGGGACTGGAGACCTCCAGGACATCAGGCCAATACCATCATTATTCCAACGATGTAATGTATATATACATATTACTTCGACATACGTAATATTTTTTCGAATTTCTCATCTATACTGAAATTCTTTATTCATGGACGTGAATAATTTTTTATTGGCTTTATTACTCATGAAATAAAGACACATAGAATACCGTGTGTTTCTCAAAAACTGGAGGAAAGGTTTCAATAAGCTGAAAAGTCCGGGGTGAATTTACACTATAAATAGCAATAACGCCAAATTATTGCTGAAGAAGATCCCTATGCAGATTTACTAATATCTTATGCAATATTTTTCAAGTGCAACGTTCATTTGGTTTCTGAAAGGTAGAAATTTCCTTTTCAGCTTAACCATACCATTGCATTTTTCTTTTAAAAATAGAGCAATTTTACAACTACGTTTTCAGTTTGCTGCCTGTAAAATTCAATTTTCATTTCGCAGTGAGCCACCACCTCTTTGTTTTCCGCACCAACCGGAAGTAAATACCTCAATAGTGTCTGCACATTCTGTATATTTCCAAGCCCCCGATTGGAAATGAAATTCCTTCTCCCTCTGTAGCAAATAAATTTGATCTCCACTTTTTGAGCGCGACCCATTCGATCGCTTCATCCAACTGACGTGTCTTCTATCCAATAATCCTGACCAATTGCTTTCGATTAGAAGAATATTGTGCGACAGTTATCATTTCCCTGTCTCCTCTTGATCATTTTCTTCATCCAGAGCAAAATAAAAACTTGATCTCTTTTTTTCGGTGTGTGTGTAGGTGTGTGTGTGTGCGCGAGTTCGCTTTTCCAACCTGGGGCGTGCTTTCAATCCAATAATCCTGACCAATTGCTTTCAATTATTAGAATCGTCAGGTTGTTATCAACTCCCGCTCGATCATTTTCTTCAACAGGAGTGACAGAAAACGACGAGTCATCAGTCTCGCAAATTGCCAGTACACGTCGCGCTGGATATCTTCCATGAAAAATGAAGGCGATTCTATCATAGCAGCTGTTGCGTGCGGCAGTGTTGCCACATGGGGGGGGGGGGATTGCTCGCCATATTAGAAGTGCAGCAAGTAATGCCGGTATCCGCTGTACTGTTTATGTAAATCACGGTATAGTGGACCATACCCTTTCAAACGCTGTCATTTTATAAATACATGATTTTTTTTTACATTTCAATATTAGCTTCACACAACTATGTGCACTATAGAAACGCGAAATAAAATAGTCCGAAATAAAAAGTACTCTGTATAGACAGTTAACTCCCACCGAAGTAAAATTGTCACAAAGTAACCCAAAATCACGCAATGATTTAACGCCTTGCACTTGGTTGCAAAGACTAAAAACAATATTCTATTTACCAGATACAGTACCCCCATAAAACACTTTGCCAGAATAGTGGTTTCCTGATTTTTAAAAAATTATGCCATTGTGAAAAATTAGAGCACTCTGAGAGCGCTTATACCTCTGCTAAGCAAGGCAACGTTAACGTAAAAGTTAAATTGGTTCAGAAACTATCACTTCCTCTTTATCAGTCTCAGATGTGGTCATTTGTGCATTTTGACAGTAATAACAGCTCCTGCAATTTTCTTGAAGATCCTTCCGCAACTTTTTGAGTAATGTTCTGACAAATAATTCGGCAAACATTAGTAAACACACAAATGGACAAACCGATCACCACTGAAAATTTGGTCACTTTTGCCTTTCAAAACTTTTACCAAGTTCTGCAAGTTTCATAAAGATTCGTTCATAACTTTTTGATTTATGCTGCTGGCAAACATTTTGACAAATTTTAGCCAAACAAACCAACAGATCGTCACAAAAATTATATCACTTACGCTTGGTAATATACCTAATAACTGATGTAGATTTTACAAAAATCAATCCGTAAAATTTTGAGTTAGGGTACTAAGAAAAATTAAATAGACAAACAAAAAGTTCAACGGGTCTTCAACAAAAATTAACCATTTGTTCCTTCTAACATACCAAAGAATCACTGTAAATTTCATGAAGATCCGTCCCATCAAACAAAGAGACAAACTCGACAAAAACATTACATGCTTGGCACAGGCAAATTGGGAACAACGGATACATAAAGAAAATGTTGTGGCATATAGCTTATATTCAAATGTTCAGATTATAGAAATTTACCCCTGGCTATGAACTTGCTTTTATGCGAACATGAACTCAAACACATAATACGTCGTTAATGTATCGTTTCTGGTGGTATCTGTATTTGCATTTGCAATAGTAACGAATAATGACTTTAAACGCATTTCCGCAAACTAAAATATTTTTGCATCATGAATTATCTAATAATAAAACGCCAGAGCAAAATCATAATTATTTTCTAATTTACCATAAAAAACGACGCTGCTATGTTGATAGATTAACGTTCTGTTGAGACTCTTATTTTTTTATACCATAAAAAAGCATGGTAGCACAACTCTATTGAAACCCAACAACTCTAAGAAATGTACCTATTGATTTGAAGGACTAAAACCTAGAGTTACAAGTTAGGTAAAGTAGTCATGACCACACAACCCAATGTAAACACACATGCACCGATTCGTGCTGCCTGTTAAAACCTAAAGCAGTGCGCGGCTAAAATTAGCTACAGATCGTTAGAGCTATCGCGCCAAAGACAGACGAATCATATGGAAACTACAACCTCCCCATTACCGGCTATGTCAGTGCCCTCACAGTGAACTATGATTGGCAGAAACGAAGACACTGAAAGTCCAAGCATCAAGATTTTGCCTCCATTTACGGGGAACAGAACATCTGCCCTCGATACAACGAGCGGGACATCGCTTTAAGTCCCCTGGCACTGGGAGTACTTAACACAGTGCAAATAACTAACTTTCTGACCCTCACTACCATATGTGTTCTAATGAATTATTGGCTTGCATCAACTTAGGATTACCTTGCGTGAAAAATATGAAGAACGTCATTGAGGGTGAAGTATTTTCATCCGTTGAAGATTGTTCACTAAGGGATACAAATATCAGTGAGTAACACCTTT
>LQNS02278163.1:13569593-13593457 GCA_001587735.2 Parhyale hawaiensis
TCTTATTCCCATAGAGCGTGACAGGAAAGATATAAATATATAAATAAATAAATAAATAAATAAATAAATAAATAAATAAATAAATAAATAAAAACACGACGTGAATTATTATATAGTAGATGATTATATACATATAACGTTATTGGGGTCATTGCAGCCGTATGTACTCGACGGTGTCGAGTAGAAGTGTTTTATTTTTTATGCCTTTTAATAAACTTTGGGCCGGCGTCTCGAGATCACAGAAAAGGAAGACAGAGACGCACAACTTCTAAGGGCACTTCACATTTTCCTCGAGACCGCTGTGACGTCATTATTGTCTCTTGTCTTTCTGAGCGAACACTAAATGAACTATATTTGATACGTAATTTATTGATAATTTATTGTATCATCAACTATTATAATTTATGTAATAACATAAACTAACGACGAGATCGGCCAGAGTGTGGCTGTTTTCTCACCGCTGATTTATAGGTTTCGTGTACCAGGAAGCAGAGAGAGTAAGGGAGGACTCAAGTGGACTAAATTGAAACTAATTACATCATTAGAGCGAGTGGCTAAAAGCCTAGTCTTCACTAAAAACAAAGCACCAAAGTGACTGTTACTAACGTTAGCATAGCTGGTAATATCGTCTCAGGAAGGTGAAATAAATAGGCTCATGACTAGAACTTATTAAAATTAGACGTTTCGGGACCTGATATCATCATCAGTATATCTGAAACAGAGACAAATCGATCTCATTCCTACTGTATAAGTACAAAATTCACATAAGAAATGAAAAAACTAATATAAATGAATAAGAAAGTAAAATCTAGCTTTTTGCGATCAACAGAGGATGGGAACTATTTTGGTCATTAAGAGGTGGTTTTTCTTTTAAAATGTGCAAAGACTCTAAAATTCTTAGGTCGGAAGGGTCATGACAAGAACGTGAAATTTTAAAATTTAACATTTGTCCTAGACTATTACACTTTTCATTATGCAGTTGCACGGAAGAAAATGACGGCGATGCTAGTACGCTACCAGTACGACTGTATAAATTCAGTTGTGCACAATGTGCATCGAGCTCCATTGGTAGCAGTTGTCGTACGCTTCGCACGAGAGTATTTGAGCATATGGGCAGGAGAAGTCGTACTGGTAGCGTGCTAGCATCGCCGTCATTTTCTTCCGTGCGCCTGCATAATGAAAAGTGCAATAGTCTAGTACAAATGTCAAATTTTAAAATTTCACGTTCTTGTCATGACCCTTCCGACCTAAGAATTTTAGAGTCTTTGTACATTTTAAAAGAAAAACTACCTCTTAATGACCAAAATAGTTCCCATCCTCTGTTTATCGCAAAAAGCTAGATTTTACTTTCTTATTCATTTCATTAGTTTTTTCATTTATGGGAATTTTATACTTATACAGCAGGAATAAAGATCGATTTGTCTCTGTTTCATTTATACTGATGATGGGATCAGGTCCCAAAACGTCTAATTTTAATAAGTTTTAGTCATGAGCCTATTTATTTCACCTTCCTGAGATGATATTACCAGCTATGCTAACGTTAGTAACAGTCACTTTGGTGCTTTGTTTTTTTAGTAAATTGAAACTAAGCCGGAACTGCATGTCGGGGTATGAGTTGAGCTTGTAAAATGTTTACCTTAGTTGCAACGGCATAAGCAGAATCTGTCTTACACTCCTAATCTTAACGGTAATGCATCATTGAAGATACAATTAATAGATGTATCGTTTTTAGTAGTCAATAATGCTATTTTTCGTTTGGGGAGTTGCGCGTCTGCGGTTTCTTTAGTCTCTGACGTAGCAGCAAACAATACGCAGACTTTGATATTTTTTTGATGCGGCCGCGCGATCGTTTGATTTACCTTGTGTATTATGTACAGACTTTTAGTCTGAAATTACGTTACCAGAGCAAAAAGAGTTTATCTCTGTTATGATTTACATAGTGTTATCTAGAAAATTTTTTATTAGAAAATTTCCTCATACAGTATAATCTTTCAGTTAAACGATTCCTAACTACCTGCTATTAAGTGTTGACATAATGCCCAGTCGAATAAATCAATATCTCAAAAACTACCTTCAACTAACCTTCGATTGGGACCCACAAATTTGTGTTCAGCTCATCAAAATCTACCAGAATAGAGGTTTAAAATTTTTGCGGTTGAGTAGGAGTAACAATTAAAAAAACCTAATATGTCTAGTGTAGTACTGTCATAGGTATCAGTAAGGTATTATTTTACTCCACGTATTAATCCGCCATTTATACTTAAAGCGTTACTGCACTAGGTTGGTAAATCAGCCCACCAATTATTAGGGTTCAGACTCCTATAATATTACAGTAGCAAAAAGAACCTATGAAGCGAAATGGCTCAGCCTGAGTTTGACTATGTTTTAAGTATTTATGAACTTTCCCTACTCGTTAGTCAATCTGATCGACAGAAACTACGTCCGAGAAGCATTGGTACGGACCATATACCCTGTTCTACAGAAGCTGCTTGCCATGTATTTCTTTAAACGTAAACTCGGAAAGTATTTACCGGAGTCATATAACTGATCAAACAGAAACTTGTGTCATATTTCCTCCTGCAATATCCCAAGAAGTATTCGAAGATGTCATAGCAATAACATAACCGATACCATTCAAGTTATTATCACAAGTAATAACAAAGAGAAGACTCAGGACTTAGCGAAAGACGTCATCTATCAACAAGAACTTGCTGTTCTCACAGCCGAACTAAAGTGCCGTAGTAAAATTAGAAAATAATGACAATAATAATAAGATTTGTTTTTTGCTAGATCAAGAAATATTATCTAGACTAGTCAAAAATCATAAACTTGATCACCTAGCATATTAACCCTTTTCCACAAAAAAGTGAATATGTGGTATTTCCAATAGTACTATTGATACAAAAATGTACCTTCAATGTACTGTTGGCGATGACGAGTCATACTTATCAACGCACGGATGAGAGCAACGCCCACGTGGGATTTTACGCAAGAAATAAATGGTTCAGTCTTATGGTTTGCATGCTACGTAAGCTTACTCTTGCTGTTGACTTTGATTCCTGACATAAATATAAACCCAAGAACAACATGCATGTGGGATTTTTCAGAAGCAATAAAGCGTTTGCATTCTTTGGCTTGCAAACAAACCGCAAGCCACAGACATGACTGTTCTCAGACCTGGAGATTGGCAGCAGCATATATTGCTGTGCTGCTGACAGGCTGCTGGAAAGGAAAATGTAGATTGGAGTACAAGAAACTGAGCTTCTGATCTAAAAAAAGACGAGGTGGTGGCAGCTAATTTCTCAGGCCTGTTTATGATATGCCTGCCGATATTGCTCTGCTATGTTTTTCACTCGGCTGTAAGGTTATTTATAGTGACAATGAATATTATATGGCGAGCAAGGAGTCAAGCCTCTGATGAAAAACAAAAGGTCCTCAGCATTTATTTCCTTTTTGTATTTATTTCGCTACTCATGATATCAATACCCTTTATTTTTTAAAGTAGTATGTATTATTTATTATTAAGAACAACCAAGCGAAGGGTACGAAGCCAGGGTTAAGAGCTTAACAAGATGGTGCTAACACTCTCTGACTTCCCTGTTACATCGTGTATCTAATTACATAAGTAGTCGTTGTACTTTGCTGTATAAGAAGGCCGAGTGTGATGAAAATCTACAGTAGCTATAAATTGAAATGAGAGGAAAAAACGTCCTTGCTGTGAGTGTGACAATATTGTACATGCACTCTTTTCCTTGCAGTGTTTATTAATATACCAGGTGACACGAGTGTGCATTGAATAGTAACGCTAGATATACACAGCATAACAAAAGCTAAACAATAAAAGCATGGATGTTATTAAAATGCAATGACACGACCACTGGGTTTCCCTCTCCAAAAGTTATACGCGATTTTGCTAGAAAAAATTAAAATGGAAAGCTAAAAGCCTAGCTTGATTATAATTCAAAGACTGTTGCAGTACAACAATCTTTTAATCGACTCCTTAGGTTAAAAAAATCTATCCATGAACTGGTTTTTCTGATACAAAAAGTCTCACGATATATATTTTTTATATTAATATGGAAAGTTCTCTGTAAGTACGTAGAGCAATATTAGACTGCATTCTGATGGATGCCCGCTCACGCATGGAAAGCTTTTTCTACCTCTGACTGATTGATGAGCCTACAATAAAACAATTTCTCATTAACGTAGAAGCACTAAACAAAAAGAAAAATGCTCATACTGACGCAAGATAACTATGCATTTAGTAACATTTAACACTTTTTCATTAGCATAGTCCAGCTGTGATAGAAAGTAGGTATTAATTTCCACGATTTTTTTCATATTGTTTGGTATTTTAAGATTCAATGATTGTCTGGCAGTAGTGACTCATATTGGATATTTACTGTTTGCTGACGAAGGCTCGCTATGCATCACTAGTTCCTACCTATATTAAATGAAATTAATTGAATAGAAGTTTCATCAAAAAGCCATAGGATTTACATGTAACTTCACTCGGGCCGTTCAATTGATTGAATGTACTTAGTCTATGAGACTAATATTGCTATTCGTTATTAATTAAAATTGTCGCATCTGAAACATCTTTCGTTGAGTGATGGCACTTAGAGCAGTGGCACTGGAGAGCACCGAGCTGATCTGCTCAATGTTGAATGAGGAGGTGTCTAATTTCTGCGTGATGGAGACATAAAGAGAAGCTACGGCTTCTATCTGAGTAAAGAGGAGCATCCCTCCTGTCTGCATAGAGAGGCGCTTTTTGCACATTTAAATAAAGAGGAGCATCCCTCCTGTCTGCATAAAGAGGCGCTTTCTTCCCATCCGAATAAAGAGGAACATCCCTCCTGTCTGCATAAAGAAGCGCTTTCTCCCCATCCGAATGAAGAGGAGCATCTCTCCTGTCTGCAAAGAGAGGCGCTTTCTTCCCATCCGAATAAAGAGGAGCATCCCTCCTGTCTGCATAAAGAAGCGCTTTCTCCCCATCCGAATAAGGAGGAGCATCTCTCCTGTCTGCATGGAGAGGCACTTTTCGCACATTCAAATAACGAGGAGCATCTCTCCTGTCTGTATAAAGAGGCGCTTTCTTCCCATCCGAATAAAGAGGAGCATCTCTCTTGTCTGCATAGAGGCGCTTTCTTCCCATCCGAATAAAGAAGAGCATCCCTCCTGTCTGCATAGAGGCGCTTTTTTCCCATCCGAATAAAGAGGAGCATCCCTCCTGTCTGCATAAAGAGGCACTTTCTTCCCATCTGAATAAAGAGGAGGTTCCATTCTATCAAAATAAAGAGGAAGTTTCTCGTATTGGAAGAAGCAAGAGCTTTTTCTCCATGAACAAAGAGTGCCAAATAAAAAAACTTATTTTCTATATGAATAGAACAGAGCACAGCTTGCCACTATTCTCTATAATAGTAAATGCAACGTTCCCGTCTGGCTCAGTCCAAAGAAGCTTCACTTTTAAGTGAATAAAGCAGCTTTTCCTTTCGGTCCGATCAGAGAGAAGTTTTCCTGGTTTATAAATAAAGACGAACTTCTACTGTGTAAATATAAAGGACCTTCTCCTTCTGTCTAAATAGAGACGCCTGCTCATCCTGTCTAAATAAATAGGATTTTCACCCCCAATCTGGAAAAGCAGGAGCTTTTTTCCTGTGTACAATCAAGGAGCTCCTGAATAAAGAGAAGAGCTTAAATCCAATTTGAACAAAGAAAAGGTTCTCGAGATTCTTTTCTGGTTTGAATATAATGGAGGTTCTCTCCCGTTTGAAGAAAGAGGATTTTCCCCTTCTGCTGAATTAAAAAAGGATGTCCACCTTTCTTAATAAACTGAGCTACTCTACATTCTGAAACAAATGGAGCCTTCTTGCTGCCAGAATG
Source organism: Parhyale hawaiensis (assembly GCA_001587735.2). NCBI lineage: Eukaryota > Metazoa > Arthropoda > Malacostraca > Amphipoda > Hyalidae > Parhyale > Parhyale hawaiensis. The sequence goes on from LQNS02278163.1 coordinate 13,575,477, forward strand.
CAGAAATCTTCCTCACACCCACTTGCAGTCGTAGCAAGGTAGAGTGCTACGCTGAAAACCTGAAGGTCCAGTGTTCGCTTCCCCGCTCGGAAGATGAATTCTGTCTATACTTGGGTTGCAGCGTCAGGGAGTCTGACATTCACAGTCTATCGCGAGGGCACTGGCCTAACCAGAAATGAGGGCGGTTGCAGTTGTCATGTGAGCCGTAGCTCTGACAAGCTGTGATCGACGGCAGCCGTGCACTTCTTCATCTGAAGAACAGCCTTTCTCCATTTTGAGTTAAAAGACGCTTTATTTACTATCTGCCCAAAATAAATCTTGTATTCTCTGCATCATGAGTAACCGCTCATCCCTCGAAGTAAGTTTAAAAAAAAGCGTCTGCTTCTGTTTGAACATGAAGAAACTTTCTTTCCTCTCCAAAATATATGGATACTCCTAATATCTGCATAACTTTAAATTTCATTTCTGACTGAATGTCAGAGAAGATCCTCCATTCCCATAAAAAATGAGAAGGTTGGACTTCTGATGCCTATGGATATCCTCTACATAAAAAAGTTTACCATTACGAAATATAATATACCATTTCTCTAGGGACGTATAAACTCAATATTCTGTTGTTATTATTATCAAATAATTTTTTCCTATTATTACCATGAATGGGGCACACGGTTGCCAAAAATAACGGCAAAAGTTTTGAAGTAGTCAACTAGTGACATAAGCGATACCTATTAACAGTCTTGAAATATTTTCTAGTGCGAGAAGAATAATGCAGCTGATTTATACCGAGGAGGTCTTGTACAAATACATCACAACAATATTCTTTTTTGCCCTATTCTACTTCTTTAGTTTATTCATTTCCTGCCCTCTTTCTTTACGGCTTTTGCTACCTCTATATTGGCATAATGGTAATAGCTCATAGAGGACAGGGAAGGAAATCCTAGGCTCTTTTGGAATGGGCCTGTTAGTCCACTACTGCCGCCTATCTAGTCCAATCAATTCACGAATAACCATACACGGCTTCGACAAAAATACCAAATACGCGTAAAAGGACGTTCAAAACTCATAAGCACATAAGCAAATATAACTGACTATTAAGTATGGCACTCAAGCAGGTGGAGCAGATTGGTTATGATGACTCAGCATTTAGAGTTGGATACTGCAACAAACACATTCGCTTCAATGTTACTTAGTCTTCGCAGATGTTGATAATGACCTAGCCTATCGATACGTTCAAATTCTATTTCTGTAACTTTATTTTCATAGATATTATTTAATTTGCATGATGATAAGAAACTCAAGTTTGAAAAAGGCAATTTTTAGTCGCGGAATGTAATTTATTATTTTTTTCAGATGTCTAAACTAGACTTTAGGGCCAAACCTCACAAAGAATCCTATTTATATAGTAATAATTTCAATATTTTTTTATGATATTATGATGGCTCTCAAACTGGGGCTCTTCAAACTTTCGTCACACAATGTTTTACTTTAGTGCAACAGTACCATAATCATAAATACTCTAGAGCTTTGTTCCTCGAATTTTTTCATGGTAAATACTTTTGATCTTTGATATATTTTTTGTGAATGGGACAAGATTCGTCAGGTTAGTTTAGGGTAGATACGACCAAGTTAACTTCATTTCTATAAGACTGAGTTCAATTAGGTTAGGTATGCTTGGCTTGGGTTGGGCTAAGTCAGGTTAGGTTAAAATTAATTCAATTAAGCCAGATTAGGTAAACTTAGGTTAGATTATGATTTGTTATTTCAAATTAGAGTTAATTATGCTAGGTTAGCTGGGGTTAGCGTAGGCTCGTCTACTGTAACTAGGTTTGGTAGCTTAGCCTTTCTATGCTAGGTTAGGATAGCTGAGACTAGATTTGCTATGGTGGGGTCAAGCTATGTTAGGATCATTTAACTTAATATAGGTCACTAAAGGTTCGACTGGAGTAAGTAAGGTAAAGTATGTCACATATCTCTTGGCTTCTGTGCACATATTCAAGTGATACCAGTTATTCTTCGCTTACTTCTTCAATAATTCGAAATCACAAATTTTTCTAGAAGTAATTGATTTCGTCGCTGTACCCAGCTGGTCATGCAAAGCAAAATCAACAACTTTCGAGAAATATGTGTTTAAATGTTGGCTAATAATATAATTTCTCTTTTTGCATGTATACCAGTGAGTTATCAAATGTAATTACTAGTAATTTACGGGCAGGGAATAGGATTGTTCTTGTTTCGATATCTGCTTGACTTAGTGAAATAAAAACGTTGCTAATGCGTGACCTCTTGGCCGTATGAGCGACATTCTCTAGAATAAGTCAATTTAGACATGTACTTGCCTACTTTTACCATAAATGCCCCTCAGTAATAAGAAATAGTTTCACATAATTGAAAAGTCTTTCCTCGTCTTGAATATTTTATAGCTTGATTATAGGCAAATATATGACAGGTAATGAATTGATCCGTATAAGTGGAACCCTGTCCAAGAAAAGTGAAGGTACTTTGTGTAAGTACAGCATAGCGTTTGATCCCATTCCGGCAGATTTGGTCGTATAACGCAGGGGCAGCTCTAGACATTCGTACGAGCAACGCGCAACACCCTCAGAAATCTTTGTTGTTTATCGGAACGACTGTAGGTGGCACATGAGCGACGGGAAGCTGCTCAGCCGCCATATAAAGTCCCGTCTAGACTACGGCGCATATGTTCCGCAGAACTTCGTTGCTCCCGCTCCTTGACCCAAAGAAGAAGCAGTTCTGGTCACTATTAATACCTTATTTTACTTGTAATATCGTCACAACTATGAATAAGCAATCACTGCAAATGTAGATACTACTTCGCGTTCTACAGCAATGCGCGTACTGCCAATTGAGCTTAGGTTGACATTTTCATGCTTTTCTTGACCACGCGGTTAGGCTTTCGAGGGCACAGCAATACATTCAATGAAATTAAACGACTGGCTTGGAGAACAACTCCAAAAATGATTGTCATGTAAAGGTAACTCGATAATTTTCGGTTCACCAGAGGTAGTGCAAAGTGTTCGAAGATTTATCTCTTAACATAAACACACCTGTGTCCACAAAACGTCGATAAAATGTTTACCTTTAACTTAGTAGTCTTCACAAGTGTCACTACTGTTGTAAAGTTTCATATTTCTCGTCAAATTTGCAGTGAATTGGAAATCAGAGAAGCGTAGAAACTTTTAAAACGTCTGCAAAGAAGCAAGAGAACCTTAAAAAAACGCCTAATTTATTCGTTTTGCCCAGAGTGTACTCAGTTTTCTACAACTCTGGACGGGTATATAAAGAACCGACGATGATAGCAATGGAAACGGAAGGCCTGCCACGTGCCTAATAGCTTTGGTCTATTTAATAGCTAAGCTAGACTACTACTACACTTACTGTCAGCGGTTATAGCAAACGGAACGTCAACCGTAAAGTGAAACGGAAATGCTGGGCGAAACAGTGGCGACAGGGAGAGGTGATAAATAACTTGAAAGCTAAAATAATAAATATCACTCTAAATGTTCTACTTAGCAAAACGTAGTGAGCTCGGCCACTTGGTTTTCTGTGCTACCGTAAATACTGGAGGCGATAACGGAAAATCAGCCGATGTATAGCAGCTCCTCTCCTTTCGTTATTAACTCAAAAAATACCTTACAAATAACAAAAAGGTGTTTTTCAATAACCTCTGAGAATCACATTGAAAATACAAGTTCGATTTCCGCCGTTGTACGACCAAATGGTTGCCCGTAGAAAACCTCAAGCGACATTTCGCCGCGTAGGCACAATCTGTCTGTTGCTAGCAACATGTTTGTGCATCCTGACGTCAAGTTGCGATACTGAATGTCTAGTGTGGCCCCTGCATAGTACCGCTCGTCATTTTACCTGCTGACCCTATGAAGCGGCATAGACTGTAATACTTAGCCTATGTCACTAATTATCAACTGATCTTCTTGTATGAAATATGAAAGCTTATTTTAACTTATTAGCTGCACATTAAACCCAAATTAATATCACATCTTTTTCTTCCGTGAATCATACGGAATTTCCGCTCTTGTATATCGTCCCAGAAATTCCTACCTCGGGTACAACCAGTAGAACGACTAAAATTAATCATACACTTTATATCTTTTGAATAAAATGGGACATTATTTTCTCAATCAAGACGAGTAGAGGAGGACAACTCAAGCCTCATACTGCTCTGTTATCCTTAGGTAACTCCACCTTGGCCCACATAGTTTTTTCTAAATAGGCTCAAATTTATTATCACCCTGTGATGGGCCCCCGTGTATCTACACCGTGGAGCCAACGTGACGTAAGAATCATCACATAAGGGACTCACGTTAGGCCAACATAAAACATCCATTTATTTTTTTCGTGTGGCAGGCACATTGTCCCAATATGACGTAAACCAAGCGTCATATTTGGTGCGACACGCCTACCGCGTCAGCCCAATGTGTTAGCAGAGCTACAATCTTGAAACATGTTATCTCCTAAAAGCACTAGGAGTCCAACCTAGAAAGGCTGACAAGGCAACAATTTATTAACTGAAGTTATCTATTAACGCTGTTTACCATTAAATTGCATAATTAATCTTGCCTATCTAGTTAGCATGAAGCTATTTGGAAATTTTTGGGGCTGATTCGATGTAAGAAATATAGCAAAGTTCCAAAAGGTAGGTGCTCACGTTAGTCTTTTACATTAAGTTCGTGCATCATTACAACGTCGAATGTGTTACCGCATCTGGTTAGATAGCAAAATGAAAAGGCAGATTTCTGAGGTCTGGTACACTCAAAATTTGAAGAGACTTCGTAATTTTTTCTAGCGATACATGCTAAGCAAACAGATTTGAAGGTTTGTTCTCATACGATAAGATTGTCCCGTACTTGGAAATACAATTCTGAATGCAGCAAAGTCTTCGGTAATTCTGCTAATTAGCTGGAACAGAAAACGATCTTATGTACCGGTATACGGATAGGTAAAGGAATCAAACAATATAAAAGAGGAATGGAAGTGGAGCAACACTGTGAAAACGCACATCTACGCCAGGCAACGCAGTGCTGACGAAAAATTCAAATTGGTCCTGATTGGAGCATTTCTTTTTTAATTCACTATAGAACTTCACCATCTGCACATTATGAACTTCCTAGCGGTTCCTGTGAATTTCATAAAGATCCGTCAACAACTTTTTCAGTTATGTTATGATAAACAGAAAGGCAAACACAGATACACACACAAAAAAAAACAGACTTGGAGATCATACCCGACATAAAGTCATTCGTTCGTCGTAACATTCCTAACATTGCCTGCAAAGTTCATGAAGATCCATTCAAAAAATTTTTGAATTATACTATAACAATAGTTTTTATTGAGAACAGAGTAGGTTCACAAATACGCCTATAAATACACAGTAAACAATTTATTCAAGGATTGGAGGACTCCCAGTCTGAATCAATTTGTAGGTAAGGGTTAGAACGCCTTCTGGGTTTTGTAGTTTATTTGTAGTTTATTTGACTCCAGTCGCTTAAAATTTCGTTCCCCTGAAAACGAGTCACGTATAATGGCTCGAAAGCTCGGGGTCAAATATACTACAAAACCAAGAAGGCGTTCTAACCCTTACCTACAAAACAGTAAATAATATGTTGTAAAGAAAAAAAATTAATAGCCACACAATTGCTGAACGGATCTTGACCAAAAGTTGACCGTTCATTCTGACAAAATAGTTATTATCCTTACAAATTTCATAAAGATTCTTTCATAACTTTTTAAGCTATGCTGCTTACACACAGGTAAACAAACGAACAGACATAGAAACAGAGGAGCTGACAGATAAACAAATACACAGGCAAATAAAACCCAACAAAAATATGACCTCCTTAGCGGGGGTAATAAAGCATAGAATCCTTAGAATTCATTTAGTTTCTTAACTTACGTTACTGTATATTTCAAATACATGTGGCATTATATGTACAATTCTAGTCATGACACACGTACAATAATTTAAAACAAACAATCTGCATGGAAAATGCACTATAATAAATCGAGTATTTTATCGCGCAATATTCTTTTTATTTTTACTTCATGTAATTAGGATAGATGTTTACATTATAATCCTAGCTGTTGTTCGATCCATCTATCGCAAATTAATTTGTCTACACGTTAGGTTTTTAGTACATACTTAGTAGTACATACATACTTAGTACATACTTTAGTACATAATTAACACTTCACCAAAACCCCCAACGTCTTTTGGGCTTCCTCATTTTTCCCCTATCTAATACTGAAGAAAAAGATTCCAAGGTATCCAACTTTTTTTCCACCATATGAAATCTGAATTTTCTTCTATCTTATTAGTTCTATTTTTCCCCTATCTAATACTGAAGAAACAGATTGCAAGGTACCCAACTTTTTTTTTTCGCCGAAGAAAAAGATTGCAAGGTACCCCACTTTTTTTACATTTTGAAATCTGAATTTTCTCCTATCTTATTCCCATAGAGCGTGACAGGAAATATATAAATAAATAAAAGCACGACGTGAATTATTATATAGTACTGATTAGATAAGGGGGAAATGACCGCCTTCGATGGGGTCTCGGGAGCTGTCTCTAAGCTGGTTCTCAGAGCAGGTTTGGACTTTAGACGTGTTGTCTAACCTAGACTAAATTCTCACACTCTGTAACTTTGTTTGATACGGGTGAAGTCATCTTTGAAGAAGGAACCCTTTAGTCTTCGGAACTTCCATAGGTAAAAATTTATTTATTTATTTATTATTATAACAATTTATAGGGAATTGTAAAGAACATGAAGTCGAAACTATAGATGTTTAGAACACTTGGTAATAATCATCGGTGAGGCATTTTGTTATGGCAATGAATGTTAATTTTATCAATAAAAAAAAAAAAGTTATCATCATAACCGTAAAATACAGGCGAAGCGATAAATGTCTTCCACACATGGCTATTATTATTGCCGATGTCTGTAATAAATATCAATTAACCGGCTAATTTCGTAAATGATGCCGTGAAAAAAATAAAGACGAGTGTAAAAATTTTCCCTGCAGACGCCGAGCTAAAGCACTTAATCACTGCGGGCGCCAGTGCCTTGTATTCCCTTCTACCGAGCGCCACACACCCTCTCACTTCTGCTGCTAGCAGCGCACTGGTGAGAAATTAAACAAAAATTTTAGATGTCGCACATGCAGTTACACTCCAGAACTGCACTTCCTGGTTTCAACTCAAATCAACACTGTTCCGGAAATTCTACAGCGAATTGAATACATGAAATATAACAATTCGCACTTAGAAAATAATTAAAATACTGAAATACTTCAATTTATGTTTGTTAATAAAATTCACACTTCGAAATCGTACTTCCTCCGGAGCAATATATTAAAAATTTTAGAAAAGTGCCTAAGATAATGTAAAAAGAAACTACACTTAGCGGAAAGGAAACGTAAAAAAACTGAGGTATACAAAACTTTCATTTAAGGCTGTCGTTCACACCTCGGAAGACAAAGCAAGGAGCTGCACTGTCCGCAATACTGCACCACTTTTGCTTTTCTTACGTGGGTTCCAAAAACATTAATAAAAAGATTTGGTCATGAACATATACACTGCAGCTTTGGTCTTTGTGCCGATAAATTAAAAAAAAAATCGGATCGCTAGCCTGAATTTATTGCTCACTACGGGAGCTTGCTACATACACGTGCCCAAACTTTAAGTAACCTTTACCTGTGCTACACTCTACAGTCGTATGCACAACTCGGTTCAGGTCACACGTTAATAACCTCAAGTACTTTCCAAAGGTATCTTGGATCCCGAATTTTACTGTGTACCAGGGTGACTTGCAAGACGAATGTCCGCTGATGAGCTTATTATAATAGTAATAATAATAATAATACAAAGATAAAAAGCTAAAGACAAACTCACTTGAAGCAGCATGAACATCAATGATAAAAAAACGATACCTCATTAAATCTCACGCAGCACTACAGAATTTTATGTTGGAACATTGCTCTTAACTTAGGCAATCTCTAAAGCTAATATTGACATTAAATTGCTGGTGCGCACGGCGATTAATACTGAAAATTCCTTGCATCTCACCTCAATTTATGATGTAAGGTTGTAATTTATGACAAAATATTGTTCATTTTTTAGGAATTTCATACGCATTTCCAGTACCAGACTGTACTTCGTTTTTAAAAGTTACACAAACTCCTTCTCTCCCAAAAGCACTTACACATCATGACTGCTTTTCGTTGAGCAAAATTGCTGGAATTCTTTAAATCTTCATGAGCATTCAAACTGGAGGGCTCTACAACCTGGTAGAAAATTACACAAAATACCAATATTTCCTAACTACGACTGCACTCTGTGCTGAAAAATTACTGAAAATACTTATATTTCGAAAGAAGTCTCACTGGCGGAATGTAAATCCCGGTAGAAAATTACACAAAATCTTACTATTTCATAACCATTCTCACTCTGCAACTGTACTTTGTGGTGGAAAATTACTCAAAATCCTTGTATCTCATAACCATTTGCTATCTAGAACGGACCTTCGTCTCAAGTGCTTCCATAAGAACAAGATTTATGATCAATCTCGCGATATGACATAGGGACATATGGCTGTTCTTTGCAATGCAGGACATGGCACGACCGTGCTATTCATTTAGACGATAACTTCTCTGTATTTCACACAGATGTTCTCTGCACCGCGCATTTATCTCGTGGTTTATCAGGGCACTGCAATTTCTTAGATTTATGAAGGTAAAGTAATCAATTTTGCGCGCGTTTGATCTTCGAGATAGAAATGTTTTCAAGACTAGAATAGCGTAGTGAGGTATTACCTACAGCCAAGGTAATGTAATGAATTTCTCGGGCTGCTAAATTCGAAATAGAAATGTTTGTAGAGGTAGGGAGCAGCGAAACGCTTTAATAGCTTAATGAAATAAAATACTTTGGTTCTTGCTCTTTTAATCTTAGCGACAAAATTGTGTACAAAGCTAAAATGCAATAAAATGTTTTCATAGCTTAGTGGAAGTAATCCATCGGGTCTTGCTCTTGCAATCTTAGAGAAAGAAATATTTATCAGACAGTATGAGCGTAAAGCTTATTATTAACAATGTTGAGTTAAAACAAATTGACTCGTACTAACTTAATCTAATAGAGTCAAGTGTTTGTAACACTGTGGAAATTGACAGTATTTTGTCAGCATTTATGAGAGTGAAACAACCAAGCTTCTTGTAATGTTAATCACTATAAGAAATAGGTGATCGCAAGTTTGGTGATATTATTATTATTAACTGACAAAGTTGTTCACGTAAATTAGGCAATGATAAAATTAAATATCACGAATACCGATTAAATCGTTTAATAGACACAGTAACGATTGCACTGGTAGTAGCAACGCAACAGCTATAGGTGATAGAATAATACTGGCAATAAATACAATGAAAATGATTCATAGCTATACTAATAATTGCAATAACTTTCGCTATGATGCCACTGATTCAACTGGAGATTCAAAAGATACCTAAATTTTCGTTCATTTGTCCGTAGATTTGTACACAAAATTCTTACAACCGCACCCTATTATTTTCGTAGGTATCGGCTACATCTTTGCTCGATAACAGCACGAACGTGTTAACTAATACCTTGATAGCGCACTGTCCTTAAGATGCTGTTAATCGTTGCATTGCTGAACAATATTAAATTTTGTAGGAATTTCAATGTACAGCATGTAACGCTAAATTCGTCAAATGGGTAGAATAAGCGGAAAAATGTTAAAAATACGCATGTGTTTAGCCCGCGTTAAACTTAAAAAACAAACTTCTGTACTTAATTGCGGCCACCTTTGATCACTTGTAGCCACTTTTGGTAACTTGCGGGCATTTTTGGTCACTTGCTGCCATTTTTGGCTACTTTCTGTCACTTTTAGTTACTTGCTATCACTTTTGGTTACTTGTTATCACTCTTGGTTACTTTTCTTTATTTGCAGCTATTTTTGGTTACTTACGACCACTTGGTTTTTTGAGGTCACTTTTGATCTATTTCTGTTACTGGAGACCCATTTATCATTTACTCCCATTTTTTGTTCATTTTCGACCTCTTGGGACCACCTATGTTCGCATATAATCTACCGTCAGACATGGATGAGGAGCAGATAATGGAATAAACTAAGGTGCACTATCGGTTACTATCAGCCACTATCTGTCACCGGTAACTACCTTCTTTGGCTACTCTCATCTCATTTACCAGACTAAAATAACCCAAAAATGTGAAGCCTCGGTTTCTGTTTATATACTTCAGCTGAGTTGCAAATGGCCACAAACGCCCGCTTTCATAAAAACAGTATATTTGTCCCAAATTAAATCTTGCATTCACAGTAAACAGCCTCGACTTCTCTTCAAACTCCCCTTCGAACAACCCACAGCAGCAACGTTCTTTTCATACACGTTCTCCGATTCAAAAATATTTCTCGCTTCATATCTCAAGATTTCCCTGAGGAAATTAGCGAAAATTCGCCTAAAAGAAGTATTGTTGCGGCTTAGATAAATCAGAGGAATTACACTTGTTGTTTGGAAGTCTACCGCGAATGGAAATATTTCTTCCCTACGTGAGGTACAGAAATTTCCACCGTAGGAGCAAAATATCCTCAAGATGGGCGGAAATGCAATTCCTTCAAAGCGTGAGAAAATATCTTCAAGACTGAAACATGCAGAAATTTCTCTAAGACGCGTAAAAATCTTTTCAAGACTAGCGAAAATTTCTCCAAGATGTGAGGAAATTTCTGAAATAGATGAGAAATTTTCTTCAAGACTTGAGGAAATTTCTCTAAGTTGGACTGGTATTTCCCTAAGACGCGCTGAATTTTTTTTTTATACACAGTCAAAATTGTTTTTGTGGGTGCAAATTACATTCCCATCATATGGGACAATATAATTAGACGAGCACGGCATAGTGTTGCTATGGAATCACAACAGAGTCTCTCTGTAGGATTTTTATTAGTGCAATCAAGCAACGAGTCTACGTAATCTTCGCGTAGGAGTCGCCATTGGGAATTATTTCAGCGTAGGATGAATGTTATTCCGACTTCATATGCAGTAAATAGACAGCATTTGGACAAGTGTGGGTAGAGCTATTGTTGAATATCGTGATATCCTAGAGGTATTTATATTTAATTCTTTGCTTATACAATAAATGTCTGCTCTAATGAGATCAAAATAAGTCGCTGTTCATATCCTGCTAACCATCTCATTAGTGTCACACAGGGACATACAGTTATATGCAGTGCAGTAAACAGATAAGATGAAGGCTAAATAACACTGTTCTAAGGGTCTGTCGCTCTTAGAACAAAACTAACAACAACAACTACAGCAGTCGCGTCAGTGGCCGGTCGTACGTGGTTCACCGCACTGCATTTCGCATTTCATCCATTTTCTTCAGCTGTGGTTTTGCATAGCAGACATAGCAAGCTGTTGTGTAATATAATTAAAGCCTAAGTATTCTATAAGTATATACAAAATATAATCCGAATCCTCTAGTAATAGGAGACTAAAAAATAATTTTCAAAAAAGTCACTGTGATTTTTGCATAATATTATTTCTTAAACACCATTCTGATAACAGATAATAATATTAATCTACTCTAAAAATCAAACAAAAATAATAACAAAAACTTTCCTCGCTGCCTATCTGATAAATACTGTACAATGGAAACCTTCTATCCAAATTGTAATGTACAAGCTTATGCTCTGCCTAAGCCATCATATGACTATTGAAAAAATAGAACAATGCTTAGCTTTACCGATGCTACTTAGTGGTGTACCATTTAAGGAAACCGGAGCTTTCTTTACTCAAATGATACCAATAATGCAGTTCAATAATGGAATAATAATCACTATATTGAAAAAGAATTTCCTTTAGCTTCTTCGTGCAACTAATACATATGCTTCATTTCCCGCAAAGAAAAAAAAATACTAATACGTAAGTTGATGCGAAGCCTAAGCCATCAAATTCTACCTATATGTTCAAAACCGTAGGATTTCATTTGTGCCACTCATTCCTAAACCGGAAATCTCTCTACCAGGAATTGGTATAAAAGCATAGTAGTAAGATTAAAATTATTTCAAAAGTCTCCTATGCCTTCTCCAAAAAAGTAACACTTAAGTTTATGCGAAACCTAAACTATCCAATGCTCGATAAATATACGAAAAGGCCCGCTTTTATCGATACCATTTGTTGGCGTAACTCATAATCATACGTCAGGGCCCCCGGGCGAGGCCCAGGGTCCGTACATCTTCATTTTGGGACGACCCAGAAAATTGAAGTCAGGCTGCATGCAGCCTCAAGGCTGAAGCCTGGCTGGAATTTTCCTCCTTTTATTTTCCTATGCCCCTGACAGAGGCCGAGCCCGAATACGTCAGTCGCAGCAACTGAAGGGGAAAACAGTGCGGTAAAAGACGCAATCTTTTTCTGGAAATTTAAATAACTCAGTGAATTGGAAATTTCGAAAGGTTTGCTGCCACATTAGATAAGCGCTATTTTTAGAAATAATAATTGTGCAACGAGAAGTTTTATAAGCTTCGCATAATAAAAATTGCGTGGTGAATTTGTCAGTTGCAGTAACTGAAAAGGGAAACTATGATCAAGATGCAAACATTTTTTTATACTGACGTTATCCTGTGAATAAAGAATGACAAGTTGGTAGACACATTAAAGAGAATTTTTTCTTTTTGTATCAAATTGTCTCAATAAAGAAATTTTAAGGTTCTTGATATGAAAAGAATACTTCGGTCACGGCAGCTGAGGGGAAAGAGGTAATAGCTCCAAATATTTCAGAAATATGCGTTGCCCTTATATTTTTTGCTAAAAATTGACATTGTGAACTTGAAGTAAAAGATACAATATGCTAAACCACTTGCAGACTTGAGCACCTGCAGCCACTTGCGGTTATGCCGAATAGTAAAAATTGCGGCTTTTAGCCTATTTTACACTTATGCTTGGGCCGCAAATGGCCGCAAGTGCCCACCTCCGTCCACATGTGATTCTTCCTCAAAATAAACCCCTCTCACGAAGATTGAATTTTGCGAGAGTGTAGAAAGTTTTCTAGGTAAAATTATTGTGAAAATAATAGTGGGTATATGCAATTTCACGATTGAAAATTTTTCTTTTCCCAGACATAAAGTATGGTGGGTTCTTTCAGACGCTTTTCAATTGCCTAAAAACTATTTGATGAACGTAATTTAACGTAGCATGTAAAATTTCCTAGGATGAAAATTCCAGTTCAATTAAGAAGATTAAAATATCTCAGGATCTCAAAAAATGCACAAACCGAGGATAATCGAAATCCGGCTAAGAGATAAAACTAGCGAACCAAGTATGCTAGCAGTCTTTCCTCTCTCGTAAAAATGACACTAATTGATATGCCTGATGCAGGGCGTGGCATGAGCTGTACAGAAAAATTAAGTGACAGGTAACATAATAAAATATTTATCGACAGAGACTTCGGCGCCCCCTCAATCTAAAATTTCAGGCCAGATTCAAAGCCGGCTAATTATTCCGGTAGAGGTAAAGTCCAGTACCATCGTTACCAGAGCAGAGCGTTGCGTATTTTCTGCGACCTTCCGGCCCACTTGTGTCATCGAGGCCGCAAAGGGAGGAGGCAGCTCGCTAAACAGCCGTTGTAATGCCAGATGAATTTTTTAACCTTATCTTGGGAATTCTTGCGCTTCATTTTCCTGGAAGAGAAAATTTTTACAAGAATTGCAACAATGGCTGAGACAGAATTAGAGCTCAAAAATTACCTTAATCGGCTCACGCAAATGAGCGGTTTTTTTCTTTCCATCTCCTGGAATCTCTCTTTTGTTTATTGTGCCGATGGAAATGGAAGGCTTCGCTTTGTGTGATTGTCACTTGAATTTAATTTTTGCTTTCTGCCCACTTTTTTAGCCCAGTTTAGCGTTGCCAAAAATTGGCATAAAAAGTTCCTTGCTATAAAACTGGGTATCAATGGAGGGCTGAAGGAAAACCATATTAAGTAGTATAAATTTATTAGCTCATTACGGTGCTTTACATTCGTGTGAAATTTAACTAGTAAGACTGAAATGCCTAATAAAATTAAAATTATCGTATTAATAAAGCCTTAATGCCCATTTATGCCGAATTCAGTGCTATAGATAATGTGTAAAATTTCAGTAATATGAATGCCGAAAAAAAATGAGAACAAATGGTGCAATACTCAGTGCTAAACACATTGAACTAAAGACAAATATATATTTAGTAATATATTTATTTCAATTTTCAAAACTATATTTCCTGCCCCTCTCCTCCCCCCTGTGTAAGAATTATGTGGAGATTCAACTCCAAAGCAAAAAACACAATAACTACTTGAGCACCAAGTAGCATCCATCGGACGGACTATGCGAAGTAATTAATTATTTTGAAGTGCATTGGCAAGGAATCCAAATTAATGCTTGAGACCCAGGCTTCCAAGATTCTATGATTCAATTAGTTCGAATTTTAATTACTTTGATGGACGAATCGTATGCCTACATGCGACTCTGTAACAAGGATACAGAGGTCAATATTCTCTATTTATTTTTTTTCTTTCATTTTAATCGTCTTGGATGCTACTGTATTGCTCAAGAAAATCTTAACCCTCATCTCATCTACTATATACATGGGCTAGCGTACCAGGCCTATAAAAATAATGACAAAGAACTTGGTACAATATTTCTTTGAACACACTATCCGTTATACCTTGACGATAACAGTCCACGCAATTGAACAAAATGAACACTCACCGCTGATATCAGCAGCACAACTTTGCCTCGCGTTCAATGCCGTAAATCGACATAATTTCTTTTCCTTGAGCATTCAAACGTTGCTAAAAACATGGACTCTAACTGGGCATCCTTTATACTCATTGATATTGACTTCAATTCAATTTTTTGCTTCAGCCAAAAGATGTGGCATCAATGGAAGGTGTTTAATTAGCTGGAAAACAATATTTACTTCTAGAGGGTTCTGTTCAGAAGAACTGCTTACTTTTCCTGTCATTTACATTTCACCTTATGAAGCCATGATAATGGTAAAAAGTACTCCGGATGACAGCGATATTCAGGTTGAAGATTAATAAGGCAAGAAATGTAATTTTTTATGGATTCTTGAATTTACCAGAATCTCCAATCAGACCTGATTTTCGCCGCTGTTTTTTTTTTTTATCAGAGCTTGTCAGGTAAAACAATACAATGGATAAATTCGTAATTATCACATTCCGCGGCCATTAATAAAGCTCTCCTTAGAAAACCTTAATGGGAAATAGAACAATTAACTTATTCTACAGTGAGGTAGAGCACCAGATAAGATACCTCGTAACTATTTTTCTTTCCTATGCTAAGTAAGTGTTTGCTCTATACCCAACAGCTATTTATTAGTCTACACTCGGAAAAAAATATTACCTCAACACCAGCACGTTTTCATGTACAGCAACGAGAATTGCCTGCCTTGGTGTACCTGTTCAGCACAAAAACCGTAAATTTTGTGCTGCACGAACAAGCCAAGAAAACATTTCCCAATCGGTGTACTAGAATTCATGCTGGTTGGTATGACATATTTCTCTTTGTACTCTATACAAAGAATATCACGAATTTCTTTGAGAGCAACATTTTTTCCTTCGTTTTATTGCGGTGCATGTCGCTAGTTCTTTAATAATATTACTTCATTCTGCAGGAGAAAAACAAATGGCAGTAAAGAAATTCTATTGGCAGCTGTTCATTGCTGATCCACTCTGTAGCGATTTTGCTACAGTGCATTCGGCTCCTTGACCTTCGATTTCAAATATCAGAAGCTACAAGTCCAGGCAATTCCACCTCGGCACCGCAGTTCATTCATTTCTGGCTCCTGACAGACCGTATAGAGAAATTAAATATCAATCTTTGAATTGGAAAAAAGGGGCGACAGTCGCAGGAAGAATAGCAGTACGACCTGCAATTGTAGTCGCTGTGGATCATACACAAACTAAAACAAGCGCGCATTTTCTAGGCGAACCTGAATTCGACCGATGTGACATTACCAATGTGTCTTGGACCGCTTAGAGTCATTGATAAAGCGCTAGTATCATGGCTACGAACATATGATTTAGTATAAGCATTTAATTGTGACGTCATCGATGTCACTAATTCTCTAGCGAAAGGATTCTGAAGAAATATTTGTCTGTGTTGATTATCACCCATGAACGCAGTGAGAAAGATGATAATTTTTCCATTGAAAATTATAAATTATATACTTGTATATATGTCTGTCCACCCAAAAAGTGATAGAAGAGTAGTGGGTAATGTAGCAAAATGCTACCTCGTAACCTTTGCCTTTTGACCTCTGGACCCCGCCTGCTTCCGGCTTCCCAGGCCCCGCCCACTTTCGGTTCGCACCCTCCCTAACCCACGCTATACCATAAGTGCATTGACCGTCCTAAACCAGAAGGTCAAGGTCACGCGCAAGGTCGCGAGGGTGAAAGGTCACGAGCGCGTATCTCAGTGCATTACCCACTACTTAAAAGGAGTTGAGAAAGGTTCATATTTTTTTTTTTGCAGAGTTTGGTGGGTTCACCTAGACGTGACACATGCAAAAAATAAATATACTAGAATTAGCTGGCCATCAAGAATGACGGCGATAAATTTTATTCCCTGTCCACCCCAAAACAAGTAAGGTTGGAGTTATAACAACATATTTTTTTCAAGCAGTCAGATGGGTTGACTGAAATGAGAAAAATGCCAAAACTTTAGAGTACTCTGGTCATGGAAACCGATGACGTTGAACTTGCCCCTTACCGCTGGTGATGGTCTTACGCCACGAAGCGTTCTTGTTTTTCTGTGCTATGGATTTCCAAATTTAGGATGAAGACGAATTGCAACTATGGTTAGGGTTTCTTTCATCGGATGTGAAACAAGAGTGACACTTTATGCCGTAGCATCCAAAAATGCCGTTACATCGTCCTTGAGTAGCATTTATACTGGTGGAATCTACGTAAGTTGTCATTTCATGTTTAACGGTAAAATGGAAAATTATGATCTATGCAACTTCTGAAAAAGTGAGAGAAAATTATCAGATAAAAGTTAAATCAATGAACAAATCTGCAATATTAACAATTCGAATTTGATCATCTTCGAGCCTCTCACCTGATGAACTGAGGGACAGCGAAACGGATGCTGTGGGTAACTAATATTCAACGCAGCTATAAGTACTAACATCACTGACTAGTAGGCCTACTTTATTTCATCATTTTTGGCGCTAATTTTATTTTTGCAGCTATTACGTCAATTATTTTATGACTATCATTACTAATATTATCACATCTTCAATTATAAAAGTAATAGAATAAACACAGTAGTGTGTTTATTTGTTTCTATATTTTTGTAACTTGACGCTGAAAGCGCACCAGCCTGTTAGACGGCCCACGGTTTTAATAGCTCTTGCTCATAAGACTAGGATGGCAAGGACTAGTTCTGCTAGCGTCCTAAAGTCAACACAGGTCATTATTTACACTACAGGAACCTAACCTTGCTAACCTAACCTAATGTGTCGGGCCGAAAGCTCTTCGGTACTGAGTGGTTGTTCAGTTGGGGAGGTTGATGTCAGAACCAAGAAAATTTGGGGCGTTTATCTATCGATAAACGTAGCTTACCTTTGAAATGGAAAGTTTAGTTTTCTATCGAGTTTTTTCTTCAGTTTTGCATCAGCCTTAAGGTATAGAGGCCGGTAAACGAACCAGACTTCTTGTAGTTCTAACAGTGGTTATTTGTTTGTATATTTAGAGAAAATGTTGCTGGATATCTGTCGAGATTCACCATATGTGGATATTGAAAGCGGGATTTCAGGCAAAGGGTGTCACTTTTTCCACCCAAAAAGATGCTCAAGGTTCATGAAATACGGCACCTATGGCTGCAAATCCCGAAAAACTTGTGGTTTGTTTCATCCAATTGTTT
>LQNS02278163.1:13596502-13607982 GCA_001587735.2 Parhyale hawaiensis
GTCGCAAACTGCGGCACCACAGAAGACACCCAGCAGAGTGACTCCACACACGTGGGGTGACGTGAACAACGTCACCTGGACTTCTTCCGAAGACTCTCAAGGTAAGGTAACTCAAGGTAAGGTATTGAGGACTGATACAGACTTCACTTCTCATGTGGCCAAGCTTTCATCACTAACTCGACTTGTACCAAATACTTGGCCAAATGTAGTGTGAAGTCTGCGCATGTCGTTAATAACCATATATGATTTATATATTTGTATATTTCTTGTCATGTTTAATAAAAATAGACGAGTGAAAAATGTGCCAGGTTGCAGATTTTCTAGTACTGTTGAGTTTTGATGAAGAACGATGGGTAAAAATTAGACCAGGTTGCTTAAAATGGCAGTGGTAATCCTTATTCATGTAGCTGAATGTAGTTCTTCCTCAGCCAACGTTGAATGCCAATCAAAGATGATATTTACAGCTTCTTTAAGCGCTAGTCCGGAGTCTAATTTTTACTACTTTGTCCGTACATTCAAGTTATATTATATGCTCTCAGTTCATGAATTACAAATTGATTAGATGATCAGTGAAGCACATGAAAGGTGATTTTTCATAATGCCGTAGACCCAAGATGATTTTTCAGCTTGATTTTTCCTTCGACGAAGCAGCTTGCACTTGGGTGCAAAAATTTCGAAGAAATGAAGTTACTCTTGATAAAATACTCACCGGGGAATATAATTATATTCACTGTTGCTTCACTACTTTTTCATATAAGTTATATTTTCGCATTTCATCGAAGGGAAGGAAAAAGTGTCCAGCTTAGATTGATTGACGCAGAGAGCACTCATCTCTAATGACAATTTGAGTTAATTGTTGTAGTGAAAGTAGGATAAATGATTAGAGGTTTATCTCAATTTTATCGCCATCAGTTTTGACAGTTCGAGCACTCCAGTTATATTTATAGTTCTCAACATTTCCAATATCTGCGTAAGTTTTACAATGATTATCTTTTTATCCCGCTCTTTTTTTGTCACCATAGCAGCATACAATTTTGGTTTGGACCCTACTATACTAAACATAGCATCTGGGACGAAGGTTGTCATTAGTGGCGAACACAGGAAGCATTAGTGAAAAATATATATTTAATTGAACAAATTTTCGTACTTCTTTGACCTCAATGAATGACTGTAGCTCATTACTGGATAGACTTCAGGTTCATTAGCTAATTAAAAGTGATTTTTACCCTAAACTACGGAAGCTAACGCTGTAAAGCAGCGGCTTTTAGAGACGATGAGAGGTCAGATACTTTCAGACGTATCGTGGCCGCTGCAGGGCATCAGTTTCATCGCAGCCGTTCAAGGCCGCCGTTTCGGCGCAGGTCGGATGGTAGCTGGCTTGTAGTTAGCACGTGCTCTGTGTTACAAGTATTTTGCTCCTCACCATCTTATCATAATTTTTTTTAACCCATTCATTCATTCATTCATAATGTAATTAACCTCTCTCGTAGGAATAATACTCTCGCCTCTCTCGTAGAAATAACACTATCGCCTCTCTCGTAGGAATAATATCACCTCTCTAACGCATAACACTATTACCTCTCTCGTACGAATAAGACCATCACTTCCCCCGTACGAATAACATTATCACATATCTCGTACGAATAATACTAGCACCTCTCTCGTAGAAATGATACTATTGCTTCTCTCGTACAAAAAACACCATCACCTCTCTCGTAGGAATAATGATATCAACTCTCTCGAATGAATAACACTATCACTTCTCTCGTTGGAATAATGATATCAACTCTCTCGAATGAATAACACTATCACTTCTCTCGTAGGAATAACACTGTCGCCTCTCAGGTAGAAATAACATATATACACCTCTCGAGGGAATGAAACTATATGAAGTGCAACATATTTGTTGCAGCATGGAAGAAAGGGTTAACTAATCTAATTGCCTGACCTAATCTAGTCTAAGGTAGCCTTAACAATCACTTCCGGACTTGACGTAACCTTACTTATTGGTGATTAAAATGCATAACCTTACCTTACCTGTCATAACCTAACTTTATCTGTAATATCCTAACCAATCTTAGCCCAACCTTATTGAGTACGGCAGCAACCTATCTAAAGTGATATAACCTAAACTTAGTTATCAACAACAGAAATAACTCATCCTGAGTTTACCTATTTCAACCTAACTCATCCTACAGTATGCTAGCTAGTCCCACGCTTGGTGATTCCTTGAGCTTCAGCTACTTCAATTTTCTTGTTATTACTGCATTTACCTTTAGCACCTGGTTGATTGGCCTGACAGGTCAGGGGTTGGGAGTCGTTGTATTAAAGTCTGCTACTCATATGTACTAAATATGCTGGACAGAGATGAAATAGATGAATTAGAGGGTATCCTCAGCTTCGATTAGGTCGTTTTTAATATGTTTTCCATTTCTTTTTTTAACGCTTATTGAATACAAATTTCACCATTTTTCAACTTTCTCAGTTTTATGAGAAAGAAGTCATTTCTATAGCAGTCCAAGTCACAGCAGCTTGTAAATTTCATTTTTACCAGCTATCTCTTTTGCCGTCCCACTGCATTTGCATTATTTTTCCAGCTTCACCGACTCAGAGTTTCTTCTCCAATCCCTTCCGTTATAGTATGTACAATAAAATATTTTTCTTTCTTTCTTTATTCTCCAACGAAAAATCGTACAGTTCACACCTGCTTATGTCTCCCGATGGAATTTTTTTTCTTTTCTACATTGGTTAATTGTCTTCTTCTATTGCTTCCTCAATTCGTATTGATTCGCTTTGTTTAATTTTTTCTTTCAGTAGCCCAAAAGTAACGTAACTTTTTTTTGCTGTTAATTCCGTGTAGTCCTTTCTCTCAAATAACACAATGTGGACGAGTTAGCTTCATTTTAAATTTCAATTAAATTAAAATAGCCTTATTTATAGCTTGCTAACAAAGTGGTCTTTCCAGAACCACAGAGAAAGAAAACACCCAATTCCCCTCCAGTACGTAGTGAAGTTTTATTTTTAACCAAAATCGTCTTTCAATTCAAGCAAATTCAGTAAGCTTTACGCATCCAAAGAAGAAAAAAACACATTTGTCAGCCTCTAGGTACAGCTGTTATCCATTTTTCCAATCAAAATTACTTTCTGTAGCTGCTAATTGAGTATTCTTTCCTCTCCAAATAGCAAAAACCACTAGTCAGTCAGCGTCTGCTTACAGTCACTTTCTTTTCTTTTTAATCAAAATAGCTTGGCTGGGTGTCTGGCGGTGTATTGTGCGAGCTCCTTCCTCTCAGGCCCTAAGCAGCAGTTCAAGACACTTAAAGAAGGTGTCCCTTGTTTACAGACCTCTCTATATATGTTAGCGAAAGAGGGCTGTCCTCTTACGATAGTCCCCTTAAGAACAAATAACGGCTTTAAATGGCGCCCGAGNGCCCGAGAGCAGTCGGTTTCAAAAACCAATTACGTGGACCATGTAGGGCGGTGTTTCTCCGTAGACTTACAGCATCCAGCCGTTCGAGATCGCGTTCAGTGTTACGTGGACTTTCAGTTTGTAGCAGTTGCCATAGGGCTTTCAGTTTGTGGCAGTTGCCATAGTGCTTTCATTTTGCTGCAGTTGCCATAGGGCTTTCAGTTTACGGCAGTTGCCATAGGGCTTTTATTTTCCAGCAGTTGCCATAGGGCTTTCAGTTTGTGGCAGTTGCCATAGGGCTTTCAGTTTACAGCAGTTGTCATAGGGCTTTCATATTCCAGCAGTTGCCATAACTTTCATTTTGCGGCAGTTGCCGTAGGGCTTTCAGTTTACAGCAGTTGCCATAGCGCTTTCATTTTCCAGTAGTTGCCATAGGGCTTTCATTTTCCAGCAGTTGCCGTAGCTGCCAACGTCCTGACAAACTTGGGCAAACTCACTGAAAAGTTTGCTCACCTACAAACTCTTTGCTCGCTTTGAAAACCCAAGATTGGCCAGACTACAACAACAAATATGCGAGTATCGACAAGTTTTCCTCAGATGTTTGTGGCAGATTGTGTTATTTCAGTTCGAGAGAAATCACGGTGCGGTCAGAACTATTATTAAGTCTTGATATGAAGACGAGGAAACAGCGAAATCTGATTGGCACAGCAACAGTTGTGAAAATTTTCTCTAGGTTATGTTTGAACAGGATGCCAGGTAAAATGGGCTACTGCTGATCGTTCTGTCTCAATACTCCCAGTGTCTCAGCTGACAGCACTTGGCTCAGTGGGTTAATTCAGGTCTAAACTAGCCAGACAGCTTTACCTTCACATCACGGTGTCTTTACTTCATTATCTAGGCAATTCTGCATTCTAGCTGCTAACTACTCAAAAGATATTCCCTATCAGATGAAATATTATTGAGCTGAACGCGTCCAAAGAGCAATCTGAGTGGTGCCTTTCTGGGGGGGTTGTTGCATCTGGTGACCTTATCTTGCTGGTAACGTTGGTATGTGACGCTAGGTAAGTAAGTTTTCTAGCGCCTTGTTCTGCACCTTGGTTTCTGCCAGTAGTAGCGCACTGGCCAAACTAGAAACTGTTCCACCTGGAGACCTATTTGCAGAAATGCCAAGATACTCGAGCGAGCCGCTAAACACTTACGAGTAACCGGTAAGGCTTTCTACTTTTCATTTCTGAAGAAAAACAATACGTCCTTCAAATCGGTAGATCTAGGGAGCCGTTTAAAGATTGACGTTTCCAATGTAAAATTAGTTTTATTAGGGAAATCAATTTATTGTTATAAGTTTTTCTTGTTCCCTGTTTTTATTTAGAGAGCTAAAATAGTGTCATTCATATGAAAAATTTACAATGAATTGGGCCATGGGAGGATTAATTTTATAATAACTTTGACAATTAAATTTGCTATGTATAATCGTATTTAGAACTGAATACCTCCACGTCACTGGACACATACATGACTCTAGGCAGGGTAAAGGTAATGTCAATTTAACCGCTACTCCCCGCCCCCGTACTGGGAAACCCACTGACACTGGTTCGTGCTGCAGATATAGGCCAACTAACCCCAGATGAAGCACACGGGGGTTGCAGGGCAAAAGGACATTGAGGGGTCATTCAGAGCAACAATAATCAAATCTGTTTTCATAAAAATAGCTTCCGACATCAAGCTGTGACCTATAGTCTGTGTTTTCACACACGTTTACGTCATTTTCAGTTACCAGCCACGCTTCTATAAACGTAAAATGACGTAAATAACTAAGCCTTACTCAATGAGAGAAGATGAGATAGTGTTTTCAGAAGTGCCGGCGTAACAGATGATGTTATTGCACCCTGTTGCCACAGTCTCTGCACCATTTCGGATGAGTGACTGAACAGCAACCTCAACCATGCGGTCTCGCGCTAATTTTGATTGTAGTGTAAGCCTTCGGGATATTAACGTCATGTTAATCCAGACGAGAGTACTGCATTATGATTACATTGGTCAATTTCGGAAGGACCAGTTTCAGGGTGGTCGAGTAGCCAAGCTCTGATGGGCATCATTTAGTATTTATGGAATCATTGCAATCATTTAATATTGACGCAAGTCCACAGTGCATTTACAGAAAATAGTTGTATCAGATTTGAGTTAAATCGCTACGCCCTTTGAATTTTCAAGTCCGTGGCGTCACACCAATGTTGCAGGGAGGAATCTTTGGTATTTCCACAGTAGCGTGACGTAATTTTGACGTCACAATTCTGAAGGTTTCAAAGGCGTAGCGCATACGCTCATATCTGACATAACTACTATAGTAAGTGAACTGTGTGCAAGTCCCAGCTTGATAGATAAGTCATTACAGGCAACTGATATTATGGTGGATATCAATGTTAGATACACAGAACTCGCGTACTTATCGATATTTGTGACAGTAGCTGCATGTAAAATTCCCGGCAGTGCGTTATTCAAAATTGCTTTGCACCAATGACGTGGCGGCACATGTCCAGTAAATGTCCACCTCCGTGCCAGCAATCCTGTTAAATCTTGCCGCCTAGCTTATTGCCAGTACGTACGTTGGCGTGCACATAGTCTCATTATAACTTTCAAATATACACGCAATCCACACAGCAACCGAAGCTAAAACCTGTTATAAACTGGATTCTGGAGAGCACTCTACCATATTAGAAAAAAACTGAACGCCACCACTCGTTGGAGATATACCGCATCTGTAGACACCATATAAACTTGACGCTGGGATTCATTGCATATATTCGTATTAACAGCTCCTTGTCTCCATTCTTTGGCGAGATACATGATGATACACCATAAACTTAACTATTAATTTGAGATTATTTTAAGAACTAGTTGCATAATTATACCCAATAGAGAAATGTATGTACGACTCTAACTACCCGTTTGCTACCCAAGCAATGCAGAGAGGGTTTCGTACGGCGCCCTCACTCCCACTTAAGTAGTCCTCAGTACGGCCAGACTCTGCCCGAACTTTCAACATATTTTCTTCCTGATGCTGCTGCGGCCGAGTCGTTTGAGCGTAATTTGAAATTGTGGTAAGGTTGTACTGCTATGGAGGCTTTATTCTTTCATATTACTAGCCAAAGTTTGTTGTTAGTAATGCTGATGACCTTAAGATTAGGGCAGGATTCCGAGTCTACGCTTCCAAACAATTATTTTTTTTCATTTATTTCGAGTAAAAATGGAGTACGGAATAGGGGAAACTTTATAAAGAGAAATAATCTTGATAATGAATGCAACAGGGCTTCTTGTTTCATCTTAATCATAATCAAATTTTAATTATTTACGAAAACGTTCGTAGTAATCCTAGTTTTTATATGCCTGATAAAAAATTTAAAACTCATACAGAACTGGAGGACTAATTTGTTACGAGCAGTAATCTTACCAAAGATCCCAAAAAAAGCTAAGATCTTTTAGTTTTACCGTCAATAAAATTAATACCTAGGATATAAAATTTACGGGATTAACTCACATGTGAAATTTACCGTTCTAGTTTCTACGAGTTTGAAATTTGGTCGCAATTAAAATTTTCTGTGCTTCAGTATGCTGCTAATCAAATAACATCAAACATTAAGTTTTTTGTCTATTAAATGTCTATTTAAGAAGATATTGTTTGATAGGTTTGATAGGTTTATTTACACACTAAGTAACACAAAAGTGCTGGTGTAATGTATTTCTTTCTGAATTTCGAGACACTATCCTTTGCATAGTTGAAAACTAACATTAATCGACCTCGAAAATTCCACCCGAAGAGTATTCATAACGCATTCGAGTGGAGTGACTAACATCACCTGGACCCCGTCAAAAGTACGTGTAACGTGCTCAATTCCAAAGAACACCAATGGTTTCGATGTACATTAAATATCAAAGGTATCGAGAGTTGCTTTTTTTGTTAAAAAGCACGAGTCGGTATCCGTTTATTGTCTTTTTTGTTAAATTTTGCTACTAAAGTACAAGGTGGCCCATGAGTTACTTTACATTTTAGAAATTAACTAACTTTGTTACATAACTTTATTTAATTAATTCTTTTTTATTACAAAGTTTAGAGTCTGTAACTTAGCTCTGACTTAGTTACGAAAGGTAATGTCTCTTAAATAGCCTCCATTCTCTGTTCCACAAACTCGAGCTCTTTCTAAGTTCTTGAGAACGTTTTCGAGTGGATGTGGTTGGGCTCTCTTCAGTGCTACGCCTCGCAGCTTCAGTATTTTCACCTGTACGTACTGAACGACCTCGTCCACTTCTAGACCTATCACTTACAGAGCCATACTCTTGAAAATGCTTTACTAAGTTCATTATTGCAGGCCTACTAGTGGGGTGTCGAACTTGAAAATGGCGCATATACGATCTTTGCATTGCAACAATTGACCGTCTATTTTCAAAGTAAAATTCAATGTTCTGTTGTAAACTTATCCATACCAACAATCTCAAAGATTATGTTTTTTATTTCTGAAAAGAGAAATGGAAATATATTAACAGAAAAAAGTTATTTAATTTTTAAAACGTAAAGTGACTTATGGGCCACCTTGTACATAAGTCTGCCGTACAAATGCTCGTAAACGAAAAATTCAGTGAGACCAATTCAGCACCCGAGGACGTAAAGAGTTAATTAGCTTTATAGAAGCAAAGCCGAGCGGCTATTGCCGTAAAGAATAGCCGAACTTTGGGACACTCGCTGTCGCTCAGGAGCGTTCCCTGGAAATGGTTTCTTGACGAACAATGAGGCTTCGCAGGGACAGACAAATGGGCCAATATTTTTTGGGGCCCATCAGTCTAGGGGCAACAGTCATGATTGAAGCGCCTTGTGCCTTGCCTTAAGCAAATGTCTTAGCAAATTTAGGGACCGAGAGATCTGCAAAAATGGATGGTTAAAGAAGTGACAGAGTGAATGCAGTTTGGGACGTTAGAGCTCCCGATAAATGCATTTTCTGACCAGTAACTCTGGCAATGGTAGGGTCTTGGTAGATCTGGATGATTATATCGCTGTACAAATGAAGCGTTGTATTTTAATTAAAGACCTCAAAGATCTGAATAAATGAATAACGATTTTGTGTAATTGCATATTCAAGTAAGGGACCTGTCAGCGTCTCGATTATTCACTTCACGTATTTATTCACCGCTGTAGCGTGGTAATCTAGTAAAGTAGAATAAATTACTGAGATTAGGTAATAACCTTTACAATCAATCATGTGTGGATCTAAGATATTCTCAGTCAGTGAATGAGGATAGGGGTTATCCTATACTATATAGGGGCTGAGAAACTATAGGGGCAATAACCTATACCTATAGGTAATATACATAATATAATATATACCTATACATAATATTAATGCACTGAACAAATGTAGGCCTATCTTGTGGCTTCCGATTATTTGTAAAAATTACGTAGGATAAATAATCTTAATATAATCACGGGTGCTCTCTTGGAATGATATGTAATCTCTTCTATAATCAGTAACAGGTCGAGAAGTAGGCCATATTCATAGAAATTAATAGTACCAATGTGCCGCGAACCAGCCCACACTCTGTAGGATAAGCGCACTACAGGGCCGAACCGACACCCCGATTGTTTTTTTTTTCAGTTCCTGGCATTGAAAAACAAATTATAGAAAAAAACATAAATCTCACAAGAACCAAAAAACAAGTAGTGATTCTACTCGGTCATTAGGAATAAATTGTACAAGATTTGTACTAGCAAAGAAAAGTGTAGTAAACAAATATATATAGCTACTTACTATTTCGTAAATGACACAAAGAAACTAGTTTTAAATAGTATGAAAATACTGTATATTCTACAATAAAAGTAAATATGTCCCAGTGAGATACAGTTTAGAAAGAATGCCTTGTTTCTGCTCAAATTCTCAAGATTCAAAAAGCTATCACTATACAATGGAATCACTGCTTCTACTAAACTAAAACGAATAAACTGATGAATCTTCAATAACGCTATTTCCAGCAACGAAACTTTTCTGTATGGGGATTTATTGCGTGTTAAGTCATTTTCGATAACAACAAATGCAATTATAATCCAGTACCATGAAGTATCGTAACTTCTTTGTAGGGCCACGACACGCCCATGTGCAAGAGAAGAAACACAGATTATTGGGGCATATGTTGAAAATACAGCAGCTGGATTTGACGTATCACATAACGTATCACATAACGAATCACATAACGTATCACAAAACGTATTACATGACGTATCACAAAACACATTACATGACGTATCATATAACGTATCACATAACGTATTACATGACGACGTTAGAAAACTTCACACAGAACGATGCTGATAAACTGACAGGCGAGACGCTCCAGGACTTGGAACACAATTACACCAAAGACTACTGCTGACATGCTGATTATTATAGATGGTGTTGGAGACAGTGAGCGTCGTGCTGTCATTGAACACGTTCAAAATGATTATGTAAAAGCCCCTGCGCCTGCGCAGTTATCACCTTGAAGATGAACTTTCTACAAGCAAAAGGAAACCATAATTCACTGAAAAAAGTAGGGCATGCTGGAGAAGCACATGAATGTGTACCGAAATGTTGTCCCAAAACCAGACGTCTGTGAGTGCATTTCTTGCACACCAACGCGTCCCCAGACCCTCAAATCGGACGCGTGCGATGGGGCAGCAGCGCGCGCACAACTGCCCTCTATTGGGATGCCCCAGCACACGTCGGCACGCGTGCTGTCAGGGTAGAACACGCTTTGAGCCTCAGTGCAGCGCCGCACTAGTAACCAATTTGTCATAAGCGCGCCGGTTCAGCACACTTTGCCGTGCAGTGGCAGAAGTACCTGCCTTACCGAGCTCCTACAGCACGGCGATCGCGTGTTCTGGAGCTCAGTACACGTTTGCAAAAGCCGGGATTTTTTGAGTGACTCGTGCACTGAAGTTCACTGACTTTATGAAAATCTTGAGAGGCAAATGTGGAAAAAAAACTTCGGCACAGCTAAAATAGACTCTTTGAAATCAATAATCAATAGGTTCCATGCATTTAATTAACGTAAAATAATACTTCTTCTGGATTACGAATTTTCTTTTTACAAAGCTTTCGACATTCTCAGCGAATGTCGTTGTCAAGGTGGGAACTTCAAAACTGCTAGGTCCGCTACTTATGATATGGAACTACTTGGTATCAAAGATACACTTAAAATATTAACACTATACATAATTAGAGAGGCTGGTCGAAAATTCACAAGTTGTTTATTATCGTTCTATAGATTTCTGATATTTATTGGTATCTGTTATAAGATTTTTGATTGAATTAAGAAAACGTTGATTCTAAGAAGCGTCTTTGTTTGTTCACCAAAGCTAACTTGGACTATCTTCCCCTTTCTACGACATATTATAATGAATTCTTTTTCACATTTTTCCTCATGTTGAAATATTTCATTACTCCTGTGCCATCCCTGGCAGTGCTAATAGTTTTACAGAGATATAACAATGAAGCGTTTCTACACTCGTCAAAGAGTACAATTTTATAACAGCAATCCATGGAAAATTATTTTAATTCTCTTTCGTTTCATTGAAACGAAAAGTAACATTCAGAGAACGCGACTTTTGGAAAACAGGACTCAGAACATGTATGGGACTGTCGCCGGATTAGAGACCTACCAGTTTTTTTTACTGTAAAGCAAACTGTCCTCCTTAATCATAGACCACAAAACAATTATGCTTCTTATCCTAAACTGAGAAACGTGTAGTGTATGTACAAGAAAACTATACAATTTGGTAAGCTTACAGGTCACTTATGTTTCTGTGGAAAGAAAATTTGATTTACGTTATAGTAGAATATGTCCCTGTTTGTACCTTAACATGTTTTTATAGAAACTACCTGTTTGTACCCCAATAGGATTAATGCACGTTGTACAATAAAACAGACGGTTTGTACCCAAAATTCATTTAATACCATGAAGCTACCTGCTTGTACTCTAACATGATAAATGTATCTTATACAACAAAACTAAAGTTTCAGCTCATGACACCCACAGTCCAAAGCACAGT
>LQNS02278163.1:13622979-13633705 GCA_001587735.2 Parhyale hawaiensis
CCTTTACCAACTCTACTGTTAGTGTGCCATTCCAATCGCCTTCGCTGCAGCCATTTCTTGTAATAAACTGTGAAAGGTACTTTTGTCTATACCCGAGTGCTCAAGTTAAACTTACTTTCGAACCTTAAGCGACGCAAGTTCGCTACATTCCCCTTCGAACAAGCCACAGCAGCAACGTTCTTTTCATACACGCTCTCCGATTCAAAAATATTTCTCGCGTCATATCTCAAGATTTCCCTGAGGAAATTAGCGAAAATTCGCCTAAAAGAAGTATTGTTGCGGCTTAGATAAATCAAAGGAATTACACTTGTTGTTTGGAAGTCTTCCGCGAATGGAAATATTTCTTCCCTACGTGAGGTACAGAAATTTCCGCCGTAGGAGCAAAATATCCTCAAGATGGCCGGAAATTTCGCCAACACGTACGGATATTTCTAAGGGACGTGCGGAAATGCAATTTCTTCAAAACGTGGGAAAATATCTTCAAGACTGAAACATGCAGAAATTTCTCTAAGACGCACAAAAAACTTTTCAAGACTGGCGGAAATTTCTTCAGGATGTGAGAAACTTTCTGAAATAGATGAGAAAATTTTCTTCAAGATATGAGGAAATTTCTCTAAGTTGGACGGGTATTTGTTTTTTACACACAGTCAAAATTGTTTTTGTGGGTACAAATTACATAATTACATGGAACGATATAATTAGACGAGCACGGCAAAGTGTTGCTATGGAATCACAACAGAGTCTCTCTGTGTGGGATTCTTATTAGTACAATCAAGCAACGAGTCTATGCAATCTTCGCGTAGGAGTCGCCATTGGACATTATTCCAGCGTAGGATGAATGTTATTCAGACTTCGTATGCAGTAAATAGACAGCACATGGACAAATCTGAATAAAGCTATTGTTCAACATCGTGATATTCTAGCGGTTTTTTATTTAATTCTTGGCTTATACAATGAATGTGTGCACTAATGAGATAAAATAAGTCGCTGTTCATATTCTGCTAACCATCTCATTAGTGTCACACAGGGACATACAGTTATAGTGTAGTAAACAGATAAGATAAAGGCTATATAACACTGTTCTAAGGGTCTGTTGCTCTTAGAACAATACTAACAACTACAGCAGTCAGGTCAGCCGCCGGTCGTACGTGGTTCACCGCACTGCATTTCGTATTTGATCCATTATCTTCAGCTGTGGTTTTGCATGAACATAACAAGTTGTTGTGTATTGCGCCATGTAATATATTTATATTAAAGCCTAAGGATTCCATAGGTATATACAAAATATAATCCATCTTATTCGAATCCTCCAGTAAGAGGAGACTAAAAAATCATCTTCAGAAAAGTCACTGTGACTTTTACATAATATTATTTCTCAAACACTATTCTGGCAACAGATAACAATAGGCATCTATTGGAAAAATTATACAAAAATAATAGCAAATACTTTCCTCGCTGCCTACCTGATAAATACAGTACAATGATAACCTTCTGCCTAAATTGTAATGCACAAGCTTATGCTCTGGCTAAGCCATCATATAACTATTGAAAAAATAGAATAAAATGTTTAGTTTTACTGATGCTACTTGGTGCTATACCATTTAAGGAAACCAGAGCTTTCTTTACTCAAACGATACCAATAATACAGTTCAATAATGTAATAATAATCACTATATTAAAAGAATTTTCCTTTAGCTTCTTCATGCAACTAATACATAAGCTTCATTTCCTGCAAAGAAAAAAATACTAATACGTAAGTTGATACAAAGCCCAAACCATCAAATTCTCTCTAGAATATATCACAACGCTAACTTCTAGTTGAGGCCCATTATGCCTAAGCCAAAGACAGCTGTTGCAATAGCAATAATAATATAGTACTAATGGTATTTAGTACTTTATTCTACCTTAATATTCAAAACCGTTGGATTTCATTTAGTACCACTCATTCCTAAACCGGAAATCTCTCTACCAGGAACTGGTATAAAAGCATGGTAGTAAGATTAAAGTTCTTTCAAAAGTCTCCTATGCCTTCTCCAAAAAGTAATACTTAAGTTTATGCGAAACCTAAACTATCCAATGCTCGATAAATATACGAAAAGGCCCGCTTTTATCGATACCATTTGTTGGCGTAACTCATAATCATACGTCAGGGCCCCCGGGCGAGGCCCTCGGTCCGTACATCTTCATTCTGGCACGACCCAGAAAATTGAAGTCAGGCTGCATGCAGCCTCAGGGCTGGGACCTAGCTGGAATTTTCCTCCTTTTATTTTCCTATGCCCCTGACAGAGGCCGAGCCCGAATACGTCAGTCGCAGCAACTGAAGGGGAAAAAAAGTGCGGCAAAAGACGCAATCTTTTTCTGGAAATTTAAATAACTCAGTGAATTGGAAATTTCGAAAGGTTTCCTGCCACATTAGATAAGCGCTATTTTTAGAAATAGTAACTGTGCAACGAGAAGTTTTATAAGCATCGCATAATAAAAATTCCGTGGTGAATTTGTCAGTTGCAGTAACTGCAGAGGGAAAATGTGATCAAGATGCCAACATTTTTTATACTGACATTATCCCGTGAATAAAGAATGACAAGTTGGTAGACACATTAAAGAGAATTTTTTCTTTTTGTTTCAAATTGTCTCATTAAAGAAATTTTAGGGTTCTTAATATAAAAAGAATACTTCGGTCACGGCAGCTGCGGGGAAAGAGGTAATAGCTCCAAATATTTCAGAAATATGCGTAGCCCTTATATTTTTTGCTAAAAATTGACATTGTGAAATGGAAAAAGCTGGATGAACTTGAAGTAAAATACATAATATGCTAATCCACTTTCAGACTTGAGCACCTGCGGCCACTTGCGATTATGCCGGAATAGTTAAAAATCGCGGCTTTTAGCCTATTTTACGCTTATGGTTGGGCCGCAAATGGCCGCAAGTGCCCACCTCCATACACATGTGATTCTTCCTCAAAATTAACCCCTCCCACGAAGATTGAATTTTGCTAAAGTGTAGAAAGTTTTCTAGGTAAAATTATTGTGAAAATAATACTGGGTATTTGCAATTTCACGATTGAAAATTTTTCTTTTCCCAGACATAAAGTATGGTGGGTTGTTTCAGACGTTTTTCAATTGCCTAAAAACTATTTGATGAACGTAATTTCATGTACCATTGTAAAATTTCCTAGGATGAAAATCCCAATTCAATTAACAAGATTAAAATATCTCAGGATCTCACAAATTATACAAATCGAGGATAATCGAAATCCGGTTAAGAGATAAAACTAGCGAATCAAGTATGCTAGCAATCTTTCCTTTCTCGTAAAAATGACACTAATTGATATGCCTGATGCAGGGCATGACATGAGCTGAACAAAAAAAATTAAGTGACAGGTAAGATAATAAAATATTTATCGACAGAGACTTGGGCGCCTCCTCAATTTAAAATTTCTGGCCAGATTCAAAGCCGGCTAATAATTCTGGTAGAGGTAAAGTCCAGTGCCATCGTTTCCAGAGCAGAGCGTTGCGTATTTTCTGCGACCTTCCGGCCCATTTTTGTCATCGAGGCCGCAAAGGGAGTCAGCTCGCTAAGCAGCCGTTTTGATGCCACATGAATTTTTTAACCTTATCTTGGGAATTCTTGGGCTTTATTTTCCTGGAAAAGAAAATTTTACAAGAATTGCAACAATGGCTGAGACAGAATTAGAGCTCAAAAATTACCTTAATCGGCTCACGCAAATGAGCGGTGTTTTCCTTTTCCATCTCCCGGAATCTCTCTTTTGTTTATTGTGCCGATGGAAATGGAAGGCTTCGCTTTATGTGATTGTCACTTGAATTTAATTTTTCGCTTTCTGCCCATTTTTTTTTACCCAGTTTAGCGTTGCCAAGAATTGGCATAAAAAGTTCCTTTCTATAAAATTGGGTATCAATGGAGGGCTAAAGGAAAACCATATTAAGTAATATAAAATTATTAGCTCATTGCGGTGTTTTACATTCGTGTGCAATTTAACTAGTAAGACTGAAATGCCTAATAAAATGAAAATTTTCGTATAAATAAAGCCTTAATGCCCATTTATGCCGAATTCAGTGCTATAGATAATGTGTAAAATTTCAGTAATACGAATATATAAAAAAATGAGAACACATGGTGCAATACTCAGTGCTAAACACATTGTACTAAAGACATATATATGTTTAGTAATATATCTATTTCAGTTTTCAAAACTATATTTTCTGCCCCCTTCCTCCCACCTGTGCAAGAATTATGTGGGGATTCAACTCCAAAGCAAAAAAAAAACATAATAACTACTTGAGCACCAAGTAGCATCCATCGGACGGACTATGCGAAGTAATTAAATATTTTGAAGTGCATTGGCAAGGAATCCAAATTAATGCTTGAGACCCCGGCTTCCAAGATTCTATGATTCAATTAGTTCGAATTTTAGTTACCTTGATGGACGAATCGTATGCCTACATACGACTCTGTAACAAAGATACGGAGGTGAGGTGAAATATTCTCTATTTATTTTTCTTTCATTTTAATCGTCTCGGATGCTACTGTATTGCTCAAAAAAATATTAACCCTCATCTCATCTACTATATACATGGGATAGCGTACCAGGCCTATAAAAATAATGACAAAGAACTTGGTACAATATTTCTTTGAACACACTATCCGTTATACCTTGACGATAAGAATGCACTTCAACAACTGACGCAATTGAACAAAATGAACACTCACCGCTGATATCAGCAGCACAACTTTGCCTCGCTTTCAGAACCTTAAATCGAGATAATATCTTTTCCTTAAGCAGGCAAACGTCACTAAAAACATGGACTCTAACTGGGCATCCTTTAAACCCATTGATATTGAATTCACTTCAATTTTTCGCTTCAGCCAAAAGATGTGGCATCAATGGAAGGTATTTAATTAGCTAGAAAACAATATTTACTTCTAGAGAGTTCTGTTCTGAAGAACTGCTTACTTTTCCTGTCATTTACATTTCACCTTATAAAGCCATGATAATGGTAAAAAGTACTCCGCATGACAGCAATATTCAGGTTAAAGATTAACAAGGCAAGAAATGTAATTTTTTATGGATTCTTGAATTTACCAGAATCCCCAATCAGACCTGATTTTCGGCCCTTTTTTTTATCAGAGCTTTGCATGTAAAACAATAAAATGGATAAATTCGTAATTATCACATTCCGCGGCCATTAATAAAGCTCTTATTAGAAAACCTTAATGGGAAATGGAACAATTAACTTATTCTATAGTGAGGTAGAACACCAGATAAGATACCTCGGAACTATTTTTCTTTCCTATGCTAAGTAAGTGCTTGCTCTATACCCTATAGCTATTTATTAGTCTACACTCGGAAAAAAGTATTACCCCAAAACCAGCACGTTTTCATGTACAGCAACAAGAATTGCCTGCCTTGGTGTGCCCATTCAGCACAAAAACCATAAATTTTGTGCCGCACGAACAAGCCAAGAAAAGATTTCCCCATCGGTGTACTAGAATTCATGCTGGGTGGGATGACATATTTCTCTGTGTACTGTATACGAAGAATATTACGAGTTTCTTTGAGAGCAATATTTTGTCCTTCATTCTATTGCGGTGCATGTCGCTAGTTTTTTAATAATATTATTTCATTCTGCAGGAGAAAAAATGGCAGTAAAGAAATTCTATTGACAGCTTTTCGTTGCTGATCCACTCTGTAGCGATTTTGCTACAGTGCACTCGGCTCCTTGACCTTCGATTTCAAATATCAGAAGCTACGAGTTCAGGCAATTCCACCTCGGCGCCGCAGTGCATTCATTTCTGGCTCCTGACAAATCGTATAGAGAAATTAAATATCAATCTTTGAATTGGAAAAAATGGGCGACAGTCGCAGGAAGAATAGCAGTACGACCTGCAATTGCAGTCGCTGTGGATCATACACAAATTAAAACAAGCGCACATTTTCTAGGCGAACCTGAATTCGACCGATGTGACATTGCCAAGGTGTCTTGCACCGCTTAGAGTCATTGATAAAGCGCTAGTATCATGGCTACGAGCATATGATTTAGTATAAGCAATCAATTGTGACGTCATCGATGTCACTAATTCTCTAGCTAAAGGATTCTGAAGAAATATTTGTCTGTGTTGATTATCACCCATGAATGCAGTGAGAAAGTTGATAATGTTTCCATTGAAAATAATAAATTATATACTTGTATATATGTCTGTCCACCCAAAAAGTGATAGAAGAGTACTGGGTAATGTAGCGAAATGCTACCTCGTAACCTTTGACCTTTGGACCCCGACAGTTTCCGGTTTCCCAGGCCCCGCCCACTTTCGGTTCGCACCCTCCCTAACCCCCGCTACACCAGAAGTGCACTGACCGTCCTAAACCGGAAGGTCAAGGTCACGCGCAAGGTCGCGAGGGTGAAAGTTCACGAGCGCGTATCTCAGTGCATTACCCACTACTTCAAAGGAGTTGAGAAAGGTTCATATTTTTTTGCAGAGTTTGGTGGGTTCACCAAGATGTGACACGTGCACGTTGCAAGAAAAGCGCTGCCATTGTATATCGTTAGACCAGTTATGGCGATAGTCTATGCAACTTCTGAAAAAGTGAGAGAAAATTGACAGACGCTGTGGGTAACTAATATTCAACGCAGCTATAATTACTAACTAGGCCTACTTTATTTCATCATTTTTGGCGCTAATTTGATTTTTGCAGCTAATACGTCAATTATTTTATGACTATCATTACTAATATTATCACATCTTCAATTATCAAAGCAATAGAATAAACACAGTAGTGTGTTTATTTGTTTCTATATTTTTATAAATTGACGCTGAAAACGCATCAGCCTGTTAGACGGCCCACGGTTTTAATAGCTCTTGCTCATAAGGCTAGGATGGCAAGGACTAGTTCTGCTAGCGTCCTAAAGTCAACACGGGTCATTATTTACACTACAGGAACCTAACCTTGCTAACCTAACCTAATGTGTCGGGCCGAAAGCTCCTCGGTACTGAGTGGTTGTTCAGTTGGAGAGGTTGATGTCAGAACCAAAAAAATTTGGGGCGTTTATCTATCGATAAACGTAGCTTACCTTTGAAATGGAAAGTTCAGTTTTCTGTCGAGTTTTTTTTTTCAGTTTTGCATCAGCCTTAAGGTATAGAGGCCGTTAGACGAACCAGACTTCTCATAGTTCGAACGGTGGTTATATGTTTGTATATTTAGGGAAAATGTTGCTGGATATCTGTCGAGATTCCCCATATTTGGATATTGAGGACTGATACAGACTTCACTTCTCATGTGGCCAAGCTTTCATCACTAACTCGACTTGTACCAAATGCTTGGCCAAATGTAGTGTGAAGTCTGCGCATGTCCTTAATAACCATATATGATTTATATATTTGTATATTTCTTGTCACGTTTAATAAAAATAGACGAGTGAAAAATATGCCAGGCTGCAGATTTTCTAGTACAGTTGCGTTTTGATGAAGAACGATGGGTAGAAATTAGACCAGGTTGCTTAAAATGGCAGTGGTAATCCTTATTCATGTAGCTGAATGTAGTTCTTCCTCAGCCAACGTTAAATGCCAATCAAAGATGATATTTACAGCTTCTTTAAGCGCTAGTATGGAGTCTAATTTTTACTACTTTGTCCGTACATTTAAGTTATATTGTATGCTCTCAGTTCATGAATTACAAATTGAGTAGATGATCAGTGAAGCACAGGAAAGGTGATTTTTCATAATGCCGTAGACCCAAGATGATTTTTCAGCTTGATTTTTCCTTCGACGAAGCAGCTTGTGCTTTTGTGCAAAAATTTCGGAGAAGTGAAGTTACTCTAGATAAAATACTCACCGGGGAATATAATTATATTCACTGTTGCTTCACTGCTTCTTAATATAAATTGAAATTTTCGCATTTCATCGAAGGGAAGGAAGGAGTGCGCAGCTTAGATGGAATGACGCAGAGAGCACTCAACTCTAATGATAATTTGAGTTAATTGTTGTAGCGTCTCCTTCAGAAGCCTATTAGTAGTGAAAGTATGATAATTGAATAGAGGTTTATCTCAATTTTATCGCCATCAGTTTTGACAGTTCGAGCACTCCAGGTATATTTATAGTTCTCAACATTTGTAATATCTGCGTAATTTTTACAATGATTATCTTTTTATCCCGTTCTTTTTTGTCACCATAGCAGCATACAATTTTGGTTTGGACCCTACTTTACTAAATATAGCATCTCGAAAGAAGGTTGTCATTAGTGGCGAACACAGGAAGCATTAGTGAAAAATATATTTAATTGAAAAAAATTTCGTACTTCTTTGACCTCAATGAATGACTGTAGCTCATTACTGGATAGACTTCAGGTTCATTAGCTAATTAAAGGTGATTTTTACCCTAAACTACGGAAGCTAACGCTGTAAAGCAGCGGCTTTTAGAGACGATGAGAGGTCAGATACTTTCAGGCGTATCGCGGCCGTTGCAGGGCATCAGTTTCACCGCAGCCGTTTCAAGGCAGCCGTTTCGGCGCAGGCTGGATGGTAGCTGGCTTGTAGTCAGAACGTGCTCTGTGTTACAAGTATTTTGCTCCTCACCATCTTATCATAAATTTTTTAACCCATTCATTCATTCATTCATAATGTAATTAACCTCTCTCGTAGGAATAATATCATCTCTCTCCTACGTATACCACTATTACCTCTCACGTACGAATAACACCATCACTTTTCTCGTGCGAATAACATTATCATATATATAGTACGAATAATATTATCGCCTCTCTCGTAGGAATAATACTATCGCAACTCTCGCACAAATAACACTATCACCTCTCTCGTAGGAATAATGATATCAACCCTCTCGTATGAATAACACTATCACTTCTCTCGTAGGAATAACACTATCGCCTCTCTCGTAAGAATAACATATATATATATATACCTCTCCTGGAAATGACACTATATGAAGTGCAACATATTTGTTGTAGCATGGAAGGAAGGGTTATCTAATCTAACTGCCAGACCTAATCTAGTCTAATTTAGCCTTAACAATCACTTCCGGACCTAACGTAACCTTACTTATCGTTGATTGAAATGCGTAACCTTACCTAACCTCTCATAATCTAACTTTATCTGTAATATCCTAACCAAACTTAGCCTAACCTTATTGAGTACGGCAGCAACTTATCTAAAGTGATATAACCTAAACTTAGTTATCAACAACAGAAATAACTCATCCTGAGTTTACCTATTTCAACTTAACTTATCCTACAGTATGCTGGCTAGTCCTACGCTTGGTGATTCCTTGTGCTTCAGCTAGTTCATTTTTCTTTATATTACTGCGCCTACTTTTGGAATGGTCTTGATGGCTCTGTCTTTGCTGGTGCTGATATTGGCAGCTTTAAACGATCTGTACACAGAGCTATTCTGTGATCTCGGATCTTCTTTTTTTCATTCTTTTGTTTTCTTCAGCCGCTGGGCTGGTTGCGTGGGGGTTTGTTAACCTCATGGAGTTTCTCCGTTCCTGCGTCACCAGTCTGGTGTGATTTAATAATAATAATAACTTACCTTTAGCTCCTGTTTGACTGGTCAGCCAGGCCAAGCGTTATGAGTCGTTGTATTAAAGTCTGCTTCTCATATGTACTACATATGCCGGACAGTGATGAAACAATGAATTAGAGGGTATCCTCAGCTTCGATTGATTCGTTTTAAATATGTTTTCGATTTTTTTTAATGCTCATTAGGTTATTGGATACAATTATCACCATTTTTTTAACTTTCTCAGTTTTATGACATAGAAGTCATTTCTAGTAGTCCAAGTTACAGCAGCTTGTAAATTTTATTTTTACCAGCTATCTCTTTTGCCGACCTACTGCATTTGCATCATCTTTCCAGTTTCACAGACTCAGAGTTTCTTCTCCAATCTATTCCATCATAGTACGTACAATAAAATATTTTTCTCTCTCTCTTTATTCTCCAACGAAAACTCGTACAGTTCACACCTGCTCATGTCTCCCGATGGAATATTTTTCTTTTCTATTGGTTGATTGTCTTCTTCTATTGCTTCCTCAATTCTTATTTATTTACTTTGTTTAATTTTTTCTTCAAGTAGCCCAAATGTAAGGTAACTTTTTTTCAGCTGCTAATTCAGTGTAATCCTTTCTTTCAAATAATACAATGTGGACGAGTTAGCTTCATTTCAAATTTCAATTGAATTAAAATAGCCTTATTTAAGCTTGCTAACGAAGTGGTTTCTCCAGTACCACAAAGAAAGAAAACACCCAATTCACCACCAGTGCGTAGTGAATTTTAATTTTTGTTTTTAACCAAGATCGTCTTTCAATACAAGTAAATTCAGTATGCTTTACGCATCGAAAGAAAAAACACACTTGTCAGCTTCTAGCTGTTATCCATTTTTCTGATTAAAATTACTTTTCTATAGCTGCTAATTGAGTATTCCTTCCCCTCCAAATAGCAAAAACCACTAGTCAGACAGCGTCTGCTCACATTTACTTTCTTTTTTAAATCAAAATAGCGTGGCTGGGTGTCTGGCGGTCCATTGTGCGAGCTCCTTGCTCTCAGGCCCTAAGTAGCAGTTCAAGACACTTAAAGAAGGTGTCCCTTGTTTACAGACCTCTCTATATATGTTAGCGAAAGAGGGCTGTCCTCTTACGATAGTCCCCTTAAGAACAAATAACGGCTTTAAATGGCGCCCGAGAGCAGTCGGTTTCAAA
>LQNS02278163.1:13648062-13668833 GCA_001587735.2 Parhyale hawaiensis
CGCTGCGCGTTTGGTGGATGTTGTAGGTATTAGGCCGTAATTTCGGGTAAGTTGGACTATATTTGGGTTTAACGTCGGGTAGGTTAGGGGAGGCAAGGACTGTTTTTTTTTCATTTAAAAATTTGAACGATCCACCAAACGCGCAGCGCGATCGATCGATCGTGCAAATCCACCAAACGCGCAGCGCGATCGATCGATCGTGCAAATCCACCAAACGCGCACAACATATGTACTGTTTTTGCGCAATAAAGAAAAATCAGCCAAAAAACTACTGCCTGCTTGTTACAATCAATGAATGAGAAAATTGTTTCTTTCTTCAAAACCCATTGCTTGTAAGATAATTAGCGCAACTTGTTCAAGCGGTCTTGGAAAGGGATAACGGTACAGACGGGTTTTGGAATAAATCAAATATTATCAGGGATAACAATCTTTCATTGTTATAGCATGAGAATTTAATACTGTCACAGCAGTGAAAGGGGTTTGCTAGTGGCTACAGCTAATGTAAATGTTACCCATTTGCAAGAGATTATTATTATTATATATTTTGTTTAACCTCCGTAGCCGAAACTCAGGCATTCCAACAGAGAAACTACTCGTGCAGTATTCAAATACCGCATATTGGGTAGGCGTGGTGGCCACGTGCGCTACTACGGGCAGGGAAGCAAGGCGCAAAGTATAGTAGGAGACACTCAAAAGTGGTCGGCCCCTTTTGTGTCCTTCCACACGAGAGAGACTAGAGATGTCGCGCGTACCAGGTCGGCTATCTCGATCGACAGCCCACCTCACGGGACAGAAAGAGGAAAGTAGAGAACCTACCTAACGTTACAAAACCAACCTCGTCAGCAGGAACTGCGGGCAGATGCTACATCCCCTGCAGAGAACGCACTCGGGACCCTTGGGTGCGTGATGCCCAAACATATTGTGGCAGGGAAAGGGCCCGCCACAATATGCCCCGTGAGGTCCATTTGCAAGAGAAGAAACACAGCTAGTTGGGACATGTGTTGAAAATACAGCAGCTGGATTTGACGTATCACATGACGAAGTTAAAAAACTTCACGCAGAGCGATGCTGATAAACTGACGGGCGAGACGCTCCTTGACTTGGCTTACATGCTGATTATTTTTTATTGTGTTGGAGACAGTGAGCGTCGTGCTGTCACTGAACACGTTCAACATGATTATGCACAAGCTCCCGCCCGTGCGCAGTTATCACATTGAAGATGAGCTTTCTGCCAGCAAAAGGAAACCATAATTCACTGAAAAAAGTAGGGCGTGCTAGACAAGCACATGAATGTGTGCCGAAATGTTGCTCCAAATCAGCACGACTGTGAGTGCATTACCTTCACACCAACGCGTGCCCCAGACTCTCAAATCGGATGAGGGCGATGGAGCAGCAGCGTACGCAACTGCCCTCTATTAAGGGGGGCCTCAGCACACGTCGGCACGTGTGCAGGGAGCGTAGAACACGCTTGAGCCTCAGCGCAGCTCCGCAGTATTGACCAAATTGTCATAAGCGTGCCGGTTTAACACACTTTGCCGTGCAGTGACAGAAGTACCTGTCTCACCGTGCTCCCACAGCACGGCGATCGCGTGTTCTGGAGCTCAGTACACGTGTGCAAAACCGGGACTTTTTGAATGACTCGTGCACTCACTTCAGACGCTGATTCGCACATCAGAAGCTAGTAAAATTAATAAAAATCTTGAGAGGCAAATGTGGAAAGACAACTTCGGCACAGCTAAAATAGAATCTTTTAAATCAATAATCAATGGGGTGACGAGCTCTTACTTAACAGTAATATATATTATATATCAAACATGTTCACCAAAGTTAACCTAGATTTTCTTCCCCTTCCTGCGACATATTATAATGAATTCTTTTTTACATTTTTGCTCATGTTGAAATATTTCATTACTCCGCATACTTGTCAATAGTTAGTTTTACAGAGATATAACATTGAAGCGTTTCTACACTCGTCAAAGAGTACAATTTCATAACAGCAATCCATGGAAAATTATTTTAATTCTCTTTCGTTTCTTTGAAAGAAAAGTAACATTCAGAGAACGCGACTTTTGGAAAACACGACTCAGAATATGTATGGGACAGTCGCTGGATAGGAGACCTGCCAGTTTTTGTTTTTACTGTAAAGCAAACTATCGTCCTTAATCGTAGACCGCAAAACAATTATGCTTCTTATCCTAAACTGAGAAACGTGTAATGTATGTACAAGAAAACTATGCAATTTGGTAAGCTTACAGGTCACTTTTGTTTCTGTGGCAAGAAAATTTGATTTACGTTATAATAAAATATGTCCCTGTTTGTCCCTTAACATGTTTTTATAGAAACTACCTGTTTGTACCCCAATAGGATTGATGCACATCGTACAATAAAACAGACGGTTTGTACCCAAAATTCATTTAATACCATGAAGCTACCTGCTTGTACTCTAACATGATAAATGTATCTTATACAACAAAACTAAAGTTTCAGCTCATGACACCCACAGTCCAAAGCACAGTACCATGTCACGCAATAGCACTTGCAGGCATCGAACCCCAGCCCCGAACAGACAGCGCTTCTTCAGGCGCGTGGTGCAGACACACACGCCTCCCCGCCTCCAATACAGCAATTGCTTTCTCTTTCTTGCAGCACACGCTGGAAATAAATGCGTCCATACACAGCATACAAAAGATTCAGTGTCGTTTAGCTAATGCAACACAAGATACACGTAAACAAAGGCCAGTTCTAAGGCTCAATAAAAGTGATAGGGTGTGGCATGTTTTTATAGCTGGCAATAGCTCTGCCGTTGGTCCTTCCATGAGTTCATTACAGACTCCGCTGATTGAATTTCTGCTCTAAACGGACTTTTATTGTGCCAGAGGCGGCCATTGCGACCGTTTACTGCCCCCTTGCGGCCGACCCAGCCTCTGACCACTTCATCGTACTCAGGGTGCTGGACATCAGAAGCTTACGCAGTGTGAGTCATGGATGTGTGTGTACTGCAGTATTATGCTACTTCTATGTCATAGACAACTATCACTGTATTTTATTTTGAAACTATAGAGTACCCGTGCTGTCAAAAATGACAGCTAGGATTTTTGAAGACCGATCTTCATTTAATATACTTCTGTTACTAATATACTTCTGGCGAATACGCTACAAAGGCCAACAAAAAAAATTGTCGTAAAGATAAGTGCTCTCTCTTTCAATTCACTTATAGCAGTACAATCGTCCCTCCCCCATTTGAAAAGAAGTGCAGAAAAACTTTGACATTAGCAAGCAGCAAGGCATTGCTGAATTAAATCAATTCTCCCCCGCGTATCATTGCTAAAGTAAATCTAAGTTCCTTTTTCTCTTGAAGCAAATATTCTCTGTGAAAGAAAAACAGCAAGCTGGAAGAATTAATTGTGACTGCTGCTGCTGCCCCGCTGAAAATCATCGCTTCGTCTCTGCTTTGTTGATAGGTCGCAAACTGAGAGCAAACATATGCTCTGATGCATGGAGAAAGTGGAACATTTCCATTGCCGGTATAAAAGAAGTGGCAAATACCCATCTTCATATTTTCGAAGCAAGGAACTGTACCAAGCAAGAAACACACTCAGATAAAGGGATAAGGATCCCACT
This sequence comes from Parhyale hawaiensis, assembly GCA_001587735.2. Lineage (NCBI taxonomy): Eukaryota > Metazoa > Arthropoda > Malacostraca > Amphipoda > Hyalidae > Parhyale > Parhyale hawaiensis. Next base: position 13,651,684 of record LQNS02278163.1, read on the forward strand.
TTCGCCATCTTCTACAACCAGGTCATCAATCTCTATGAAAAAGTAATTTATTGCAAAATCTGCAACCTGACCAATTTTATGCCTATTTCCTTAAGAGCGAACACTAAATAAATAAATACATGAAGCGTTTTATCATATAAGGATAATAAATAGAATCAGTTATCATTGCTTCCGTCAACAGTATAATTTAACTGGAGCGTGTTGTCAAAGACTAAGGAAGACATAGACGAGCATATCCTAAGTATTTTAGGAAGAAAATTTAGGCTGAAAGATGACGTCGTAACTTTATTGTTTTCATCTTAAGATGGTATACAGGATACAACTCTCATCTACGTACATAGCTCCAGCCGCTTGAAATTTCGTCATGCAGTGCATTTCATCGATTAAATTAATGACTTGTTTGTTAAAATTTTCTATTTCTGCTCAATCCAAATGTTTTCTTCGTGATATAAAATTGTTCATGGCACAACGCTGATGGCTGAACGATGACGTCACAGGAATTTCGAGGTAGAGCTGAGCTGCCCTCAGAAGCTGTCCGTTTGTGTTTTCATTAGTTTGTGGTGTTATTCTGACTTTCTGTTAGCTACAAAACTTGAAAAACAAACTTGGAATGGATCTTCATGAAACTTACTGCAACTATTTGGAATATCACGACAAGCAGCTGATTAAATTTTGGTGATGCTATGAAAGAAATCCTGGACATTGGATCGTTTTGAAATTTTGATTAGCACGGCGCTGCTTTGGAGGAGAGTTACGCTCTTAGTGAGCGGCTCCATAGTTATTAATTATTGTTTTATACAACGCATATGTTACTGAATCAGCTAAAAATGCAGTGGAACTCATACAAAGCATCAGTACGCTTGCACTAAAAACTAGAAATTACGCAGCAGTGTCATGGTGTACATCTACACCTACTTTGCAGCTTATATTAACAACAGTACCTTTATCGAAACGATGAGTATAAAACTGGAGACATACACGATTAAAAGAAATACGCAATACATGCGTTCCTCTATTATGAATGGCTCTTGTACTCCAATTTAGTACATACTGCTAGTATGGCTTCATTCCTGACAATTTGCATCATCTCATCTACTCAAATTCTCAGCAGTAGAATAAGACGTTGCAATGCCAGTTATCTTGAGCAAATTTAAACCGTGTCACAAAAAAGCCAGATAAGGCGCTATTTCTTTAAGGCGCTCGCCTCCGCAAAATATTCCGGCAGCGGAAAGCTTTTTCGCCTGCCGGAAGCTGAAGTCGGCGTTCCAGTTTTCCAGGTTTCGGAGACCTTTAAAGACTTTTGGTTTCTTTTTGTGTGGATCTCGGAATTTTTTGCAAGGAGATGAATGCTGCCCAGAATCATGATTGTTGTTAGGCCACACTTAGCAATGGTTGAGAAGCAGTGGTAATAAATTTTCTCGCTTTTTCATGGGCAGAAAGATATCAGCAAAGAGGTAAGAAAAGGAGAAAANGCAAGGAGATGAATGCTGCCCAGAATCATGATTGTTGTTAGGCCACACTTAGCAATGGTTGAGAAGCAGTGGTAATAAATTTTCTCGCTTTTTCATGGGCAGAAAGATATCAGCAAAGAGGTAAGAAAAGGAGAAAAATGCAATAAGCATAAATGAACAATAAAGTAAGAAGAACAGTAAAGAAAAAGAATTCTAAAAAGTAGGAAAAGGAAAGTAAGACAGGTTAGCAGGATCTAGAGAAGGGGGGAAATGGAATAAACAAGGCCACTAGAGGTGCAATCGCTTGGCTTAGCGAAAACAGCCTATTGAACAAAACGCGCATTGAAAGTTATGCGTCTACGTATTTCTTTGTTTGTTGTGCGGGGATACGTTGAGCAAAGCTCATGAACTTTGAAAAGTCCGAAATTTCAGTCGGGTGCGTTGGTTTTTCCGATGTGGATCTTGTTGCAGATATTAGTCGCAATATGATTACGCTTGAGATGGCTGAATGCTTCACTTTGAGAAGCAGGATCGTGTTTTCATTCAGGTCAAGGGTAATCGGGATAGGTTAAACGAGTAATATTTGATTCAAAATGAAGAAAACAATGAATTGACTTATGTGCCAGTCGAGTTAAAATTGACTAACTTAGCTAAACTCCGTTTGATTGGACCACACGATGGTGCATCGACAGACAAGTTAATATAAAAAAAGGTACAACATGATTCTGTTGCTGGTTCCATTCATCCATCCATGCTTCTGCCTGTTACTCTTTCAGCATTGGAGAGAGAAAGCGAAAGTATAATAAAATAAACGCTATAAAAACTTTACTGTTTTGAGTCATATCATTTATCCTCCTCGTACCTAGCATTTTCTAATGAAATAGATTATCTCCAAACCTTTTCAAACATTACGGCTACCCGCACCACCTTCTAGATAACTACTGCAAGCTATTTCTTGATAAACTATTCGATCCCGGTATAACTAAACCTACTGTTCGTAAAGTTAGACTTTTTCTACTCCCTTCCATACTACAGCAAGACCAAGATCACCGTCGATAAAATTAACTCCCTAAAATCTCTTCTCTCCGAAGCCTACTCGCGCATAAACTTCAGATTCTCTTACAAAAACACATTTAATATAGGATCCTATTTTAAATTCAAAGACGAGCCTCCCACAAATCTTCTATCCCGTGTTGTGCACGAATTTTCTTGCAAGAGCTGCTCAGCTTTGTACATCGGCAGCACTGGACATTTCAAAGCCCGCGTTGACCAACACCTAGGTATACCGAGCAGAAACGGTTTGCCACCTGCAAAACCTACACATTCAGCTCCCCGTCTTCAAGAAGAACAAAACAACCATCCAATTAGCAGGAAAGACTTTTCTATCCTAGCCTTTTCTAATCGAATAGAACTCACAACTCTAGAATCACTATATATCCATAAAACTAAACCTAGCCTCAATATAATGATTACAGCCGTACCACTCGTCACGATCTATGACTGACGCTTTTTCCTCCGACTGTACTTGCTCGTTTCCCTTCGCTTCCCATACCGTCCGACGCTTCTATATGGACCCCCATAGCGCACTATGGTCATTCGCCTTTTAGGTCCCGCTTTGCTAACATTATGTCCGAACGGTTCATCTAAAAAAAAATTTCTTTTAAGGCATCCATTGTAGTTTATTAAAATTGACACTGTAGTGGCGAGGATGTTTGATAGAAGAAGGGAGCACAGCCACATTTTACTGTACTGGCCAAGGAATTCTTTGTTCTTCGGTGACTGCTCTGTAGTGAGCTGCTCTTGAAAGCAGTCACAGGGGGTGAGCGAACCGACAAGGTGAATGAAAGTTGCCGCTAAATTATTCATTATATTAGAGACAACATACAGTCATTGGCAAAGACAAGGCACAGATAAACAATCGTCGTAGTAGAAACTTCATGGTTGAGCTGTCACTACCCAGCCTTCTGGTGGCGTAGATCTGGGGAAGTTGCGCAGCTTCGTTGCTAAGGACACAATCAAGAGGATGCCAGTGGTGCCGTGCGAAGTGATTGTGTAGAGCTGTAGCAGGGCAAAACCATGACGCTCATGCGAAGTCACACGTGAGCAGCCAGAGACGAAGGCGTAGAGAACTCAAGCCAATGAAGTATTTGTAAAGTTGAGGGGTACAGCAATTCGGGATGCGGCGGACTGCGCAGCAGTGTACGGTGCAGCAGATCGAGAGGCCCCGTAGGGCTTCCGGAGAGAGGTGTTGCTGACCGGACCTCTTCGGTGCTGTAGTAGTAGCTGCAGACATCAAGTTCAGGGCTGGAACCTGAACCTCGAGCTCAGAATCTCGGAATCGAACTGCGAGCTGGAGTCGAGCTCAAGATGGAACTCTAGATGAGCGAAAATGCTGGCCGTTTAGTACACCACGGAGCGTAAGCAATTTTCTGAAGCACGCGTTGACTGGCCAATGCCAGTGCCCAAGTCGTCGCTCGTTAACCGCGCTGTCGCAATTTTGGGCTACGCCTTGGGAAAGGGAGATGATATACAGTGGCGAGCGCTCGACGAGGTTTCAGCTGTTGTGATGCCCAACAGTAGAGAACTGATGATGGAAAGTTCACTACAGCTCCCTTCCCACCAATCACAGGCTCTGGGCCATCCCTTCTCATCAATAAGACGGATACAACAAATGCAGAGGCGTTTCTCCGTGAACAACCAAAAATTCGCAACCATAAACAAAATTATGGTTCCATTGACGAGCAACTTGAACAGTCAAAAGGACATGAGATGGTATTCAGCGCCCTCTTTCGACAATCATGACAAGCTCTTATTGTAAACAAACGACTAACTATACCCCTCTATAAACAATGGCAGTCTTTAATCACGCGGTTTTGGTGTAAGTTTCAGCCTAACGTAACCTACAACCATGAACAAAACTTTTTAGCCCCCATAAAAATTCAAATTCTACTCCAATCAAACAACTTCACGTTGTAAATAAACAATGTGACGTCACAACCAAGACCGATAAGCGTACTCAAAATGAAGTTGCGAGTTGTGGTCGTAAACACAACCAAAAACGAGTCTCCGTGCGACAACCACGTTTTTGGTCGTCACGAAGACATGAATTTGGTCGTTTCTGCAACTTGTGGTTGTATTCACGCACACAACTTCGCCACAAAGAATCGCCTCAGGTGTTCTGTCTGACTTGAAATATACTTTAATTCTTTAACGAAGATACGGGTTTGAGCATCCTTGAAATATCCACAGGATTGGGCAAGTTATGTATAGTTCTACTTCAAAGCAAGATTTTTCGATGCGCTTTCATGCCTCATTAACGAGCGCGCCTATTCATTCCCACAGACTGTAACACAGACCGAGGCTTCAGAAAACAACATCCTGTTCCTATTCCAATTCTCAGGAACACTTACAGGAAGCAAACAAGCCTGGAATCTGCTTGAAAAGGAACAATTGAATTTTGGCAGAAGATCAGGTGCCTTTAGATCGAGAGATTTGGGCGAGCATATTGGACTTTTCCTTTGCCGTTTTTTTGCGGCAATGGGAGAACATTGGAAGCCTGGAACCTATCAGGAGCCGTGCCGCTGAGGGCCATTGGCTCCGAGGGAAGTATTCCAGAACTTTTGGTCCATCCTGTTTGCCTTGAATGCAGTACACGGGATTTGATACAGCTTACTTTCGTTCTCTTTTGTATTGCCTTGCTGGCCACAACACGGGGTCTATACGACAGGCAAAATCCGAAAGACTTTTCCAAAAAGGGGAAAAGTTCACAGAGATCGCTCTGTATTTGTACAAGACTTCTGGCTTAAAGCTCAGACTGAAAGATAAAGTCAGGTTAGTAATAAAAGTCACTGTTGTTATCAAACCAATTATTTTAACGGAGTTCTATAACTTCTCCTTGCAACAATTACAGTAATTCTTTGTTATAAGTAACACGTTTTCTTCATTATGTGCAATCGTTCTAGTTTCAGGGTTTCGGTATATATTATGTATTCTTGCATTGAACAGCTAGAACTAAAATCTGAGACTCAAATAAAAAAATTGCATAAAATTAGATGCTTTATAGCAAGCGCTTCCTGCTTCTTGTAGAGCGTTTTGCCGATCGCGCTCACTGAGCACTTAAAACAAATTTTAACTGGTTTTGCTGGAGCTTATTTTGCTTTCTTTTATATGCGTCGTCGGCTAAAATACAGAGAGGTGAATGAGAATTTGAGAACAGCTACCAAGCGATTTATTGGGTGTTCGTTCAGAACCCGGCAATTCGTTCAGAACCCGGTAATTCGTTCAGAACCCGGTAATTTGTTCAGAACCAGGTAATTCGTTCAGAACCCCGTAATTCGTTCAGAACCAGGTAATTCGTCCAGAACCCGGTAATTCGTCCAGAACCCGGTAATTCGTTCAGAACCCGGTAATTCGTTCAGAACCCGGTAATTCGTTCAGAACCAGGTAATTCGTTCAGAACCAGGTAATTCGTTCAGAACCCCGTAATTCGTTCAGAACCCGGTAATTCGTTCAGAACCAGGTAATTCGTTCAGAACCCGGTAAGAATCACGGTTCTTCCGAAAGGACGTCTCAACTAATACTGTTTCTAAGAGAAAGCGATATTTTAGTTGGTTTGTATATGATCAATAGTCTTCTGTTCGAGCTCAAGCTGCGAGATAAAATATTTAACCATATTTTGCAACATGCTTAAACCTGAGCAGCATTAACAAGTGAGTGTTGCACTCACTGATTTATATTTTATTCTTATAAATAGATATAAAGCTAGAACGTGTATGTGTATGTTCTAATCTCGTTTATATTTACATAGTACGCGAGAAAAATTGGAACACCCGTATTTCTTACGCTTAAGAAACTAGGTCTATTCTAAGTCACACTTACCCATTGAATAAATCATGAGTCTGTTACTTTCAGGAGCGTTCCAAAAAAAAAATCATTTCTATCGCAGAACCGTGTCACATTCATTTATGAAACCACTACCTTAAACAAAAATTTAGATTTAAGAAAATTATTTCAATTTTACAAGCGTATTTTCATTTCGTATACATATTCCCGTTCCAATAATTAATACTCATTAAAGATACTTGTATCAACATCAATACTTCCTACCAATTGCATAGCACGATCCACCTTTCTCTGATTAGCCCATTCCTCAAGCCTGTCTTAATTATAAGATAAAAACTGCCCATGCCTCGTACATTGGGTTTCAAAGCTGTAACATTATTAAGCAATGCATGTGTATGTCGTTTTTATGATATAAGCTCTAATAGTATTAATCAAAGAACAACTCCCGTCCGTGGACAAATTAATGAAATGTATCTGTCTATCTATTTACCTAAACTCTTTGTCCATATCTCCTTTTTGGCCATATTCCCATTCCGCTGTTTCGTCATTTCAGTCTTCCAAACGCGCATTCCAAAAACAACACAAGCGTGTCGACAAGTTTTTTTCCTTTCGACACTCTGCAATTGTCGAATTGCTCAGGAGACAAATTTAAGATAAACATTAAAGATATTGCTGGTGCGTCGAACTTGTTCCGAAGTTATGGCTGACAAGCCATGCATAGCTGATGGTGCCACCAGAGGGAGACTTGGGAATTGTCAGCAGTGAGAATAAAATGGGCCTGCTGAAAAGTTTGTAGGCCGAGACCATTGACCTAGCTGAGACATTTATACGTGCTTGTCAGCCGCAAGTTTGAGAAGGGCAGGCTGAAAATTTTCTACGCCAAGACTTATGACCAGTCTGAGATATGTATACGTAATTGTTGTCAGTAGCAAGTTTGAGAAGGGTAGGCTGAAAATTTTCTCCGCTAAGACTTATGACCAGTCTGAGATATGTATAAGTAATTGTTGTCAATAGCAAGTTTTAGAAATGTAGGGTAAAAATTTTGTGTGTTAACTTAGCAGCAGCAAGTCTCAGAGGAGACGGCCGAAAAAATCCTAGGCTTACCGTGATCTTCATTCTGTTTGAGGGTCGGTCTCCACGTTAGTCATTTGAATGTGTTCGCTCACCCATTCATGCGAATGTGTTACTGTGACGTAGACAAAGTAGAGATTGCAATGCTGCCCAAGTCTTATTATACTAAAAAATTGAAGAGATATACAATATAAATGGCCAAGTTACACTTGCCGAGGACACTGATGTGTTGGCTAATGCTTCAATAACCTTTTGTAGCTTACACATAGTTGTGTTTACAATGGCCTACAAAACAGTCGGAAGATTGGACGAGTGAACACGATTAAAAGACTAACGTGTAGACAGGCCTTAAGACGCTAACTTAGTATAGCGTCCACATGCATAACAAGCGTTTGCTGAAAATTTATAGACTTACAAAGGATTTCCATTTGGCTGAGACGCTGATCTATATGCAACGGCTAGCAGACAGAATGCAAAATTGACAGACTGAAAAATTGACAGGCTAACTGAGACCTCTGATCTTACTGAGGAATTCATTTCTACTTGTCAGCAGCACAAGGTGAGAGTGTTACCTAGCTGGGAAGGTTGAAACAAATCATAAGCTGGTTAAGAATTCTGATTTGGTTGAACTGAGGATGCAGAAGAGGCAGAGAGCATGAATAAGCTTGGCTGATAAGTTCAAAGAGCAGCCAGGTCGTTAGCAGCGATTGGAGGTAAAAATGGCAAATTTTCTCTTACGCCGGGAACTGCCATGCCCCTGATAGGAGAATTAATTTGTGTTCTCAAGAAACCGGCAGTTCAGAAGCAAATTTTTTTTATTGTACCAAAAAAATTTATATTTCGAAGGTTTCAGATGTCACTTCAATAGAGAATAACTAACTTCATTTTTCGCAGAATGGAAGTCATTCAAATTATAAATGCGTAGTCTTTTATGCAGAATCAATCGATTCTAGTTATCATTTGAATTTACATTCGTAAAAATTTTTGCTAACTAAAATTCCTTCGTTTTGCTGTGAACTTCTCGTTAAAGCATAAAGTGCTATTGAAAGCATCAGGAAACTGTCTTAATGATAACATTTCTTCAGTTTCACATAGAAACGGTCATTCCAAGCGGGCATTGCATATCGATTTCATGAAGAAGCTATCTTCTAGGTGTTAACATTTTCTAAGCATCATTTTCCGAAATCCATTTGAGGGTAAACAGCGCAAATTATAGCATTGAATATTTCGGAGCTTCTACCCATCATCAGTATAATTGCATCAGAACATGCATAGAAAATGAAAGGTAAACACATAACTGAAGTAAATATGAATGGCAAAAATAAGTTACGGTAGCTAAGACTCTAAAGAGAGACATGCAGGATACCAATTAACAAGGATTTGTATCGGGAGTATGAACTCCGCACATAGTTGAATTCCTGTTTAACTTTAGAAACATGTAATGATTCACAGCTCCAAGCTTCATAACATTAATCGTAGTTAGCAGCTTTAAAACCATGTATGCTAATTACAAGATTTCACTGTTACATGATCTCTTATACTAGGCTATGAAATCTGTACTATTATTAGTATAAATTAATATTATGGAACTATTCATAATGAATTCGTTAATATTAATTTTTTACAACTTATTCCTGTATGGATTACATCAAGAGACTATAATTTCAAGTTAGAATGCATCGGTTTAAAAAATAAAATATTCTTCTAAGAAAATATCGAAAACGTGATGGACGTCTGTCGAGGTTCATCATATCAGGTTATTAATGACTGCAATACAGACATCAGATTTTATTTGGCCAAGCTTTCGGCACAGCTTTCGGCACAGGTCAAGTTTGTGCCTTGATGAAGGCACAAACTTGACCTGTGCCGAAAGCTTGGCCAAATAAAATCTGATGTCTGTATTGCAGTCACAAGGATTTAATTACCCGCAAGTAAGATTAGAATTGCAACGGCGAGCAATAAGATTTCAATGTGTAAGAACCTACAACTCAATGCCCTCCAATTTAAGAGAACCCCAATCGGAAGGTACCTTTAAGGCTAGATTCANGAGATATATATACGTAATTGTTGTCAGTAGCAAGTTTGAGAAGGGCAGGCTGAAAATTTTCTATGCTAAGACTTATGACCAGTCTGAGATATATATACGTAATTGTTGTCAGTAGCAAGTTTGAGAAGGGCAGGCTGAAAATTTTCTACGCCAAGACTTATGACCAGTCTGAGATATATATACGTAATTGTTGTCAGTAGCAAGTTTTAGAAATGCAGGGTAAAAATTTTGTGTGTTAACTTAGCTGCAGCAAGTCTGAGAGGAGACGGCCGAAAAAATCCTATGCTTACCGTGATCTTCATTCTGTCTGAGGGTCGGTCTCAACGTTAGTCATTTGAATGCGTTTGCTCACCCATTCATGCGAATGCGTTACTGTGACGTAGACAAAGTAGAGATTGCAATGCTGTCCAAGTCTTATTTTACTAAAAATTTGAAGAGATATACAATATAACTGGCCAAGTTACACTTGCCGAGGAAACTGATGTGTTGGATAACACTTCAATAACGTCTTGTAGCATACACATAGTTGTGTTTACAATGGCCTACAAAACAGTCGGAAGATTGGACGAGTGAACACGATTAAATGACTAACGTGTAGACAGGCCTTAAGACGCTAACTTAATATAGCGTCCACAGGTATGACAAGCGTTTGCTGAAAACTTTATAGACTTACAAAGGACTTCCACTTGTCTGAAACGCTGATTTATATGCAACGGCTAGCAGACAGAATGCAAAATGCAAGCTGAAAAGTTGACAGACTAACTGAGACCTCTGATCTTACTGTGGAATTCATTTCTACTTGTCAGCAGCACAAGGTGAGAGCGTTACCTCGCTGGAAAGGTTGAAACAAATCATAAGCTGGTTAAGAATTCTTATTTGGCTGAATTGAGGATGCAGAAGAGGCAGAGAGCATGAATAAGCTTGGCTGATAAGTTCAAAGAGCAGCCAGGTCGTTAGCAGCGATTGGAGGTAAAAATGTCAAATTTTCTCTTACGCCGGGAACTGCCATACCCCTGATAGAAGAATTAATTTGTGTTCTGAAGAAAACCGGCAGTTCAGATGCAAATTTTTTTATTGTACGATAAAAATTTATATTTCGAAGGTTTCAGGTGTCACTTCAATAGAGAATAACTAACGTCATATTTCGCAGAATGGAAGTCATTCAAATTATAAATGCGTGGTCTTTTATACAGAATCAATCGATTCATGTTAGCAAAAGTTTTTACGAATGTAAATTCAAATGATAACTAAAATTCCTTCATTTTGCTGTGAACTTCTCGTTAAAGCATAAAGTGCTATTGAAGGCATCAGGATACTGTCTTAATGATAACATTTCTTCAGTTTCACATAGAAACGGCCATTCCAAGCGGGCATTGCATATCGATTTCATGAAGAAGCTATCTTCTATGGTGTTAACATTTTCTAAGCATCATTTTCCCAAATCCATTTGAGGGTAAACAGCGCAAATTATTGCATTGAATATTTCGGAGCTTCTACCCATCATCAGTATAATTGCATCAAAACATGCATAGAAAATGAAAGGTAAACACATAACTGAAGTAAATATGAATGGCAAAAATAAGTTACAGTAGCTAAGACTGTAAAGAGAGACATGCAGGATACCAATTAACAAGGATTTGTATCGGGAGTATGAACTCCGCACATTGTTGAATTTCTGTTTAACTTTAGAAACATGTCATGATTCACAGCTCCAAGCTTCATGAAATTAATGGTAGTTAGCAGCTTTAAAACCATGTATGCTAATTACAAGATTTTACTGTTACATGATCTCTTATACCAGGCTATGAAATCTGCACTATTATTAGCATAAATTAATATTATGTAACTATTCATAACGAATTTGTTAATATTAATTTTTTAGAACTTATTCATGTATGGATTACATCAAGAGACTATAATTTCAAGGTAGAACGCCTCTGTTTAAAAAAAAATATTCTTCTAAGAAAGCACAGCAACGATTTTACATGAAAAAAAAACCGTCATTCTAAACTAACAATCTGTTTCGATTTGATTAGGAAACAGTCAGTCATGCCAAGTTAGTATTGCACTGACTGCTCAAAGCAACCATTTTTTTTTTTCAAGTAAACACCGCATCATCCATTTTACAAAGAAACTTCATTTCTATTAAAAAAGAAAAGCATTGCTGTCACCAAAAAAATTGCATTTCCGGGTCAGAATGAAAGGAGTGCAACGAAACTGAGAAGAAAGAAAAACGGACTAGGGGGTTTGACTCGCAATTATTTTTTCGGCAATTAATTAGGAGGTTTCTTCTCAGTCCGACACTAATAAGAGCTGTGAGCGACAGGCGCAGCAATAACAGCGGCACCGAAGATATCTGCTGTTTCTGGCTGCTCAGAGGCGCCGTTAAGCGCTTTGTTACTGCAGCTGAAGGCGCTTTTGTTTACTTTTTATGGGTGCTGGAGCACCGTTGTTTGCTTTGTTATTACTGCTAAAAACACAGTTATCTATTTTACTATTTTGCTGTTGTTGAGAGCACCGTTATTTTGCTTGTTAATGCTGTTGAGGTCACCGTTTTGTTTTGCTCTGTCTCTACTACTGACAGCACCGTTTGTGCTCACTTCACTGCTGATGAAAGCACCGTTAATTAACTTATTACGGCTGTTGAAAGTACAGTTGGTTGTTAGTTACTGTTGCTGAGAGCACCGTTATTTGCTTTTCATGGTTGTTGAGAGCGCCGTAATTTGCTGTTACTGCTATCGAGAGTGCCGCTATTTACCGTGCTGCTCCTGCCAAAAGCTGCGTTAGAGGTCTTGTTCCTGCTGTTGAAGCTACAGTTATTTCTTTTATTATAGTTGATGTAAGCACCGTTACTAGCTGTGTTGCACGTACTGAGAGCGTCGACCGCTGCTTGGTTACCAGTAGCACACGAATACCTGTTACATACTAGCAAGCCATACGACGTTCTATTAAAAAAGCCTTGCCGCAGGAAATATAATTCTTAGGAATGTTCGACTAATTTACTGTAGTGAAGTACAGAAATTCAATCATATTTAGTATCTTACTTTTATAATTTTGTAACTTAGCCGGTAGATGAGATTCCTTTCAAAGATCTTCTCGTGTTGTATGTTCGGCAAGGGTTTATTTAGTAAGATATTTTAGTGAATCTTAAATCCATTGGTCAATGATGATTTTACCAGAGATAATATACGTGCGGTTACTTGCAATGACTTTCAACAACTTACGGCCACTTATGGGCCCATATGGCCAATTATAGCCACTTGTAGATGCATGCAGTCTTTTACGTTAACATGGGCTGTAGTCAAGGAAGTTGTAAAAATGCTGGTGGCAGCAGATTTCGTTAAGTGGCAGCAAGTGCTCTCTTTTGAATTCTATAATCATTATGAATAGAATTACAACTAAACAGCTTAGGCAAAGGAACATTATTTGCTCGAAAAAACCTCTAGGTACTATGGGTAATGACCACAAGAAATAGTTATCAGCTTTTCATCTAAAATAAATATTCTCCAGACCGCCGGTAGGCTTATTGGTCAAAAAGAAACATTACATTTTATTGTTTACCCACTTAAAACTTTTTATTTAAAAATATGCTAAATTAATGCTTGGAAGATAATTTTGTTGATGTGTACAAAGTCAGGTCTGCAGAAAATACTTTAATTTCAAGACGCCTGGATTAAAACAATAAATTTAATTATCATGAAGCAGGCATTTTACTTAATCTATGTTCACTATTGTTTTCATTGTTATTATGTGTCCAGCAAAGTCAATGATGTACGTCTAGTGTGATAGAATAATATTTTAGAAATTTCTTGTGAAAATGGTAAATTACCGTCATTTTGTAAATATTGTGTAAATTGTGAATTCAACCTAAGTGTAACAGGGATACTTCAGTACAACTACAGCATTTTCTCACGTGTTAGCCGAAGAAATTGTACTCCCAAAGTTCGGGAGGCGCGGGAAACAGGTACAGATTTTGTCTTCAAGAAACTCAGACAGGGACGACATAGCGGTCGTCTTACGAATGAATTTTATTAGAAGTTATTACATCCACCAAGAATGTTGTATTTTTGTCGAGTTTGTCCGTCTGATTGTCTGTTTTGTTCTTTGTCTGTCACCAAGATAACTAAAAATTTAGGAACGGATCTTTACAAAGTTTACAGGGATTGTTAGGCATGTTAAGTAATAGATGATCCATTTTTGATCAAGGTGGGTTCAACCGTTTGTTTGTTTGTTTGCTTGCTTGCTTGTTTGTTTGTTTGTCCCCCTCTTTATCTTTAGTAACGTAACGGACAGATTTCTATTAAATTTACATGAATTATTAGCTATAGCACGAAGAATAAATGATCAAATTTTTGCGATATGTTTATTCGTTTATCTCTGTGTTTGATTTTGTGTTAGCAAAATAACTCAAAAAAAAATAATGAATCTTCATGATATTTACAGGAAATGTTAGAAATGTCGGAAGACATACTGTTAATGATCAAATTTTTGTGATGATCGGTATGTCTGTGTGTTTAACTAATGTTTGTCAGAATGTTTGCCAGCAACGCAACTCGAGTAGTTTTAGGAGAATCTTCACGGAAATTATAGAAGCTGTAATTACTGTGAAAAGGCACAAATGATGAAATTTTGGTACTGAGAAAAAGAACTCGTAGGTGCAGAACTAATTTGACTTTTTTGGTTAACGTTGCTTTGCTTGGCAAATGTATACGCTCTCATAGTGCTCTAGTTATATTTACCTCCGCCAAGGAGGTTATGTTTTCGTCGTGTTTGTTTGTCTGTCTGTCGCCAAGATAACTCAAAAAACTATGAACCGATTTGGACGAAATTTACAGGCATTATTAGGTATGGTAAGAGAAACAGATGATTACCTTTTAGTGAAGATATGTCGGTTCGTTTGTTTGTTTGCCTCATTTTTCTCAATGCCATAACTCAAAAAGTTATGGATGGGATTTTATGAAATTAACATGACTTGTTAAGTATATAACAAAGAGTAAATGACCAAATTTTGGTAAGGATCCGTTTCTTCGTTCGTTCGTTTGTCACTGTTTTTAATTTTACGTTTGTTAGCACAATAACTCAAAAAATAATGAATGGATCTTCATGAAATTTATAATGACTGTTAGCAATGTTAAAAAACATAAATGATTAAATTTTGGTGCAGATCGGCTAGTTTGTTTGCATGTTTAACTCATGTTTGTCATAACGTTTGTTAGCAGTATAACTCAGAAAGTTATGAACTTATCTTCAAGAAAATTGCACAAGCTGTTATTACTATCAAAAGGCACAAATTATTAGATTTTGGAGTTTACACAAAGAAAATTATGGTTTCAGAGCCAATTTGAATTTTTTGCCACCGTTGCTTCGCATGGCGGAGGTATGCGCGCTCAGAGTGCTCCAGTTATAATTAGAAACTTGTAAAGGAGTCACCTCAAAGACGGTTATGTGTCTCCCTGCACTGTACTTTACTACCATTCCTAAGGTCATCGAACATCACCTGCCTGGATTACAGTTTCTTGTTATAATGTGATAACCTACAATAGGAACTCATTATCGGAAGAATATCACTTTATCTTTCAAGCTTATCTGTGAAATGCAATTTATGGAGACAAAAATTGAGATTACAAGGCAGTTTTTTATTTGTTAGCCTTAACATTTGCCTCCGATAATTACCTGACCAAACACAATGGGCCGGTAGACCTTCGGCCTAAAGTCAACCGAAGGTCTACCGGCCATCTTGAGGTCAAACATCTTCCTGCCGTCTTTGAGCCGAAACTCATCGGTCACGACCTGCGCCCTATTTATTGAAATGGTTTATTCGTAGGACGTTCAAAAAGCTTTGGCAAAATGGTAAAAAAAAGCAAAATTGATGGAGGTATACATTTATTGAGTAGCACATTTCCTCAATCAACATACTCGGAAGCCTGGCATGGCTATCCAATCGACAAACCACTCAGGGTACTCACAAGCAGGTATAGTTTTCAGCTTTAAGCTTATCCTTTAAGCAAGGTCCCTTTCTCTCTGAAAATTGATTCTAGCGAGTGCTTCGGACAAACCTCGTAAATATGTGGCGGAAGTCAAGCTGAAACTCACTAACCATCCACCCTACAGTCTTGACCTCTTACCAAGCGACGTTTGGTTATTCCCTCAACTGACAGAACTTCTAGGGATCTATGAGGATGAATTCAGAGATGAAAAGTATATTTGCTTGTGAGTACTCTGAGTGCTTTGTCACGTGTGTGACACGTTGCTAGAAGTACGTAAACCTTAAAAAAATGCACTAAAGCAGGGTGACGTCTAATAAATGTATCACTCAATTATTTTTTCTTGTTACCCTGCTGTCAAATCTTATTGAAGGTCCTCCATAATTGCCAAAACCAGTGATGGGCATTCACGGCCCGCTAAAAAACCAAACACAATGCTCACCTTATGGAAGCAACTGATGATACTGCCGAGGATGGAATATTGTTCACCTCTTTGGATGGCAGGCAAACGGAAAGACCTAGCGAGCCTCGGGGCAACTCAGAGATCGTTCACTGCTGAAATTCAGGGCATGCGCGAATTATACTATCTCGAAAGACTTGCTCAACTTCAAATGTACTGAATTCAACGCAGATTCGAGAGTTTTACGGCAATATATGCTTAAAAATTTTTAGAATGAATGTCAAGTAGTAGTAGTTCAAGTTTTCAAAAATACGGGTGTGATATTTGAAGAAAGGTGAGACGTTTCATCCTCTCTGAACAGGAATTTTCCAGCAGTGCCCTGGAAATATGGACGTGCATTAAAGTAAACGAAGCCTAAAATTGAACCTGGAGCAGCCTCAGTGCCATGCGCCGGCCTGGAACCTTGGTGTGCTTTGCATATTTTTGCTTTGCAGTTAACGATACATGCTTGACGACTAACAGCAAATAAAAGCTAACGACACAGAGTTGACGACAGACAGATAATAAATACTAGCGCAGCAAGGTTGATGAGTATCACCAAATAAAAGCTTAGGTACGACACATAGGGAAAGAATAACAAATAAAAGCTTGCAACGCGTGGTGCAAGAATTACAAATAAAAGCACACGACACATGGTGCAAGAATAACAAATAAAAGCTTGCCACCCATAATTCATCAATTAAAACAAAAATATTATACGCGGTTAATGGAAGACAAGTTAAAGCTTAGGGCATTTTGACACATTGGGAATGAATAACAGTGAATAACCATTACATGGTTGACGAATGACAACAAAAAATAAAACTAGAAATAAAATGAAATACACAAGAAACACGAGTAAGCAAAAATGGGGCATTTGGGGGACATGGGAAATCAATAGAAAGATGAATAATTTGAAAGTTTACTATAATATGGAAGAAGTGCGGAAATACATTTAGTGAGTCCATGCCCGAAGTTTCTTTCAACAGTATAATTCAGTTATACTTGGCTCTGCACTTTTTAGATAAAGACACAGTATTTTGATTCGTGTACTAACCCGACACACATTGAAATTTCAAGCCAACTCCTTATGGGAATTCCTCAAATTTAAAACATACTTATCTTGGTACGAAAAGTAACAACCATGAGCCTGGTGTAGCTCGAATATACTCGTGTTATTTCCTTAATTTTATCAAGTGGGGGTGTTAATTTTGACCCAAAGTTGACGTTTGAGCCCCACATTCGTTCGGTTGCCTCACGTGCATCGCAGAAAATTGGTCTTATGAGACGTGCTTGGAGGGTGTTTGGCTCGGTAG
>LQNS02278163.1:13687282-13698884 GCA_001587735.2 Parhyale hawaiensis
ATAATTAAAAACTTGTAAAGGAGTCACCTCAAAGACGGTTATGTGTCTCCCTGCACTGTACTTTACTACCATTCCTAAGGTCATCGAACATCACCTGCCTGGATTACAGTTTCTTGTTATAATGTGATAACCTACCATAGGAACTCATTATCGGAAGAATATCACTTTATCTTTCAAGCTTATCTGTGAAATACAATTTATGAAGACAAAAATTGAGATTACAAGGCAGTTTTTTTATTTGTTAGCTTTAACATTTGCCTCCGATAATTACCAGACCAAACACAATGGGCCGGTAGACCTTCGGCCTAAAGTCAGCCGAAGGTCTACCGGCCATCTTTAGGTCGAACATCTTCCTGCCGTCTTTGAGCCGAAACTCATGGGTCACGACATGCGCCCTATTTGTTGAAATGGTTTATTCGTAGGACGTTCAAAAAGCATTGGCAAAATGGTAAAAAAAAAACAAAATTGATGGAGGTATACATTTAATGAGTAGCACACTTCCTCAATCAACATACTCGGAAGCCTGGCTATCCAATCGACAAACCACTCAGGGTACTCACAAGCAGGTATAGTTTTCAGCTTCAAGTTTATCCTTTAAGCAAGGTCCCATTCTCTCTGGAAATTGATTGTAGCGAGTGCTTCGGACAACCCTCGCAAATATGTGGCGGAATTAAAGCTGAAACTCACTAACCATCCACCCTACAGTCTTGACCTCTTACCAAGCGACGTTTGGTTATTCCCTCAACTGACAGAGAACTTCTAGGGATCTATGAGGATGAATTCAGAAATGAAAAGTATATTTGCTTGTGAGTACTCTGAGTGCTTTGTCAAGTGTGTGCCACGTTTCTAGAAGTACGTAAACCTTCAAAAAGGATGCACTGAAGCAGGGTGACGTCTAATAAATGTATCACTCAATTGTTTTTTCTTGTTACCCTGCTGTCAAATCTTATAGAAGGTCCTCCATAATTGCCAAAACCAGTGATGGGCATTCACGGCCCGCTAAAAAACCAAACACAATGCTCACCTTATGGAAGCAACTGATGATACTGCCGAGGACGGAATATTGCTCACCTCTTTGGATGCCGGGCAAACGGAAAGACCTAGCGAGCCTCGGGGCAACTCGGAGATCGTTCACTGCTGAAATTCAGGGCATGCGCGAATTATCTCGAAAGATTTGCTCAACTTCAAATCTAGTGAATTCAACGTAGATTCGACCGCTTTACGGCAATACATGCTTAAAAAATTTTAGAATGAATGTCAAGTAGTAGTATTCTCCTAGTTCAAGCCTCCCTACCCACAGAGTACACTGTGATCCAAAGAGAGGAAGTACGAAGAGACATAACGAATGTCAACAGAAACGTGGAACTCAGGCACGAGTCAACGTGCATGGGAACAGCAAGTCGGGAAAGAAGAGGAAGAACAGAACAAAGCATCATCAGTATAGGAGTACAATCAACGCCAGTGGACGGATCCTGGCCAGTCACTCAGACCTTATTGGTCGCGCTTGTGAAGTGGAAATTCCAACAAAAAATTATGGTCACGCAATAGCCACAAAGTATTCCAATAGTTTCACCGTCCAGAAGCGCAAGGTTATTCAACAAAATACCACGTCCCAGTCGAAATGTCACCGGTACAAAGCCTGGTAATTTTAAAAAATTACTGGATGCATACTTACTGAAAGTGCCAGATAAACCTGATGTAAGCGGCTACGTGCAATGTGGGGATAACTTGCTACTAACCATCTCGCTGGTCACGAACTGCAACATTACCTCTGCACAAGATGGGCGGCGTGAATAATGCCACCTGGACCTTGTCCGAAGAATCATCAAATAATCAATTAAGTAAGTAATGGAAGAGTAGCAGGGCCGGTATGCCCGTAAGGCCCACAGTAAAAGGGTCAAAACCACAGGCCAGAGAGCTTAAAAACTGCAAGAAGGTAAAGGCGGGAAAGATGACGAGCTGCCATGAAGCCACTTACAGCCCTGCATGATATTTGGTGCGCTTTGATTCAGTATGTCTTTTGCTAAGAGCTGGACTGGGCATATTTGTACAGTCTTTCCAGTACTACTAGTAAGACTGCGCATAGTTGTTCTTGTATACAGTCCCGAAAGATTTTTTTCTACAAGCAGGGTTGTAGATATTTTATTTATTTCTTCGTTATGAGTTATTTCATCTATACTCGGATCTAGTACTGAAGTACACAATTCCAGCTGTACACGTATTTTCACACTGATAAGTTTTAGTTGTATACTTGAGTAGAGCTGCAGCGATTCCTTCACACTCCGAGATACCAATGTCAGAGCTCGTGTATAGCTGTGCAGATTTATTCTCTTTACATTCTGAAGTAGTATGCTAGTGCTACAAGCATAACTGTATATAATATTTTTTACACTCTAAAGTAGTGTTTTATAGTAAATCAATACCGTTGAATGCGTTGGTTGTGTCTCACGTCCAGGGAGTCTTTCCAACTATTCTGTTTCTGGAGTACCGCTGAATACGTTTGTTATGTCGCACGTCCAGGAAGTCTTTCCAACTATGTATTCTGCTGCTGGAAGACTCGTCGGAATGTTGTGCGCAATGTGGGCGTAGATGGAAAGCTACCGACATCATCCAGTCGCTTCATAGCTCTGAAATAGTCTCTTTCTGCAGACCCAACAAAGACTTGTGAGAATGCAGTCGTATCCTACCCTTGAACAACAATTTTCCTGAGACCATAAGTTGATAAAAATTCTTTTACGACGCATGGTGAGCTCAAAAAAATTGCTTTAAGGCAATACTGCAGCCGACGGGTCAGAAATTTGAGAGTGAAGTAGACAAAAAAAAATTCTGAGGAATTCCTCATGGAATGCAAAATGGGCGCAATTACCTAAAAAAGTTGAATTACCTGTATAACCGCCAAATGGAGATTGGAGACCATGATAATTTCAGCCCTATACACAAAGCTCTCTGTGGTTGTATAGTATGTCACTTACTCGACTTTCAGGTATAACATGTGAGCTTATATCGTACATCAAGCTCCTATGCTAGCATAAGCAGTATAGCCTATTTATTCTTAACTATAAGGGCATGTTCGATTCGGTGGCACCAATATTAAGCTTTTGAAGCTTGACTTGTTTGAAACTTTAGGCAGGTGCGCTGGCTTCAACCCATGCGGTACCTTAACTAGAATGCTGCCGAGGTCATCGATCGACGAAGTGAAACAGAAATAAGCTAAGCTGAACAACTTGAAATCATTTTGGAACTTCAGAGAGATGCTTTTCTTTTACATCATTGGATTGACTTTCCACCGTCAACTCAGACTCTGCTTATTTCCACTCCATAAAGTGGAATTTTTCAGCCGTCTCAAACGTAATCGGATTGCTTCTAATACCTGCAACAGTTAGAGAAGTAGAGAAATCAAAGTTCCTTTTTAATGTTCTGGACAGGTTTAATCTATATGTCTTATTTTTATTACAGTTCACTGAAATTGACAGCCATATACGCAAATTCTTAGTATTTCTCTGAAAACATTGCTTGACGTCTAGTCTGGTTCATTTTGATAGATAAATTCTTACTGTATTCTTAGTGCATTGGCTTTGTTTCGTTGATTGTGCTGACCCAAGACAACTAATTACGTACATTTTACCTCTGTTATTTGAACCGCGTGGCCTTTCGCCCATTTGTTCAAGTTTACAAAAAATGCGGGTTTGATATTTGAAGAAAGGTGAGACGTTTCATCCTCTCTGAACAGGAATTTTCCAGCAGTGCCCTGGAAATATGGACGTGCATTAAAGTAAACGAAGCCTAAAATTGAACCTGGAGCAGCCTCACTGCCATGCGCCGGCCTGGAACCTAGGTGTGCTTTGCATATTTTTGCTTTGAAGTTAACGATACATGCTTGACGACTGACAGAAAATAAAAGCTAACGACACAGAGTTGACGACAGACAGCTGATAAAAACTAGCGCAGCAAGGTTAATGAGTATCATCAAATAAAAGCTTAGGTACGACACATAGCGCAAGAATAACAAATAAAAGCATACAACCCATATTTCATCAATAAAAACAAAAAAAAATACCACACGAGGTTAATGGAAGACATGTAGGAGAAGGAGGAAATTAGAGATTCGGTGACTTCGGGAAGCTGGGTATCTATATATGATACGGCCGGGGTCAGCAGTTCGCTGCAGCTGGGCAAGGTCTTTTTAACGATTATTTTTCTTCGGCTGAGCTCTCCTGTATGTATAAACGTGTATCGTTGTTTGCTGCTGGAGTGGGCATTCCGCGGTTTTTGGTTAGACGAGAGTTTCACGGGTTCGTCTGAAAGGCCTTGCAAAGCCGTGAGAGTTTCACGGGTACAGCTAGTTATTATTATTATTATAAACATATGGGTTGGCAGCTCAAACGTATTGTCATAAATGAGGCCAATTTTGTACCATGTGAGTATGTCACGATAGTGCTTCTCATTGCCACTCGGGATCAGTGCTGGTTTTGATAAGACGCGTCTCACATTGTAAGTATGTAACAAAGTAACAATGGCTCGCAGTAAGCCGTATTACTTCCCGAACAGTACATGGCCGTCCAAGACGCAAACTAACAGCTTTAGCTTCTGAGGCTGCCCAAAATTTTCGTAGGGAACTATTTGGCAATACTGTAGGTCTCTCAATTTTATCTCGCTTCAAAGGGTTTTTCCACCTTAAAAATAAAATTTTAGGTTAGGTTAGTTAGTGCTAGGTCTAACTAAGAAAAATTATTTTTTCAGTTTGCTTATTTTTGGGTAAATTGAAAATTTCATCAAAATAAAAAATTGAGAGGACTGAGGGAGAAAGGCAATTATTTGTTTTTATCTTAAATGCAGATATTCCCTTTGCCTTCCAATGAAGAAAAGCGTCATCACTATCGAGTAAGCGCAGCTCTCGGATACCTCTCTCCCTATTCATAGTTGAAATGGTTACCATGTTAACCCGTCTACCGGGCCTCGTAAGAATAGCATTAGACTGATTGACTATCATTTATTTCTCCACGGGCGGGAGGTGTTCTTGGTTTAATACTATTTCAAATTATATTATAAAATGACATGAAGTGGTTACATAAGATCATCTTCCCGGCAGAGGGTAGGCAGGACTTGCCACAGACACTGCCTATCTATGAGGCCAAAACATTAATATTGTCAAGTGCATTTCCGTTCATTGAAAGTAATATTCTGCGTTTTATTGTTGTGGAACGTTTCATAGAAGTGTTGTCGTTTGAAAGGCAGTAAAAAGGGGACGTGATGAACGAATGTTTCTCTGTCAGTAAAAGCTGCTCTATGTAGATGAGAATCGTAGCTCCAAAATCTGTGTTTGTGCAATTTAGGGAAAAAAATTATTTTACCCTTAGAGAGTCCAGCGAGTTTTAGAGTTCCTGTTTATAATAATAATACTATAAATTTTATTGAAAAAACGCAATATATGCTCATAATTACTTCCACAAGTACATAGTAAACCATATTATGCACTAGTTATGGGGCCCTGTCACGTAAAGAGGAGGTCACGCACAGGGAAACTACGCGCATACGGTTTAGGTTCACTTTAGCATCTCTTCTGAAATTATGTTCATGCTGAAACTCATTGACGTCGTTGATTTTCCACATATCTCTCAACTGGGGAATTAGAACAACTTTGCCCTAGAATAAAAGGGCCGTTTATTAAAATTTGTTAAGCAAATCGTCAGATCGTGGGAGGGTCACGCATCTTTCATTGATCAGTACGATCAATAACTACAGCCGCACTCTGAGAGCGCTGACACCCACCAAGTAGACAGACAAACAAATGGAGGGACAGATCGTCATTAAAATTTAATGATCTTTTACTCGTAACATGCCTAGCCTTTCCTGTAAACTTCACGATGATCAGTCCATAATTTTTGAGTTATGTTACTAACAGACACACAGATTGAATTATAAACCCGTTCTTACTAACAGACACAAAGATTGAATAGTACACCCGATATTACTAACAGACACACAGATTGAATAATAAACCAGACAGACAATCTTTTTGGCGGAGGTAAATAATAATGCTACCACTGCTTACTGTGAGTTCATAATATACGCAGCTGCATTGATCACTCCTTGGCCTAAACCAAAGTCTTAATCTTAAGCAATAATGAAGCTTACACGATTCGATAGCTAGGCGAATGGCATAGAAGGCCCGTCGACGTACACTAACAAAACAATGGGCCAAGAACTGTCGATCACACAAGCTTGATCCGGTGTGCCACAACAGGATCCCCTGTTCTCACACCTGCGCCAGATTTCCAAATGACATGTGATTCGTCTCGCTAGTTAATGGCCGCTGAAGGCAATCAAAACACGGCGTGGCAAGAAAAGTGGATTTGAAGTTTAATGTGACTTTTATTGCCGACATTGAATACGATTAATGATATGGGATTGTGGACGTGGTACTAGGGCTGACATACGCTACTCACACAAAAAATTAGGATTCACAATGTACAGTGGAGGCACTTAAGATCAAGTAAAGAGCAAAAATAAGCTCTTAGAAGGTTACACAAGCCGAGCACTGCGAAGTCCCGTGAGAAACTACTGTTGTCAGGCTTTTGTGTCATTTCAAATCTGAGAGTATCTTAATTAAATTTCTTCGGAAGCTATGAAGAAGATCATGCCTATATACTTTTATGTATTGATATTGAAATAGTTATATGAAGGTGTGGCCGCAACCTACTTGCTGACTTGAGGGAGCCAGTTGCATAAAGTGATATGCGTACTGTGTACATTAGTTTTAGATTATTGAAAACGCCATTTTAGAATATTGTTTCAAGATAACTGCACTGCCGATGTGTGTGGAGTAGTCCATTAAGACGTGCTCACACGATAGTCAGATAATTGACTCAGATATATTCGGAATAATTCTTTGAGGCAGCTCACACGATATATAAATGAATGAGTTTCTTCAGCTCCTGTCCCAACGCTTTGCTCTGCACGATTAACTAGCACGAAGTTCTCAGAGTTCCGATGGATTCCTAATTAAAACGTACTGGTATATCCAAATTTTTCTTAGCAACACTTGCAGAGCAAAATGACTCAACGGCCATCATTTCAGTAATTTTTTGGTAGATACAGAGTTGTGTTTAAGAGAGCAGAACGCAACAATGGGACGATATGACAAACATGCTCCTCCCAGTATTTATATGCGTTTATTCTATGCTTTCCGATATCGTTCACTATTTACTCATAAGCTGCCGATAAATTTCCGATTATGCTTCAGTTAACAATTCTGTGCACTCAACTTCTTCGAGAAAAATCGAACGCAAATGTGCACGACTAACAAAAAATCACACATTCAGCGAGCAGTTGTAAAAAATGTTTGTTAAAGTTCGACAATCAATAAGGTAGTCTGAATTTAAATATTTTGTGATATATTCCATTTCCGATTACTTTTTAACAGATCTTTTTTCATTGTATTTCGTGCATAAGAGCATTAATGCTGTTCATGCGCAATGTATTCGTGAATGCGTGTTTGCGAGATTAATTCTGTTCAGTCAGTCAGATTTTCAGGCCAAAATTAAGCACGTGCGATGAATGTAATAGGTGGATAATATCAGATTTCCTTCTGCTAAACGGTGAAGTAATATCAGCTAGGAGTAATGAGCCAGTACAGCGCAACGGTGGACACAAGCGCTCCAAACCCATCAGCTGCAAAGCTTCTTGAAAGGCTGATTAAAAAAATACCGACTGCTACGATAAAGTTAGAATGGCTTTCTGGGTTCATATGAAAAAGTTACTAATAACAGTAATTTCTTCAAATAATTTAAAACACAGTCTTCAATTTCCTAGTGAATTTCCTGAATTTGACTTCGAGAACCTGCTAAAAGTTTCTTAATGATGATGTGATGCACCGTAAAATGTATTTATTATTGGTATAATGTATACGCAATTATCTTGCGTTAGAAAGTATCCTACGTCACCAACTAAAAACCGTAATACCCGTTTATATTCAGTGATAGTATTTTAATAAATTTCGATAACTACTCATCTTAGTAGCTAGCTAATTGTCCCGTCTTTTTGCGGTATGGACAGCAAAAAATTTTTTTTATACCTGCCAATTACACAATTACCTTTCATATAACAATACATTTCATACCCACTAATATTAATATATTATCATTAACTTCCAAGGTAGCATATAAGGCCATGGCATCGCACACAGTACACCTAATCAGAAAGATTTCAGGCAATCACGCTATATTATCCGATACCGACTCTGTGGGTAGGGTCAAATGCTTATGGCTTCTCAACAGAGTCTAGAGTCTATTGTATGTTCTTTATACTCTAAGATGCAAGATGTTCGAAGAACAGTTGATAACGACCGGTAATCGTTTATTTATGCAAGTAATTTCTTGGGGTAAAACCAATGTTTTTGTCGTTTCAGGTAGTGAGTTGAAAGCGGTTCTCCAGGGCGACCGTGTGACGTGGTCTGTGTGTCCGCACTTTGTGCGATGTCCGTTCAGGCTGAAGGAACAGTGCATATCAGATGGGATCGCGTATGTGCTACGGTGCGGGCGGTGAGTTTCTGCAAATACTCGTTTTTTCCCCTGCATAACAATTATTTTAATCGTTTTAAGTAGGTAACATTAATATCGCTAGATACCAGATACCTGCTTGATGAATGTATTCCTGTAAATTTGATTTGAGTTTAACCCTTTGCTTCCTACAGTGAATTTCTAATTACATCTAAAATTAGAGCTCTCTGAGAGCTCATACCTCCGCCAAGTAAGGCAACGATTACAAAAAATTCAAATTAGCTCATACCTCCGCCAAGTAAGGCAACGGTTACAAAAAAATTCAAATTGACTCTGAATTCAGGCTTTTTTACATCAACTACAAAATATAAATCATGTTTGAGTCTTGACAGTATTAACAGTTCCTGCAATTTTTTGAAGATCCGTTCATAACTTTTCGAGTTATGCTGCTAACAAACATTATGACAAATAAAAGTCAAACATAAAATGAACCAACCGATCTGCACCAAAATTTAACTATTTGTCTTTTAACATTACTGACAACAACTATGAATATAATAAAGATCCATTCAAGACTTTTTGAGTTATTGTGCTAACAATTATAAAAACAAACGACGACAAACACACGAACAGATCAAAACAAAAATTTGATCATTTACTCTTCGTGATATACCAAACAATTCATATAAATTTCACTAAAATCCGTCCAAAACTTTTGGAGTTATGACGTTGAGACAAATGAAGCAGACAAACAAACGGAAAGACCGATCTTCACCAAAAGTTAATCATCTGTTCCTCTAACATACCTAGCAATCCCTGTAAATTTCGTCAAAATCCGTCTATAACTTTTTGAGCTATCTAGGGGATAAACAGAATAACAGACGGACAGAGTGACAAACCCGACGAAAACTTAACCTCCTTGGCGGAGGTAAAAATATTGATCCAGCGAGCAGCCATAGCTAAACTTGGGAGGTTACCTCTCCATGTTTAAGCTTCTCATACAAGACAAGACATGGACCAGTTCTGTTAGTATTACAGGAAATAGACCAGGGCGAGTTCACACGTCGCTCATCTTAACGGCGTTCGCTCAAACTGGTCGACGCAGCGTGTTGAATTGATGGAAGAAGATGCGCCGACCGCGCGTGCCCGTTTTCTAAACGCGCTACATGCTGAATGCAGCTGTTGTAGCTTGCACAGATCACGAACAAATTTTGTAATTTTAATGATCTAAATCTTTGTTATCCTGCATGACATTGGAAAACTCGTAAATGTGATAGGTACAAGAATGATACCATGTTTATTTTGGCAACTCAATTGACTGCAATGTAAGGATTTGATTTCAATTCCACCCATGCTATAAATGTTCTAAAAATGAGGTTAGCCACTTGAAATCAGGTTATAATGGTATGGATAGGAATATGATTTCCCACAGACGTAAGATATAAACAGAAATGCTGTCATAACTGAAAGCGCATCATCGTTCATTTGAATGTGAGACGCTGCTACGTGTACTCAATTATAAAAAAGTTGACGCACAGGTCGTGTTCGTTCATCTGATTGAACGCGTTGCTATGAAGGAGGTGTGAACTAGGCTTTATGCTTTCGGTATTTGACAGAACATAGTTTGGGTATCGTTTATGCCGTTCACGAGAAAGAACGACAGGGGTTAGCTTCATTTGAAGCTGCTGCTGCTCGCAGGTCATTTACTGCCTGACTTGAAACAGATTTTCACACAGTGTATACATGATACGTGTCTGAAATATTATTGAAGATCGGTGCTGTTGTTCCGGTAGAATTGCCACAAGAGTGGGACTATGTTAGTGAGCGACTGTCTGACTGCGAAAATAGACTCGTAGCTAAGATGCGAGCCCGGGCATCAATGGAAGATAAGATTTCTGGCTTGTGAAATTTCCATAGGTTCCACCGAACTGAAAATGAAGTTGCATGAAGCACGTCCACGTACGCCTCAATACGTACAAACCTATTACTGCAACACTTTGAATTTAAAGTACAGTACTGTTTTTTCCCCGCTTCCGTTTTAACAATGCTTTAATTGCTTTAAACAATTACCACAAATTTAAACTTTTGCACCCGTTTAAACCAAACCTGTATTACAGTTAACAGTTTTGCAAAACTACTTAAACAGTTAAGAAAAACGTTTCAACAGTTCGGTCTGAAATTCAGGACTCCTGATCGTTGTGAACTGGAGGCAAACACGCATGTATGACTTAAATTTTAATTCATATGCCTCTCAGACTGTTAACAGTTTCAACGTTTTGCATAACTGTTTAATTGGTTTTGCGAAATGGTTAACTGTTTTACAGGTTTGGTTTAAACGGATGCAAAATGTTTAAATTTGTAGTGATTGTAGCAATTAGAATATTGGTTAACCGCAAATGGGAAAAACAATACTTTTTCTCCAGTAATTTTTCGGTAAGAAGTATTGTCCAGTCCTCTAAATTTCCTGGTATGAATACTACTTTAAAAATTGATTCCTTCTGAAATTTCAGCAGTGTCTACTCCAGTTCTTCAATATGAACACAAGGTAATCATTTCCAACAGCATCCTATTCCTGGTACCAATATTGCGACGCTGAACTCTCTGAAATTCAGGTAAGGTCCAGTCTTCTCAGCCAATTTCAATAAAACAAAATCTTTCCAGTCATCTTCCCCATTCCTGGTACGAACACTAGCGAGAACAAGGAATTTCTGGAACACAGGCAGTGTCTATGGTCTTCTTCTTAGAGCCATATGAAGATTTTTTTAGCAGGAAACTTCATTTGCAGAAGCGTTGATCGGAATCCAGATTCCTTAAGTGACTTTTAGTGCCGGGAAGATGGTAGTTAAGGCAGTTAAGTGGCTCTGTGCAGCGCTAACTGAAATTTTACGAGAAAGAAAAGAAAGGCAAAACTTCTTGGCTCGTAACACGGAGCCAATTGTATCCAGTGAGTCGTCGCTTGTAACTCTTCCACTCCATAGAATTTATTTGTCACAATAAGCAATACAGAATGAAATCGAAACGATAAAAAGTACAGTAATAATTGAATGTGACAATGGCCCCTGTAAGCTCTAGCGCTTCTTGAGCCATGTAAAATAAAGAGATAA
>LQNS02278163.1:13699974-13721267 GCA_001587735.2 Parhyale hawaiensis
AAAATTTTCAATCGTACTTAGGTTGAAAGGGTTGAATAAATTGACGTTTAAATCACCACAAATTAGAATGTTAGATCCTGCCGAGAAAGTGTTGACAATAAAATCTGCTAAAAATTCATTAAAAAGAGATATGTCTTGGGAAGGAGGCCTATAAACGCAACATATATTGATCATTTTGTTAGAAATGCTAATGGTAAAGGAAAGTAGTTCGCAGACAGTGTAAATACCAGACACAGTAGACACTGATTTGTTGTACAGCGTATGTACAGTACATAGTGTTCAACTTGTCGTAGCCTTGAACCTTCTGAACTTTTTAAAAAGGCAAATAAATGTAGGTAACTTTACCAATGAGATTAAATCTACCATTCGTAGCACACTGCATTCACCTAGTATCCTGCTACTGTTTCCCTTGAATTTTCCTAATTTCTTTTGGATATTTATTCAGGAAAAAACAGGTATACGCTGATAATTGTATAGCATCACAAACAACACTACATTCGACGGCCCACTGAATATCCACGTATGTCCTGGAGTGGTTAGGCGAAACTAATCGTTTCTGTATTAGCATAGAGACCTCAAACAAATACCAAACAATTCAGGGTAATGCTAAGTACCGTAATTGTTTACCACCATGGATTAACATATTCGTAGCTAGAGGTCAAAGGTGGGCGACTATTTATGAATTTCAAGATACCAAAATTGTTTAAATTTAACTTTGTCCTTTACCATTGCCCATATGGCTCATGTATACGTGCATCTTCCATAAGAGTTACATAGCCTGCGTCACCATCAACAGTTTATTATTTGTTTGAGGTTGCTTCTATTGAAAGACTTCTCAAATAGCAGAAGGACTTACTTAATAAGGAATAGCGGGTTTTCAAATACAGGTACGTAGTGCTCTTTGTGTGTGACATGTTTTACTTAGCATTCGATATATGCGCAAAATTTTTAGTTCCAGGAGATGTTAATCATCTCTCCTGATGAACTGCAATGCC
The DNA here is from genome assembly GCA_001587735.2 of Parhyale hawaiensis. Taxonomy (NCBI): domain Eukaryota; kingdom Metazoa; phylum Arthropoda; class Malacostraca; order Amphipoda; family Hyalidae; genus Parhyale; species Parhyale hawaiensis. The sequence continues at coordinate 13,700,970 of LQNS02278163.1, forward strand.
AATTTTCCGTTGAAGATTTCCTTTTAGCTGTTTGTGAATCGTTATAAAATACCTAAGTATTTCCCGAGATATCTTCGTTGTCTTTCTGCAACATCAAGAACACATTTCAAGTCTGAACTCAAGCTAGATTAAGAACATTTGTAGTCGATATACATCATCTCGTTCCTTCACTGGTCTATAGCTCAAAATGAAGACTTCCGGTATTCTACAGTCTTAAATTATGCCTTTTTTATATACAGAATGTATCCAGCTCCTGAGTGCTTCATACTTTTCTTGACCATCTAATAGGCCTTTCTGATAGAAATGGTTTCAACGTCGAGACGACAAAATATACTAATAGCTTCACTGTACGGGGAGTAAATCTGTTTAACAAACTGCCGCGGCCTTTTCGATACGCCACAGATATGAAATTTATAGAGTTACAAAACTTTCTGGATTCTCTTTTAAGAAGAATGCTAAATAGATCAGCGGTTAGCAGTTAGGTGCACTGTGGCGATAATTCACTGCTGGCTCTCACTTTTGTCGATAACTGCAACCCACCCAACAGAAGAAATTTAGTGCCGTGACTTCAACTGGACTTTTCGTAGGGTACATGGTACAGTAGGTACTTTCAGCAGAGTTCCAGGCGTCATTGACTTGGAATTGCATCTTTTCACTTCTCAAATACCATAGGACTAGTTCAGGTAGGTTCACTCATCCTGTATTATTGGGAGCAAAGCCCCCAGTGAACTTTTTTTAAAGGTTACCTTAGCCTTCAGGATATCTTTCCTGCATGCCCACATTGCTTCCTTCTCCTTTCAAACTCCTACTGATATGACTTTCTAAATTGTTCCTCTTGTTTTGAGTTTCCTATTTCTATGCACGCTGATCCAGTGCGGGAACACCTCGCTTCATGGGTTCCAGGTATTAATGAACATACTGTGGCGAAAAGTAAACGTCAGTAGAGCTATGAAAACAGAAGGAAGCAAAGTGGGCACAAAGGGAGGTCGTCCCAGATGACCAGCTAATGCAACCAAGGGTCACTACTCACCATAATATAGGATGAATTAACCTAACCCTATGGTAAATCGCCGCTCCTATACCCACAGGGGTTGAAGAAACTTATATCATATGAGGTAAAAGCTAGAAACTTAATTCAAAGTAACGAAACCAACGCTTCTGTCTGAAGTACATAACAAGTCACGCCAAGTGAGCGTAGCTTAACCTCGCCGGGCCAATCGATGAAGCTTTACATCTTGCGCTGCACTAGCTCTCCTTGTACTCAATTTTTACACATTACTGTTTACACGGGTTACAATAAGCGCCAGAATTTTTTACTCTCTTCTCAAAATTTCAATTCTACTGGTGAACTAGTAGTTTGCTGCTGGACTTCTTTAGATTTTAACTTTTTCACGACGAAGTAGAAGATTGCTACTGAAATAACAGTGTAGTTATGTCGGTAGGTATCCTGCAGTTCAGGAAACAATTACACAAATCATAGTGTAGAACTATAGAGCACCTTGCCTTAATGCAGAGGAACATATAATACATGCGCCTATTATTGCATTGGAAATAGAGCGAGCATTTACCGACGTAACACATTTTAATTAATTTTCACTTTTTATTTCTTCAACGATATCGGTCATATTGCTTTTCCAGAATATTGATTAGCTGGAAATTCACTAGCATTAATATTGATTAAAAGTATACCCTAGGTACAATAAGGATATGGAAATACCTTAGAATAAAACCATACCATTTTCTGTTCCAAACACGATGTTGTACAACACCAAATTTTAAACTCTCAGAATTTCCACAATTTTCAACCATCCTTCGTGCAAAGGCAATCTCATAACTACCACGAATTAGCCCGCCTAGCTCCTTCCAATCCTGGCACCTTTTCTCACGCTGTTAATGAAGCAAATTTTGTCGCTAAAAGCACTTCTCAAGCAGCGAACTTCATTTAAATACATGACCTGGAGCAGCACGTGGTTTTTGTGAGCGCCAGGAACGACGCCATCAGCAAGGGTTTTTCTCCTGGAATTTTACAACGGTGCTTGGCGAGGGAAGTGGCAAGCTGGCAGCTCTGTTTTGGTTCTTACGACCTCAGCACTTCTGCCAAGCTCCTCGTTATCGAACCAACAGCTGCTTTGGCGGATTTGCGTCTCTTGAGCTTGGCTCACACGTCGGACCTGTCAACGCGTTCGTTCAGCACGTCGTCCTAATGTTTCATTGAGTATTATTGTAACACAGCTGTAAGTCAGCCAATGATTTATTAACAATTTAAGCCAAAAGTTCAATTTAAGAAAGCGTAAACAGTGTTCTTTATATTGAGTAGATTAGGCCTCCGTGTCAACTACAAAGTCGACCTTACAGAGAAAGAAGGAACGTGTGGTATGTCAATAGAAATTTAGAACCCATACACGAGGGTGTTCCAAATCAGGATCAATACGCATGGAAACAGTAAGGCGGGGAAGAAGAGGACGAACAAAATAATCTATCGTCAGTAGGAGTATGACAGTGGAAGGAAAGAAAGTGGGCACGAAGAAAATGAAAAGACGTCCCGAAGGCCTAGCTGTGGCTGAGGTAGCCAACAGGCTTCCTCTGGCAGCGCCGCTTCCAATCCAATCAGACCATAGGGGACCCTAATTAATCTAATTATAATGCCCATTCTATGCCCACTGATGAGTTAAAGCATAACTTAAGTAGTTTCTTACCTTTAAGTAAAATCAAAAGGCTGAGTACCTTTCTGCTGTGTGAATGACATATAGAAAGCATTTGAACGATCTACTGAAAGAATACCTTGCGTGAAACACCAACATGTGCACCGGCTTTTAGTGACGCAAAGCAGCGTTAAGCCCACTGCCCATGAGACTCGAAAGGTGATAACTTTTCAAATTCCTGAAATCTTTGATTGTTACAACTTTTAACTCACGCGCGCGTGTAAACTATACGTCGTTACTAGATTAAACTTGTTTCAAATTAAGAGTTATTCCACATCGTGCTACAGGCACCTACATGCTGGAGTCAAATTACATTAAAACTATCCTTTCAGCACATTCGAAAAAAAATTCTTATCTACTCGTATTTCAATGCAGATTACGAATCTGATATTTGTTTGCGGCAGTCGGCTCTACTTTATTGAGATATAGGCCATGACTTTGCAGTTCCCTTTGTCTTCCTATAGAAAAAAATACCCGGCGACGGCAGAGTGTAACTGAACACTTTTTAAATAAGTTTTTAAACCTAACCTTAACCATGGTATAACTAGAAAATATTGCGAAAATCTAAAAACGGTCATGAATAAAATGTTGATAGAATTCAATTTTACGTATGCTGTGAGAGTTTCATAACGATCGGTCCATAAATGACGGGAATATACCCCCGCCCTCCCTTTAGGGGGGTCGTAAAAACTCAAACTAGGTTCGACTGCCGAAAACAGACTTCATATTTGGATTCCACATCGGAAATTAAGTAACAGAAAGAAAGAAAATAAAATAAAAAATATATGTTTAAAGAAAAGTAATACCGAAATTACTGCAGGGACGGGTTATCTTTGAACAGTAAAGTCAACTTAGACCACACCCTCACCTGGGAAACCCACATGCACTGGTTTGTGCTGCGGGTATAGGCCCACTGGCCCCAGATGAGTTAAGTAGTTGCAGTCGACCTCGGGTCACCAAGAACTATGGCGCCAATTTGACGGAAGGAACAAATGACCCGAGACCCCCCACCCCCCTCATTTCTGAGAAAGGCAGTTTCGCCACGGCACCGTGCATGGTGTAATAGTGGGCAAGTCGTAGCTTTCCCAGCGCTTACGTCATCAGAAGAGTCATGAGAAAAGTTCTTGGGTTCAATCTCGAGTGTGCAGCTGACTTTAAGCAGCACATACACGCGACAGTCTGTTCAGACTTAAATTCAACTTCACTGAACCCCAGTTACTGTAACCCGGTAGCTTAACATTGGCACATTTTATTCTGAGGAATAAAAAAAGATAAGTCTTCACTGCCGAAAGGAAAAACCAACAGCTTGGCGCTGCACAAATGAGGTGTCGTGAGCAACGTCACTTGGACCTTATCCGAAATCATTCGAAATCAGGTATAGGAGACCTAGCGAACTCTGGAGGAATATTATTAACCAGCGGGACCCGTGGAAATGCCACCGTTAATTAATGCTTTCACTTTCTAAAATATAAGAAGGCTAAGCTGCATATCAACTAACCCTAGTTCGACCAAAGGCAACTCTTCTACCTAACCCACAACGTCTGAACTAACGCCCGTCACTTAACGCACACCGTTTCCTAGCTCTGTTTCCCATAGTTTACAGGTAATTTAGCCCTTTCTAATCTTACGCATTTAAAATTTTTTGTCTGCGTATTCGATTTTTCTCACTTTTTCGGGACTCGCGTATACTGATCAATAGCCCATCATATTTCGGCTTTGTTTAATGCCATAGCTATCCACTATATATTATAGAACACAGTTATTGGTCGCTTGCTTGCTCGCTGGCTTGCTTCAGTGTTGGTCCATCTCTCCGTCACGCTCTATGGAAATAATATAGGCAGAAATTAGAGTGCTGAAGACTGTATCAATGGGTGGGGGCACTCTATGGAAATAAGATAGGAAGTTATTCGAGTGTTGAAGACTGTTTATAATGTGGGGGGGGAGTTTCACTCGGGAACTCCAACTGAGGAATCTGAGCTCGCCTACATTACTCTGTTTGGACATGTTCAAAGCTGCTACGGCAGATGTCAGTTGTCCAGGCAGAATGCTAAGTTTCCATTTAAGAAGCCCTCTGAGAAGTAAGAAGCACAGGAGACAACGGGGTTTTTGGTGAAGTATAAAGTCTCTGCCGTCATTTATGACGGCTGGGCCCTCTAGGGTAATAAAAGAAAGATTCGGTCAATTTCATCACTCCCAACAAGGTAATCTTCTGTTCTTAAGCCGTCATTGTATTTGCTCAGACATCGCATTATTGTGGAGGTATTCCCACGGCAACGGCAAACAATTATACAGATTCTAGCACGCTGACACAGAACAGCTTAGATACATAAAAATAATTATTAGTAAAACCTTGCCCTGTTGCATCCGATTGATGATCCCCGCCGTATCCAAGTACCTACGTTTGCTTCATAATGCTGCCTCATTCACATTTTAAAGATTTTACTGACTTTCTTCCAAGCCATTTGACCGATGACAGCCGCTGAGCTTTAAAACTATTCGCTCCAATTTTCCTTCTATCTATTATTGAAGAGCGTAACACACGAACGAACAACGCTATTAATATTATAGAAAATTAGTCGCTAAAATCCCATCTTAAAATTTTTTATTCTAAAATGTAGTGGGACAATAATTTTCTTTGTAGACCGTATCTAGGATTTATTAGTCACAAAGTTATAATATTAGTGATTATTTGAAATTAGAAAATGAAACTTTCTGAAATTGCCGAGCTCGCGTCAATTTTTTCCTATGTTTAAAAGCGAAGATTTTGTGCACAACACGGAGGCAGTACTTATTCTGGCTCCGTGGTGTACAGTGACAACCAAACAAAATTAGAGTTTTAAGTATGTAGAACAGATTTTTTCCTGAATTTTGACGATTCAGATTTCTATAAAATATATTCAAAAACGTTGATTAATTTTGACAGTCGAGCTCACTTGCCAAAATATAAATAAACAAATGCTAAAGATTCCATTTCAAACGGACGTGATCCTTAAAACTTGTGAAGCATAACGCAAAGGCAAAAATTTACAACGCGTTCATAGTTAGCGATTTTCTCCGACATCGAGTTGGAAGTTTACTTAGCCTATCTGACCCATCTCATTGTTTCTTATGGGCGTGGCTTTAGTAAAAAAAAAAAAGTCAGCCTCTTTGTACAAGAAATTTTGTGGGCCAATCACATTCTTTGCTCCCTGCTCTACCTTATAAGGCCTAAGGTTCCCACGCACATCTATTTACAAAAAAAAATTTGTTCCTAGGTTCAAGCGACAAATTTCTTCAGTCTTGAACAGACACTCTTACCTGCGGGTCAACTATAGTACAACCATCGATAGCGTCGTAATATTGTAAGTATGTTGGCTGTAGTATTACAAATAAGTATAAAACACTAGACAGTCATATTGTTCAATACTTTCCGAGTACTTAGATGTGCTCCGATTGATATGGGTTGAGTGATTATGCGTCCATCTGTTTATAAATAAATTACCTTGACTGTATATTATACTAAGAATATGATCATTACTTTTCTTATTTTATTACTTGCTTGTTTATACTTAATGTAGAATTGCCACAAATAGCAGCTTTTAGGGAATAACCTGAAAGTGCTCGGAAATTCATAATAATACTTCAGTTTGTTATACTAAACATATGTATATTTAGCCTTGGCTACAGGCGCAGTGGTGATTGTATTGAGAAGCAAAGAAGGTTGGTGATTGTGACCCAATGGGCCATGAGCCGTCTAGAACTTTATAAAAAATTTTAGAGATGAAACAAATTTTTTAATTACCGCATCAGAAAGAGGGAATTGATGCAGCGGATTTTCTTATTTTTTAATTTGCTATTAAATTATCTATCTTACGTGTACGTAGAGGGTGTCCGGCGCTTCTGGGAACAAACTTTAACATTAGGTTAGGACAGTTAAAATAAACATTTTACACAGAACAAAGATGTGGTCTAACATGCTTCAGTTAAGATTTTAAGTTTGAGAAATATTGAACTGCCATTCATCGGTAGGGAGTAGCAAGGAATTTAAACGTGTACGGTAAGCAAAGAATTTCATTGTTTATTAACTGGAGAAGCAAGAGATTAATTCCAAAACCTATTCAGAATGGTGCCCATCTATTTCGATGCGAGCGCTCAAACGCGATGCAATGAATGCCGGACGCGTTCGCATACTTCAGGAGTTTCACCAATTCTTGCCGATACTTCAGTAATTCTACCAATGAGGTTTTCAGACTGAACCGGGGTTTCGTCGACAAAGCTCTTAGCATATCCTCATAGATAGAAATCCAAAGGCGCCAAATCAGGAGACCTTGGCGGCCATGGAACGGGACCTCCACGTCCAATCCAGCAATTTACTTACTTCTTACTTTTTTTAAAGATGCGGCGCATCGCCGATGTAGGCATTAGCACCCCCTCTACGCCTAGAAATCCAGTGATTTGAATATCGGGTATTCAATGGCTGCCTAATGTCATGCGCGAGGTGTGGAGGAGCACCGTCGTGATGGAAACGCATTCCTCTTATGTCATGTCAGCTAAGGGCACAGTTTCAATAACTCAGACTATACATCATTAAGAAAAGTCCAATAATTGTGTCCATTTGCATTTACCGGAAAGGCGTATGGCCCAATCAAATAAAGATTTTAAGTCCTTGTAACTTTTTAAAGAAGCATTTTGGACCACATCTTTATGTAGTAGAAAATTTTATTTTAACGGTCCTAACCTTATGTTAATGTTTGTTCCCAAAAGTGCCGGACACGCTGTGCATTGAGAACCTATGCTGTTGGAAATAAATTTCCTAAAGTCTGTTAATTTGTTTCAGACTAGATGAATTGGTTAAAATATGGTAAAAAGGAAGTGTAATGAAAAGTCTTGAAATAAAATTCTGTGTTGTGTTATACTTGTCAATATAGCAAGTACTGTATAGTACCTAACGAATTTCAATACTAGAATGGTTGATAGATCAATTAAAACCTAGATTCTCAGGATGAAGAATCAGTTGTGAAATTCCAGTATTCTCTAAAATAATGCCGAATTTCTGAGGTTATATTTTTTCGAGTTTATCTGTTCGTTAGTGTTTTGTCTGTCACCAAGATAACAGTAAAAGTAATGGACGGATTTTTACTAAAACTACATGGATTGCTAGGTACATTAAGAGATATCGAGGATTAACATTTGGTGAAGATCAGTTGAACTGTGTGTTTGCATGCCTCTTTTCCTAGTAGCATAACTCAAAAAAAAATTATAGACAGATATTTATTAAATATGCAGTAGTTAAGAATGTTTTTAGGAGCAAATAACTAAATTATTGTGTTGATCTCTTTGTCAGTTTGTCTCTGTCTTTGCATTTTTCTGTAACATAACATGTTTTAAACGGATCTTCGTGAAATTTCTTGGAATCGTTGAAAATTCTGAAAACTCATTCAAATACTTTGTGATTATGGGCTCAGTTTATTTTTTTTTTATTTTTTTTTGTCTGAGTTGTCAAAATGTAAATCAGAACCTAATTTAATAAATTACTTGCAGATATTCATAAAATTTGCATATGATAGATATGTTAAAAGGCAGAAATTACTTAATTTTGGTCATTATATATTTGTCTCCTATAGTGAGTGACTAATATTTGCCAAAATGTTCGTCAGACCATTACTCCAAAAACTAAAGACTGATCTTCAAGAAATGTATTGGGGCTGTTATTACTGCCATGAGGCACAGATGACCAATTGTTTGGCAATGATAGAGGAAATCCTAGTTTCAAGCCAAAGTGAATTTTGCGTTAACATTGCCCGGGTTGGAGCTATCATATAGAGCTCTAGTTATTATACAGGGTATCTTCAGCAAAATATTCTGTAAAAATTGAATTATTTCAGTAAATAAGCAGAAAGGAAAACAAATGGAACATCATTTTCTTAAAAGCTTCACTTTCACTAAATTGAACAATATACCTCATATAATGATGCCACACTCAGTTTGAATGAATGGGATCACCGCGTCTCGTCACCACCTCTGTACACCGCCAGTCTAATACAGATAGATGAATGTGTTGCGTTAACCGCATTGCATCTAAGAAATACTAGAGCACTCCGAGAACGGATCCCTCCACCAAGCAATTAATGTTCACGAAAAATTCCAATTGGTCCTGAAACTTCCACTACTATTATATGTGTCTGTAATTTTCATAGCTACACCCAATGAAATTCAGTATTTTTGTTGACATATTTAGGTAAAGTAAGGCATTCTAAGACTCCACAATAACGTACTCGTCGGCAAGCTTAGTTTTCGAAATATTCAACTTTAAAGTTCCCATTGTTTTTCTAAGAGGAGACAAAATAAGATCGGCCATTAAGGCCATGCCACACCATCTAGCGGTAGGATTGCTTACAACAGTAATTTTCTTGAAGATCCGATTGTAAATTTTTCAGTCATGTTCTAACAAACACTACGAAACATAGTAGTCAAACACATGAACAAATAAAACTATCATCGCAAAAACTTAGTCATTAGTGCTTCTCAACATTTTCAACAATTCTTACAAATTTTATGAAATTCATGAACTTCTTTAGTCGTTTTACAGACAAAGGTAAAAAATACTAACAAACAAGCGAGCAGTTCATCACATAAATAAGTACTTGGCTATTAGTAACACCCGCAACAGTTCCTGCAAATTTCACAACGATTTGTCCATAACTTTGAGTTTTTAGACCAAGAAAAAAAGGCACTGTTCTCAACTCTCTGGGTAAGTTAGTGTTGCTTAAATCCATAGTTTTGTCGATTCTTACATCACTATGAAAATATTTTTATAAGGTTGCAAATTGAAATGGTAAATACTTTATCAAAGATTAGGTACGTATATACACTTATAAAGAAGCCCCAGAACCCATTTAGAAAATGTAAAGTTTGTATTTTTAGGCTTATTTATATACATAAGTATACAGTATATTTCAGCATTCAATGCATGAATTATCATTGAGTTTTTATGGCCGAGATCTTTGCCACTTTAAATTTGTTTAAGCAATAGATTGTGCCATAATATGATCATTAAAAAGCCATCGCGTAAACAGTACTCAATATTATATCTTTATATTTGCTCTTATTTTTCAGTTACTGAGCAGACATGGACTCCTCTGCGTATACCAGCCAACGTGGTGAGTATTTTTATCATGCGTGAGCGAAGCAAAGAGCGGTGATTATTTTATTCACGGTTGCATGTCTGTTTGTTGTCCACCCAGAAAGAGGCAGGAGTCGAGCCACAATCGCAATCTTTTTCAGGTAGTAAGGCGGTTTGACCAAGGTGTGATTAATGACAAAACTTCAGAGTAAGCTGGCCATCAAAAATGACTGCGTTGAATTTGTAACTTCTACCTCAGCACATTCAAATAATCACCCCCCTTACCGCGGGTGATTATTTTTCGCCACGAGGCATTCTAGTTTCTGTTTTGCTCTGCATACAGAGGCCATAGACAACCGCTCCCTTTTTTGAGTTTTCTTATTTACTCTAAATCAATTTCGAAATTCGAAAAAACTAATATTCTGCATCTTTTGACAGTAATATCACCTCTGTATATCGAAAACTGTAGTAAGGGATAGTTTGTACCCAGGCCCCTTTTTTCCATTTTATTCGAATAACTCTGAAGAAAATGGGGAAAGAATACAGGAAACTATCCAACTATTTTTTACAAATAACCAAGTTTCATAAGATCGACCCAACAGGCGAAGTTTTAGGCAGCCAGTGCAAGCCTAGGACTGTGTGTTTCTTGGCCCTCACAGCAGCAAGCAGTGCAGAATTAGGCACACACTTAACTGGTGTGAAGCTATCCAATGTACACAGCTTTGTGTAACAGGGTCATCTCATTGATGAAAACCTTGATGGTGTTTACATTATAAGCTTAAATGCCTCAGACAATCAAATACTAAGGCAGTTTCATTGCTGCTCCCTGAATGTCAAGAGCCAATTATTCAAGTCTTACTGTTATCCAATACACCGCAACTCACTCTGTTCCAAATTCACGAGAAAGGCCAGCAGTATACTGCGTGTTGCGTCTAATTATGTATTTCGGCGGTTGGTGGGTGTTCCCAAATACACAAGAGCTAGTGATGTCTTTGCTTCGCATGAAGTAGAATGTCTCTTATTCTTACTCGTAAATGTGCAAAGAGCCAGTAGATGAGAGTGGCAAACTCTGGTAACTTTGCTACATGGAATATGCTCAAACCAAAGTTATCAGCTTTCGACGCTCAAGCAGCTTTGGGTGAAGCTTCTCTGAGTGAGAGATGACTTGCATGATAGGAATGAATCTAGCTGTTGTGCCTATTACTTGCTGCCTCTTCAACTTTCTTACGTCATACAACCTAGAGCTGATTTACCTAATGTCTCTCTCCTCCGGATTCCTACTACCTCCTTTTTATCCCCATAAGTTATATGATGTTGCATTACTCGAGGCGCAGGAGGACTATATGCGAGCCTTTTGCTATTTTAATAACCCAGTTTCTGTATAAAACTGAATTCCTACCATGTTCATCGGCGCTAGCCACGCTAGTATCGTGTATTGGTTCTCCCCATACCGACATCTATGAAAAATTGTTTGGCATTCACACAGCGCAGGGGGTAGCTTGAGTCGCTAGCAAATTCTCTGCAGGAGTGCAGCAAATTGTTCTATTGAAATATTTAAATTTTTATCTTTGTGTGGGAAAGAATTGTTTATTGCCAAACATGTCTGCAGGTGTAGGCCGAGTGTATCCATGTATATTTATCGAGTATAGTCGTCTATTTATGTGAAACGGGCCTCATCGATGCTGAATAATGTAGTTACCATGTACTTGCTACCCTATTTGTGAACCTATTTTGCTTTAAAGGAACTTTTTCTGCGTCTTTTGACGCCAATATCCCCTTTGTAGCTCGAAAACTGCAGGAGACTGTAAATGGGAAAAAGTACAGGAGCCTAACCCACATTTTTCTTTTTTTACATATCTGTTCCCAGTTTCACATAAATAGATCCAATCCTAAAAAAAAATTACGAGTGCACGGTACCATTAAGCCTCCGTTACCGCGTGAAGTCGATATGGCCGAAAAAGAAAAGACTGTTCATAGACACGTGGAACCCATGCACGAGCATGTTCCCACACAGGACCAGCGCGCATGCGAATAGCAAGTCGGAAAATAAGATGAAGACAGGAAAGCATGAAGAGGAAGGAAGGAACGTGGGTACGAAAGATCGACGTTCCCAAGGCCGACCTATTTCCTAAGGTAACCCACACTACCCCTTGGAGGGCAAGCTGCTCAACACACTAGCCCCTCTAGCCGATCCTAATCCCTCTCAGGGGGCAGCTACCTTAGAGAGTGTCGCGTAAAGTTTTTTGGAGGTCTCTTCAACGACGACCTAACCGGGGCGCTCAGAAAATAAGGTTTTGCGAAAGCTTCAACAAGGTATGGGTAAACTACTGCCAGCGCGCAACATTCAGTTCGTTAGTTTTTTTAATCAAACCCGCCGAATATTCCGGATTTTCGATAGATTAACTCATTTTAAGCGCTCATTACCATACTTATTCTAAAATTATATCTCCTCAAAAATACAATTTAGACGACTCGCTAAAAGTAAATGCAGGTATTAACACAGTACACTTTCTCTGTATCCTGTTTAGGTTTGCTATGTGTGCATCGGCAGCTGATCCGGCCCGTCTGTCAATTTTTAACAGTCCATGAGGCGCCCAAAGTGGAAAATTTGTCCACCTATGGGTGGACAAATTGGACATACAGCATTTGGATACCTGATAGTATGACGAGGACCCAACAGCCATCGTGTGCTACCATCCAATATAGATTCCTCTTAGCAATTGTGCTACTTCAGATGTAATTAAAGTTATCACAACGAAAAAAGTAGACCCTTGCCGGAGCTAAGCTGCGAAGATAAGACTCTCTGTCCAAATAATTTTTTAACATTCTGTGTTTTTGTAGTGTGGTAGTGAATGGGAGCGAGGGGGGTAGTATAATTAAAAGTCTCAAGCTTAAGTTCGTGATGAATCAGATAAAGATTTACGCACTACTCTGAAATTTTACGTTAAACTCTTGCTGTGCAGATTTGCTGTGGGTTACCAACGCCGAAGAACAGCAAGACTCTCGCTCAAAAGTAGACGAGAGCCAGACGTTCAAGGAGTACGAAGAAAACCTAAATTCTGATAACCCCTGTAAGTAATAATTTAGAAAAGTAACATTTTAATACAGTTTCACTTCAAACTTACAAAAAAGGTAACTGTAAAAGGTTCAACTGTTCACCGTCCAGCGATTATCCCTAAATAGCATCTGCAGAAGCTTTGGTGGACTTATTTTACACCATTTGCACCACATCTGTCCAATAATTCAAAGACATAGGGTTAATTACTTGTTATTCCGTGCTATTTTTATATTAAGCTGAAAAACGTGAAGTTTTCTGATCAGGTAATATAAACAACACTATGGATACCTAGTAATAAGCAGCCCCAAAATTGCTCAGGCAAAGATAAACTACCCAATGTTATACTTTCGCGAGGGTAATAAATTGAAGAACCATAACCTCGCATTCTAATTGAAAAATAAACTATTTCGCATAAGTAAAACCTTTCAAATTAACACTAAGTACGATATAGCAGAGATATACATCATTTTAAATCAGCAGCAAAGAACAATTCAAAAAAATAACTTGAATTTATATTCTGACATAGTATAGCTATGTATCACATTTTATTAGGTAGAAAAGAATACACAGTAATGATTTACTTAAATTCATTTTGTTCTGAAATAGCAGAGCAAAGTTTGTTCAAAGTATCAAATGCACGTCTTTCCCACCACAGAAATTCTTACAAAAAGGCATGTAAAAATTCTCAAAGAACAAATATTAAGGTAGAACCAGCGCAACACCACCGCATTCATCCATTAGAAATCACTGCATCTTTTTAAAATGTCGAACTTTTCAGTTTAGGTTACACAAAGCACGATCTCGGCGTTTCAGAAAGCTTCTTTATTTTTAGTTAAAGACTGTCCTTAAATACTGATAAAAGCTCCCCTTATGGTAACTTCATTTCTTAATTTTGCGTATTTGAGATTGAAATATTTCTTTTTTTTGCAGATTCGCTTGAGCTTCCAGAGCAGGAAGAAGTCAATTCACCCGAAAAGCAAAAAGGGTGTCCACAGCAGCAGAACAGCGACAGCGAGGAAGCTCACGATTACAGTAAGTATAATTATACTGCAAATTATATGTTGTATCGCTAATATCATAATCATAGCAATAGATAACTGTTCATTTTCTCCAGATTTATTTTATTTAGGTCGACGCCTTACTATCTCAGAAAAGGAGGTCATGTACAGTATTTTTATCAGTCTACATGTTTATTTGTCTCTGCCTTAGATCACCGTTACAGCCCAAATAGAGGTTTGAAGTTTTATTCAAAATGTTTAATTCATTTTTTTCTTCCAGGACTAAAAAATATGATTCGATATGGGCTCGGCTGGCAAGGGCACATGGGACCCAAAATGCTGGGATCGCAGGGAATACCGCCCCATTCTCTGAAAAACAGAAGTTGTGCGCGTAATTCCTGCAAAAAGAGGAGCTGGCAGGAGGACGCCAGCTCCACAGAGAAGCCGAATTTATCTTTTATTAATAACGAAATACCCAGTGCATCGCTCTGTGCTGGTAATGATTTAAACAAACCCGACCGCAATCGGAGAGAGTTAGTTTGTCTTAAAGAATGCGAAAAACCATTTAAGAAAAGGCTAAAATTCCGTGAACCGCACATCACTTGAATGCGGCAGCTTAGAAATTTTGTTTTAAGTTTAGTATCGCCGCTCCTCTAAAAATTTAGAAAAGCACGAATTAGTTTTCCGGAATCTTCTGCTGGAGTGGCGAATAATTTTGCCAAGATCCAATAGTATTTAACTTTGTTGTCTACAATACCAAGACTTTAAATTGTCTATAACCATTTCATACTCTTGGACACGTATCTAATATCCAATAATTTGATTTAGGCTACCCTATTGTAATCAAAATTAGTAACCACCAATAAAGTCGAATGAGTCTTATTGGATTTCATTTACTCAGTTTTGCAGTAAAAGGTTTACCTGCCGTCGGTATTAACTACAAACAGTATGATACCTTAACTTTATCAAGGACGATGAATTGAACCTGCAGGATTCTCTACACATATTGCCGGTTAAAAAATTTCTCAACTTTATTGCCGAAACTACAATGAAGCACTGCAGAGCGCGTATTATAAAGTAGGTACGCCTTACAGAGTAAACTGCGTCAGAGTGAGTTGGTTAAAGAAGGTCTATTTACTTGGACGTTAACTTGGATGTTGTTGCTATACAGTCGATGTAAAAACTTAAGAGTTACTGCTGGAATACTGAGCTATAGTCTGACCTTCAATCAATGCAGTTCGGTCGAGGTCAAAATCATCTATAGCGTTGCCAATTCCATTGGTATTTCTGAAATTTTGCTCGGGCCATATATTAGCCCCGCCCCCTACCTGTAAGCAGAGAAATCCCAGAAATACCCATAGAATTGGCACAGTTATAGTTAACTTTGACCACAACCGACGGACTTTATGAAATGGTCAAACTGTAGTCGTACTTAGCAGTATTACCAAGTACTTGATGGCTCTTCTGGTTACCCGATTGTTAGCCCTGGATTGATTTCTCCGTATGAACTCTTCTTATTCGAAAATTTCAATCTTAGGTAACCATCAGGCAATAAGAACAAACCGTAATAAACTTTTCATGAGATAGTGCAGCAACCCTCCAAACTCCAGAAATATCTAGTACATTTTTGCCTCGACCGTTTAGTCAGAACCTAGTGTTGAATCCTAAGTATGAATAACCAACCCCTTCCCTTAATCGAGCGCGTTCTCGCGGTGTATGGGAGAGGCACACATACTTATCAAGCTCCCATACTCTAAAATACTTCACAAAATATAGTACCTGTAGTTTTAGGTGCATAGATTTTGTGAATTACTGCCGCATTCCGCTGCCGTTTCTGGTATTCATATGCACCGACTAAGTGAAAATAGGTACTGTACGGGATCAAAATTTTTCTCCATCTAAGATTATAAGCTCAGACCATGTGCGATCGACTGCTGCCGTACTCTTGTTTGCATGGGCATGAACCCATGCACGTCACGTTTGGGTAATAGTTGAGGTGTACGGTCAAGGCAGTTCCACTTTTTACCGGTCGTTTCCTTCCATCTTCTATCTATATAATGCAATAGCTCAAGACAATTTATGGTAGACTGCAGCCGTGTATTTTCCGGGCTCAACTGATCCTTTATCCGCCGCACACACCAGTGCATATGGGAGTCCTACCTAGTAAGGGTTTGTAGACGAGTTTTTTTCATAAAGTTGCCTTAAATTCTACTTTCTTCTACACTTCTGAAAAATTATATAAGTGTTCTGCTTTTGTAGTTGAATTATCAAGTTTCAGAGGTAACAGGTGTCATTCTGATAGTTTCGGAACTCTTCGATGTTTGTAAAAACAGCGTGTATGAAATAAATACCTCGCTCTTCGCATACAAGGCTTTTTCCATCGTACTGTCATTGCTACGGTATCTGGTACACCCACCGATCTATGATAAACAAAGTCATTAACCTCAAACGGCCTTCAGAAATCTAATCCATTTTCGCTCCACATCTTACTTTGAAATTCATGCTGCAAATTAACAAGTAAAAATTCCATGCTTTTTTCACAAAGTACAGTAATCTGGTTCTCCGTTCTATTAATCTGTGTGAACTGTATATACATATTATGGATATGTACCTACATGTCAACGCGAATTTCAGTTGCAGCTCGTCACATAACCACGTTGAAAAAAAAACTAATTACCATTTTTCCACCAAATTTTTCAATTTCTCTATTATCCCTACATTATCGTCAAGAATTGAACAGTTCGCCTACAGTTTAATTAATATCAGTCGATGGGATTTCAGATCAGTTGGCACTCTTCAAGACTAAACACAGACAAATTCAAGAAAGTAGAGCAGTGGTTCCCAAACTTCGCTCTGCCTGGCACCCCGTGGAGACCTTCTTACAGGTTCTCGCACCCCCTACAAAATTTAGTACCCATATGATGACAAATTAACTTTATACTTGTACCACGAATTTACGTTGATGAGAAACAAAACACGATTTTGCACCCCCTGAAAAGGTCCTCTCGCACCCTAAGGGGGACCATGCACCCCATTTTGGAACTCAAAGATCTAAAGCGTAAAACAAGGATGTGGCTCTCGCAGTGGGTTGCGTGGGAGTGCGATCGGTAGGGACGGCCAGGGTCTATTTATACATGTGGTCACTAGCTGAGCTCAGGATTATAGTCGGAATGAAAAGTTACTGCTGCTATTGTACAGTCAGACAAAAGAGTTGGAGAATGCGGTTTAAACCTGTTGCTTGTGAATGCGCTGTTGTATGAGGAGAGCTCCAGTGATTTGCATGCGGTGGCGATCGGCGATCAGTTTCTTTGTGTTAAGCTATTGGTGTGCTGGACCGTAGGTAGTCGGGTAAGTTCTGCGTGATGATTATTTGAAGTACGAGACTTAATCGTACAGGCGGACGAGTGCATCGTCAAGCGGCTTGAAAGGGTTGAAGTTGTGAATCCTATGCAATGCCGATGCCACACCTAAGTCAAAAGATTGAGTATCGTCATCTTTTCGTACGAATGTGTTGATATGTCAAGTTAAATAGCACACACTTCCAAAGAATTTCAAGTTATGTATCCCTCCAGATATACGTAGATATGTCCGAAAGTTAACTAACTGCACTTGCGGAGTAAGCTGAACTGACGGTAAACATTTTTACACCATTTCTTGGCAATCTCAAAGCTGTGTTTACAAGAGTTGAACATAACTTTCGGACGGAAAAATGACGATGCTCGTTCTTTTGACTACCGTGCGTCATCGCCATATAGGAGCAGTTGTTACGGAGCTTATACTCTTATATATCATAGGTTTGCTCGAGACGTTTTGATGGGCCTTGGTTATGACAGACAATTAGGTTGTTGACTGGGCTACTACGGAAGTGTATAACTGTGTTTTGTGACACTCCTCGAGGTAGTAATTGTTATTGTCTTTTTTTACCGTAGCTTTAAGGTCGCGTTCCAACCAACACCCACGAACTGCCTCGACAAAAATCACAAACCCTATTCTATATTACCAGAGTAGTACAGTCAGCAACCTAATTATCTGCAAAAGCAAGACTCACTAACTCCTCCGCTCAAGCAAATCAATCTCAATATATGGTGCATTTCCTGACGCTGCACGCTCCGTCACAAGTACTCAAAAATATACAGTATAGGGCTCACAACTACAACCTCTTCACACTGCTCAGCGATGCACTAGTCCCTTGGTTCAATAAAGATTTATTTCAAATGATCATAGCGCACAAGTTAGCCAACAACTTCAGGTCTAACATACCAGTATGTTACACTGACAAAAACAAAAAAAAACTGCTCACGAAAAAACTGGTTGTGAAAAAAAAACTGATCACAACCTCCTGCAAATCATTGAAGTTCTCCTCATACAACAACGTAAACTGTATATAAATTCACAAGCAACAAATTCAACCCGCGTCCTCCAATTTCGACTGTACAATAACAGCCGCAACTTTGTACCCCTATTGTACGCATTCCCGAGCTCNCCCCCCCTTCAAAACACACTAACTTCACAACAGCAGGGATATTTTGTCACGCTTTGAACGGTCTTTGACTTTATTACTAGGGCTCTCGAAATCCGATGTCAGCTCTTATGTGAACATGGCAAACTGCCGAAACTGGTCGACCGATTTTAAATTCAGGTGTAAGTGAACTTGAATAGTTTCTTGGCCGAGAATGTTGGCTTAATTTCGCAAACTATGAAGAAATTGAAATAGCAAACAGGGTCAAGTTTTGAATGACAGTAACATCTATAGAGACACAAAAGGTGGTTCGCGAGATACGAATCTGCCAGTGGCTGGATGCTCAAACGCCTTGTAGCATCGCAACTGTACAGCTGCAGGCACAAATGCAAGCGTGTAACAGCTGATGTTCTAAGTTTTTACTCCTCGATTTAACATCGGAGTCGGTCTATTGTTTAGGTAAGCATAGGTTGGAGGTTTAAACCACTTTGATGAGAAGTACGTGAAGCTCACGAACCGGATGCTCAAACACCTTGTAAGTTACAAATTACATTTCTTTAAAACTATCACGAAAATCGAAAAATTATCATGAATGAAATGCGCTTAAAATCCAATTTTACGTAATCTGTGCGAGTTTGATAACAAACTGACAAAAATAATGAAAATAAAATGTTGTCACTAAAGTAAAAGATTGCCCAAACATAATGTATGTAAATTTCACCATGCTTAATAACTTTGGTGAACTTATATATCATTTTTCCTCCTGGTGAATGCCCTTAATCTGATTATTTTCTGACACGCAATACATCACCTGAAAAGTCTTTAAATAAATAGACTTTCATCGTGGGAGTCTCGTTTTTCACGAGAGGGACTATTAATTTGTGTAGCCTATTTTGAATTTGAACGTCCTTTTCCCAGTTATTTTACATATTTTTTCAAATTTTGACAACATGTGCTCATAGAGCATTGGAAGGTTTACGTAACTACCAATCTTCGTCAAAGTAGTTTAAAATGTGAATTTTTTACAGCGAAGATTGTTTTCGGAATAAAAATTAAAAACTAACTTTTCAAAAAGTTGAATTTAGTCAAAAAAATACACCACAGCGCACGGCTATGATGACTTTACTTGTGATTAAAATATTTGTACTGAATTTTCCAGCACCCTGTATATATTCTAAAATAAAAAAATAAAAAACACTGGGTCTCGTGTAAAAAAATTAGTTGGACTCCTAACTTTCCGAAAGAAAATATTTATTGCTGAAGTCCAAGGTCATACCGAATATAAGAAAGTGTTCGTCTCCCGCCGTAGGCTGCGCTGTAGAGCGTGATGAATAAATTGAACGTTGTATAGGCATGTTATCTTAAAAAGAACTGTTGAGGCCCAAAGCGCTTCTGTTTTGCTTCAAATCTTCAGGAGCTAAATTTCTTGTATTTTCTGTACGGGAGCAGCAGGAGTTCTTTATTATATTCAGAAGTTTAGGTCCCCGTTTCCACAACAAAGGCGATATCACAGCGGAAGAAAGAAGGGACACAGAGTATGACGACACGTGGAACCCAAGCATGAGGGTGTTTCAACACAGGATCAATGCGCACGGAAATATAAGCTGGGAAAAAAGAGGAAGAACCTTGAAATTTACAATCGGTACTGTAGGGGCATGAAATCAAAAGGAAGCAAAGTGGATTCGAAAGAGACGTCCCGAAGCTACCGTCACAGCTCCCCGTCTTGGCTCTCCGTCTCGGCTCTCCGTCTCGGCTCTCCGTCTCGGCTCTCCGTCTCGGCTCTCCGTCTCGGCTCTCCGTCTCGGCTCTCCGTCTCGGCTCCCCGTCTCGGCTCCCCGTCTCGGCTCCCCGTCTCGTCTCCCCGTCTCGGCTCCCCGTCTCGGCTCCCCGTCTCGGCTCCCCGTCTCGGCTCCCCGTCTCGGCTTCCCGTCTCGGCTCCCCGTCTCGGCTCCCCGTCTCGGCTCCCCGTCTCGGCTCCC
>LQNS02278163.1:13730468-13747561 GCA_001587735.2 Parhyale hawaiensis
CCCCCCTAGAGGTACGAAAGGACCTTCTCATGGGTGCGAAATACTGTTTTGTTTCTCGGTCATTCACAAATTAGCTTTAATTTGTGGCCCAAAAGTTAGTATAAATTTCATTTGTCGTCATCATCGTATGGGTACTTAATTTTGTAGTGGGTGCGACAACATTTATGAAGTTCTCCAGGGGTGTCCGGCATTGTAAATTTAGGAACCACTGTCGCGTTATGGTTCCTAATCATGTAGTCACCGTCACAGAAATTTCGTTCCAAAAATGCGAAACGTTCCCGTCTGCAGCGCGCTTAAAGGCTAATTTACACAGGTCAGTGTTCTATCTGTGACGTGTCCTCTCAGTGCTTCAGTGTCCGTAAAAAATAAAATAATCGTTACTTTGAATGTAACCGACGCGTTCACACACGCCAGGCTCAGTACCGCGTTATAGGTCTCAGTGTTGGATGACGTGAAAAGTAATATCGTTGCCTCTGTTATTTTCCAGCTTTCACGGACGTGATTTTACATTTGCAATAATGAAGGACGAACTTCTCATTGAACTGCTGCGCAGTTATCCAGTTCTCTAGGATTTGTCTTATCCAAAATATACGGACTGCAGTTTCAAACAGGAGATATGAACGAAAATAGGAAAAGAAATGAAAGTTAACTGTAAGTAAACGTTATATTTGAAGTAGGCCTAGTTGTTAACACCACACGTTCTTTTAACTGAACACGGACCCATACTTGTGTCTTCGGATTTTGCTCCGCCTCCCTCCCCCTCGTTTGCAATTATGGCACTCGTTGCCAAGTCTACGTCAGCAAACGTTGCCATCTCGAGCATGACTGACCATCCAGTACGGTGGCACCACGGACATCACTGACCATCCAGTACGGTGGCACCACGGACATCACTGGCACTGAAGTATGACGACACTGACACGGCATTGATGGGTTTGAACACACCCTAAACGTGAAAAATCCCATTCGTTTTCATCGAAAATCATTTGAAGAATTTTTAGACTTGTTTGCACGATAGTCTGAAAGATTTCCCTTAATTAATAATCCGAATATTTGGTGTAGCCCTCGTGAACACGACTCATACCGTGTGTCTGGAAAGAGGTACTAGTTATAGGCCATTAAGTCAGTTTGTCCAGCTATTGTCTTTATTATAATTTCGGGTGTCTGTTGAAACTTGAAGTGAACTAGCACTCAGGAAGCACTGTTATTTTATGCAGTTTAAGTTGGTACAATAGCGCCTTCAGGTGTGAAGCTGAGAAATTTGTTCATTTTGCTATCGTGTGAGCCAGGCTTGATGAAGCAATGACGCCGTTATACCGTAGTATGTGGCCTAGCTAAGATTCATGTATAATATGTGTACCTGAATGTTATTTTAGGCTCCTACGCTAGCTAAACCGTGCCTAGAGTACATTTACTGAGCCTAGCTCTGCGTGCAACTTGTATTATTATTATTGTTACAAGCCCCTTGGCCAGGCCAGCTAAAATGAAACGCTGTGTCTCAATCACACTGTACAAGGATAATCTGTTAAATTCTCTGTACCAATGCAGTCAAGAGTTCTTTCTTTCTCCTGTGTGAAATTGAGCTGCTCAGTGCCATTCGTGTCTGCAGGTGTATAGGCTGAGTGTATCTATTTATTCTCATTGTACGTGGCCACCAATATTCGTGACTGGGCCTAATTACTAGGTTGAATTTTGGCTACTTTGTTTGTACTTGTAAGATTGTAAGCTTATTTTGTGAACCCATTGTGTTCTTAATAAAAGCTAATTATTAATTAATTATTATTATTATTATAACCTTATCTGAGAGTGCATTCGATTGGCTCGTCAAAGGCCACATTCGATTTTGAGTCGAACTTAAGCCTTCGAGGATTGACTTGACGGAAACTCCAGACAGAAGCTTTAGATTTGTCACTTTGAAACTTGCAGCAAGTGTTAGAAGCAGCGCGATTACATAGAGCCGGCTGAAAAGTCCATGTTACGGAGCAAGGTTAAGTCTCTGGAAGTCCCCATGGTAATCGATGAAGGGTCAATCCCTGAAACTCAATCTACCGGGTTGAAGCCTGCGCACCTCGCCTGGCATTGAAACAAGTGAAGCGTAGAAAACTTAATTTTGGCCCCTATTCAAACTTGCCCAAAGTCGATGAAAGTTAAGCCCACTCGTCTGACTCTCTTATAAGGGCCTTAGCTTCACCCGTAAGTTGCATCCAAGTTTACGCTTGAAACTTGAATTGTTTGCCCATGAGACGGCCGGGTAACTCAATCATGCTCCAATAAATGCACTTTCCAAATGTCTCAAGCCTACTCAGGTTGCTTTTAACACCTGTTACACAATTTAAATAGACGAAACCAACGCTCATGTCTATAGTTTCGGACTAGTGGCTTTGGCTTAGATCGACATTGACGAGCTTACCGAACGAGTCATGACTCACAAATTGTGGTCGACCGCATGGCGCGACCGTGTCCACGACGCCCAGAAGCGGGGATCGATTAAGCAGATTAGAGTTTGCCTCTTCCCCTTGCATGAAGAAGAGCTACAAGTAATTTTATGAATTGTTCTGCTAATATGTGACTGAAACGAATGGTAATAATAACAGTGACTTAGTTAGGGATTTTCCTCTTGAAGAGATTTATCGCCTAAACCTGTAAGATCTTGTGTTTTCCTGATAAACAATTCACTCAAAAAAATAAAAAACTTGTGTACTTTTTTTTGTTACCCGATGAAAATCGACGGTATCCTATCACCGAGTCAAGGCTATAACAAATAAAATATAAAAATGCTCAAATTTTCTACTTTGCTTTGTGATCTACACTGAGATAAATATATGTACGTATCCTGTAATCGTGACGGCGATCAGAGAAACAGCATAGGAGTTCTTTGCTGCTTCCTCTAAAACAAAAAATAAATAAAAAAAGAAGTGATAAGCGACCCCGACAAATAATGAGGAGTAAGAGAATCAGCTTTGAGATCATTATTTTTTTCTTTTTATGACAATCTTTAGAGACTGCAACCGTCAGAATTATGTTATAAATGTGATAAAAACGGATGGTAAACAACCACGTTGACTTGTTTCCGGTTTCTTCGATGAAAAGGCCACGGACTCTTACCCGATAGTGTCTTACACTGCAAGTCTGATACGAAGACAACAACTGGAGCTAGCACACATTGTTTACACTCTTATGGATGAGGCTTGAGATATGTTGGATGCGTTCGACTGGATCACCAAAGTCGATTTAAGCCGAGCCCACTTGACTTGATCCGTCCAGAACTGCAGACAAAAACTTTAGCTTCATTACTCTGACTCGTGTTGTAGGTTCTACAATCAACCCGATTATGTTGAAACGACTAAGTTCATGGAAGTCTCACACATAAGAAAATAAGAGTCACCGACTGAACCTTGATTCAACAAGTTGAAGCCACGGCACCTTTCTGAAGATCCGGACAAGTCGAACTTCAACGGATTAGTTTCGCTGTCCATCCAAACGCGGCAGTTATGAGATTCTCCTAAGCAGAGCGCCGGTGAGCGGAAAAAAATATAATCGATGGACTTCTTGGCTTTTATTTGGGAAGAAATAAATATCCAGAGCAGGAGTTCCCAGCCCGGGGTGCTTGCACCCATTGCGGGTGCGAGATGAATATTTAGTGGGTACGAAATCTTGTTTCATTCCCCTGTCACTGAAAAAAAATTATCCTAAATTAAGTGCACAAAAATTAGTATCACTTCGTGTGTCATTATGACATGTGCTATGAAATTTTAAAGGGTGCGACCACATAGTAACAGTTCTCCAACGCCCGCTGCAGACAATTGTCTTTTGTCCTGTATTTTCACTTCTCTGCGTTCGAATACTTCGTTCTGTGCGTCTACCAAAAGTAGGTAGTATCACTGGTTCAGTTTCTTGTGCATTTCCAGATTTTGAGCGAGTGATAAATAAGAGAGCACTGTACTTCTTTGTGGTTTATACAGACACGGTAAAACAGATAGGTAAAAATGAGGCCAGTTTGAAGACGATGGCAAAAGTATGCTGCAACCTTACATTTGAATGCGCTTTTTGCATTGCCAACGTCCAAATGGGAACATTGAAAATTGCAAAGGCTTCCCATTACACATTCATGAATCCTCCACAGTTCATTTACTACAGATAGTTATGTCAGGCAATAGAGTGGCAGCACCTGCAGTTGCAGCAGAGTGACGTCACAGTCGTCACGTCACAAAAATGTATCAGTCAATAGCGTCACTCTTTTTGCAGCGGGGTATCCTGGGTAATTTCCAATATGGCGTGGTGTGTGCGACAGGTTAAGTGTGCGTCGCGATTGTTTATTACATAAACGTTTGTAAAATTGTTCAGTTGCAGTTAATTGTGCTTTTCATGTGTGTATAACATTCTACTTTATAACTTGTTGTAATGGAAAGTTTTTTGGTGAACGAAAATCGTCTAATTTTGTCTTTTTAAACTCATGCGGATCATTCTATTCCGTGCAAAGCATTCGCTTCAATTTACGCAACATTTTCAAATGATTTTCTCAGTTCTTTTTATGGCGCTAAAAATCAAAATGCAATACAATACATCAAATCTATGATCTATTATTTTCCTTTACTTATGTAATTAAGTGTATGACCAGTATGGGTAGTCCAATTTGAGGTAATAAATGATAAACAATTGGCGGGAAAGCCTTTCTGGTATACTGCAGTACAAGGAGCCGCCGCTCGCGGCCTCGTTTCTGTACACCAGCAGAGTGACGTGGCAGTCGCCCATTGGCTGAAATTCTTGGCGGTCGCTGATTGGCTGAGTTTGGGCGAAAGGGCGTTCTCCTAGGGCTGACTTGACTATTTGTAGGTTAAATGAACTGTGGCCTTCTGTTTGTTAGTTTCTTCCCACAGATAATTAAGCAACATCACTTAATATTTCCACTTGATTTCATGCGTCGATGAAACAGCTCCTTGCTGAGTAAGATATTTCCATCTATATGATATCCTGGCGTATCCATAATACCGGGGCGAGATTAGTATTTTCAATAATGATTGACGACCTACAAGAAGCAATTAATTTTTTTTTATGTCAGAGAAAGAAAATAAGGGTGAGTCTGCTCAGTAACCGTGAAGCCGACAACGCTCATCTTTTAATTTTCTTATTTAAATGAGCAGTTGGATTAACGAAAGTGAGGCAATGGAGAAGTATTATGTAATTTTCGTTTTCATTTTGACAGCATGGTACACTACCTTCATATATTTGATCTATCTCTTCATTTAAAGTTTTCCTATTGCGGTTTCCTTTCTGTACATATTCACGTTGGGCTGTGAGATCATTCACTATTCCCTACAACAACAAAAAAACAAGAACGCCTCGGAGCATCAACTGCAGTGAGGGGGGCGGCAAATTTCAACGTCATCTCCAAAGAAAAAGCCAGACACTACCTCTGCTTTTAGCTCTCGCCAACTAACTGGGCACACAAGTTGTTATCCGTCGTGAAACTGTCTTTCATTGGCCAAAATGTTCTCTCTGCAGTTATCTCGAGTTTATATAATCAAGTTAACCGCTGTTCTGAACAGCGATGAGGTCATTTTGAGCTTTAGTAGTATATCCTCTCATGTCGATATTGTTTCGTCTTCCCACGTCCATTTTTATCGTTTTTAGTAATACTGCTAATTTTCAGCCTGTTGTTCTGTCTTAAAGTATATAAGAAAGGTGGCAGAAAATCCAATAGAATTAGCAGTTCTTCACTGACCAGTCTGTTTCTGAGTTAATTTCTTTTTCACAGACTATGACAAAACCTACAGCGTGAAAGATGGGGGAAGGAGCTAATTAGCGTTCGTGATGACGTTTGAATACGTATTGTTCAACACAGAATGCAGTGTGCATACTGAAATCGGCAGATAAAACACAACCAAAGCGATGGCACAGAAACAAGTACAAATCGCCCATATGTGAGAACAACGTCATAACTAAAAAAAATGGGAAATTTGAGTTATGATAACCATGAGATTGCCCGTTTCCTGCTCTATATTGTGGTAAAATCGACACATTTCTATCTGCAAAACCCACCATTAGAGAGAAGTAAATGTCACTATTGCGCCGGCCTCGATGCTACCAACCCTTGGTGTCAACAATGACATATCTCAGGTCCTCTTCAGCCGTCGTAAGGGAAGGTGCGGTGTGTTGTCAAGAAAAAACGTCATTTTTGTCATGAGTCAGTATTGGTGATATTGTGGCTGTTTAATATCAAAATCCTCTGTCCTGTAAAATTTCCTTTTTTTAGCTATGACGTTGTTCTCGCATATGAACAACATGAACAATGAAAACATATTATAAATTCTCCGCTGTTCATTTCGACGGCAATTACGACAAGCGCATCACATTTTTCGACATACTAATTTTTGAATAGGAATTTTTTTTTTTCATTTTCTTACTTCGATACACAGTCTTTAGAAACTTCCATAATTTACAGCCGTGAGGAATTCACTCTGGTTATTTGGGGAGAAATATTTTTCGGTTTCTTCAGATCCGCAGCCCTGCGAACGCATCAAAATTTCAGTAGTCTTCAATGATGCGAAAGCTCATGAAAATGTTAAATATCAGCGGGGAGTCCATTTCTCTCCAGAGAATCCGACTTCCACTACCGAAAATTTACGATTTTCCAGATAAAAATAAATGTTTTTCATCTCGACCCACTTATTTTCAAAAGGAACTTGATGAGGCGAGATCTACGGAGCTGGATCGGAACTTCTCCTGTCTCTATTGCCTTTTATCAGTTGTGAAAGACCAGCATTTTTCTATTCCACCTGCTGTATAATTTTTGCATTAGTAGGCTCCTATACATAATTAAACTGATTAATAAATAACTTATGTCGACTCCTTTCTGTTTTTAAGTAGACTTTTAGGTTTGGTTGCTGAAATCACTGGATCAATAAATTTAATAGTCTACCCTACTTCACAGTCGCATATATGCATCTTTTACCTGCGTGTTAGTAAATACCTATGTTATCCCATTTTTTCACGCTACTCTGTTGCTGCGGTCTACTTAGGTCCAAATATATGATTATTAAATATAGGAAATCCTTGAATCCTTGCATTTCACCCTGATTTGGAGCCCTACTCATGTGTAATATGTGGCCGTTGATGAAAATGCCGTCCTTACGAAATCTACGTACGTCTAACATACTCGTATGATTGTGATTACAAATTATCAAACCATTAAATTATTTTCACTTTTCTCAGTGGTGGAGACCTACTTATCTCAAGAAATTGCCTTTTAATAGTATAAGATCATTAAATCCTCTCAATGTACCATGTTACTGAGGTAGACTTAACGTCAAGTAACTGGTTAATAAAATGTGAGATAATTAATTAGCTGTTTTTCACTCTCCTCTGCTTGGGAGTTCCTTCCGTTCAATATACAGGTATTAATTAGCAAAACGTGATATTTTAAAGTCTTTTCACTTTAAAATTTACTCAGTATGAAGTCATTAAATCTTTTCGCTCTGCCATGCTTCTGAGGCACACTTGGGTGCCCAGTGTATGGTAAATAACTTAAGGAACATGCTCAGTTTTGCCAGCGGTCTCTCTTTAGTTAAGGTGGATCATTAAAACTTCCATAACACTTACAAAAAAACATTGAAATTCCTTCGTCTAATGGCAGCATTTCGTGGCTCTCAAGGGAGAAGTTTTGGCAAGAGGCGCCGACTAGTTTTTTACGCTCCCGTGTTCTAACGAGATTTTAAGTTTGCTTTTTAAAAACTCGCTCATCTTTTGAATAGAAATACCATAATTTGTAGTCATTCCAAGCCGTATCTAATGTGATGCATTGCCTGCAATTTTTTTACGCCACAGTTTTCAAACGAAATTATAAGTTTGCTTTTGAAAAACTTGATCATTTTTTAATAGAAATATCACTGCTTGTTGTCACATTCATACCATGGTTGATGTGATTTTATAACCTTTAGGTTTTTGCCCCCCCCCCCCTCTCGGTTTTTTAATTAGATTTTTTAGGTAAATTTTGGGAAAATTAGTCACTGTTTATAGCTCAGCCATTGTTAGTTGTCGACTGCTTGCCACAGCTCATAGCTTATGTAATTCATTACCTAAGATTTCTGAATCTCGTAAGAAGACTTCAGATACATGCCTCCGGTTTCTATTCTCAGACTCCCGTCTCTTCCCCGCTATGATTTTTGCCGTTTTAACTAAAATAGAATATAAAATATTTTCCCTCAGTCCTACATTTCCATGGATGCCTCAAAATTTTGCATCTAAAACCTAAAGTTAATGGTAACTTGGCTGATGTACTAACCCCCATTACAAAGTAGTTAAAATTTTGAGTTTTTTTTCACTGCACTTTTTCAAAGTTTTGGATGTAAATGAGAATTGAAGCACTATACTGAAATCCAATTAATAAAGCTTTATATACTCCTGGTTCTCATTGTATGTGCAAGTTAATTTTGCAAAAAGCTCACATGAAGTAAATTCGCCTGTATCAACCAGGGTTGCGGAGTCGGATGGTTCAAAGTCCGACTCCGACTCGTGGCTCTCCAGAATTTCCGACTCCGACTCTTGGCCCTCAAGATTTATCGACTCTGACTTCCGACTCTAACTCCCGACTCCGACTTCCGACTCCAGACTCAGACTGCCGACACCGACTCCTTTGTCCAACAAGTAGATATTTGATTTAAACATTAAACATGTCCAAATAATTTTTGCTAGTACATACACTTATCAAATTAAGGATGCTAGGTGTATTGTACATATACAATGATATTTTGCATCATTTGGGACATTAAATTGAGGACATGAGGACCTAAAAAATTTGGGCGAAACTTTTGCACCTGGTACATTATGTGAGGGAGGCTTGGGGGGCAAAATAACCAATTTTTTACCGATTGTTCTGAAATGTGCATAGTATATGTATTTTCGAAAAAGAAACACATTTTGCTCATACAATTTTTTATTTAGGCCTTAGTTTTTGAGATAATGGAAATATATATAAATACATACCAATGCATTATTTTCTAACTTTCAAAGGAATAGAACTCGATGAGTTCTCATGCTACGATAAAAACAATGACAGTTTTGGAATCCTTGAAACATTCTTAGCAAAACTCCAGAGCTAGACTCTCCATTTTCTATTCTGTCCAATCACCCTATCCTTACACTATATAAATTTGGTTACGATCCAGGACCTATTTTTTCCGCTAAATTTTAAATGTAACCCTTTTACAAAATATTACTGCCCTGAGATAGAGCTAAAATACAACAAAAATTATCTATTGCAACCGTGTATACAAAAAGCCTGCAAACAAGAAAACAAACAACATACGCGTTATTGAATCGAATACTCGCTCTGAGTTTCCTCAGTTCTCCCAGTCATTCTGAAGAATCATTAGAAACTTTGACACTTGCTAAGCAAGCTCTCTTGACGGATAACTTATGTATTAGCAACTTTCCTGGCCGGTACTGTTTGTCCCGTTTACGTTTTACCAATGCTCTAATTGCTTTAAACAATCACCACAAATTTAAACGTTTTGTACCCGTTTAAACCACACATGCATGACAGTTAACCATTTTGCAAACCTACTTAAACAGTTATGCAAGCCGTTTAAACTGCTAACTGTTCATGACAAACTTCCATTCACCAATTACAGAGCTTGGTATCGCATTAGTACTTCAATAAAGAGATCAAATAATATTCAAAAGTTTGAAGTCTTGCAGTCCGAATGAGCATAGTACACCTTACAGCTGTTAAACTGTTGACAGTTTAAACGTTTACATAACTGTTTAAGTAGTTCTGCAAAATGGTCAACTGTTATACAGGTGTGGTTTAAACGGGTGGAAAATGTTTTAATTTGTGGCGATTGCTTAAAGCAAATAGAGCATTTGTAAAACGCTAACGGGAAGCACAGCACATACTTATGTTGATATGTGCGCACAAAAACTCGAATGATTATTATTATTATTATTATTAAATCACACCAGGCTGGCGACGTAGGAACGGAGAAACTCCATGAGGTTAACAAACCCCCACGCAACCAACCCAGCGGGTGGAGAAAACAAAAGAATGAAGAAAAAAAAAAGAAGATCCGAGATCACAGAATAGCTCTGTGTATACAGATCGTTTAAAGCTGCCAATACCAGCACCAGCAAAGACAGAGCCATCAAGACCATTCCAAACATCCACACATGATGGAAAATACGAACGGGAAAACTGGCCCGTACGGCATCGATTAACTGAGAGAACACATTTATTTGACCATCGTATGTACCCTCCATAATTCCGACAGTGATTCCAAATGTTGCTGGGCGAAATTGCGTTACTGAAAAATTTATCGCGTAAAGGAATAAAGGAAGGCGACGTAATATGAAAGCAAGATACAATTACTAATTCACTACTGCTGATAAGCGCCGAGTATTTTATAACTCACTAAAGGAACTTGGAATCATTCTTCGGTCCAAGTCCAGGTGATGCTGTGCACGCCAGGGTCTTGTGAAGAGTTCAATTCCTTGTAAAATGTTGGTGGTCAGCCTCTTCATATGGAAATCGAAGTAGCAGAAAGGAAATGCGTTATCAAAAATGACGGAAGTTACAGTTAAAGCAAATGAATAAAAACGAATATAAATGAATTGAGGATCAATATAAAGTAAATAAAGTTCATTATAAAAAAGCTAATAACTTACGCTTAACATTTTTCTAATTTATAAACATTGAAACCTAACATTAAATAATAGGCTATATAACTACAATTTCAGATACATGTTCTCGTACTTCAACTCAGTTTCCGTTATTTAAGTTGATGTTCAGTATATCAAATTTGTAGGACAGGTGATGATAGAAATAAAGATAAATAGTGTAAATTTCGTTAGCGATACCTGTTGTATAAAGGTTTTCGAACACGTAAGTCTTTTACCCAAACCTTCATACTTCTTCAAAAAACAGGAACTGCATAACTTTCTCTAAATTCAAGTAGACATTCAAAAACTTGGCTGTATTACTTGGTAGGCATAAAGACTTGACAGCAACGTATTAGCAAATCTGTCAGTGTACAGGCAGTTAAGGTGTCTGCATAGAAACACGACGAACTTGAAATATGATTGCAGAGCAAAATACTCTCGAATGAAACGAGCTTAGCATCATTTACGTGTGTAATGCAATGAACTCGTGAACCCTACCGTGAACACCGTGCTTTGTATTTAGTGAATGCGTTACTTCAACAACAGTCGTTGACACGCGCCGTACTACAGAGAAAGATTAAATCACGGATGTAGACTAGAATTTCCTGCCTCTCATGGCCTATAATCATCACTTACATGGTAAGCGATTAAAACTGGTTATTTGAGGGATCGATTTTACGCCCTGCTTATAAAAAGGTAATAATAGGGGGAGTCACAGAAGTAGAACCAGTTTGCTTTTCTTCATTGCGAGAAACTTTATTACAGACTCTTCTATGAAACTACTTGTAATATTTGTTAGTGCTTATGACGCCAAACTTCTATTTAGAATAAATCTACTGACAAATATGAATATTGATATCATTAGATACCATCAATTAAAAAAACCTAGGTGAAACGCACACTGTGTTTCACGAAGTCTGCGGAGGCCTAAAGAGTAGTGAAAAAAAGACTCTGACTCGTGTCTCATATCAGATCATCATGATTACTTTTTCATCACATTATCTTGTCAATGATCTGTTCCGATGCTTCTACCTGACCCCAATAATTGAGAACTTAGTGGTTTTTGGGTATGTAGACAGTCTTGCAGAAGCCATTGTAGCGCCAATGTATTGAACGCCGTGACAAACCCCTGCTATAGTCGGCTGAGCCTTTGCGCTGAAGTTAAAGTAAATCTTTATATTCCGTAGATGGGGCGCAGATTTCAAGGTATTATTCTATAGGAAATGTTATTGAAAGTTTCTAAATAATTATTCTTTGCGTGTAAATCTCTTCAAATCAGTTTTAGAAATATTCAAAGGAACAAAACCAGCCCAAAAACCAATATAAGAAAATTAGAAAAAAAGTGATTTATTTTTTTAATTATCTCCTGGGAGTCTCAAGGTAAGTGCGACATTTCTTCTTATTGCTTAAATAGTTTTAACTGGTAGTTACAGTTCTTCCGTTTATATTATGTACAAACTTAGTATCCTTCTCAAACACACAACCAACGTTTCTTCTAATTTCCTACTTTCTTTGATTCATATCGTTATCCATGTTCAAGTCAAATGTTCCGTGAATGTGGAAAATAATATTATGCGCGTTCAGAAGTTGGGTAAAAACGAGAAAAAAATATTGCGCATCTGCAACTGGCACTCGAGTACTAGGTATATTGATATAGAAAGGCAGGGCGCTAAGAAAGGCCGTGCATACATAAAGCCAGAACGCCTAATGGCGTAAGACCATCACCCGCTTTAGGAGCAAATTCAGCGTCTTTATTTTTATTGGCCAGATTACTTCAGAATTTTAGCAAATTTCACATCTCAGTCAACCCATCTGACTGCCTGAAAAAATTAAAATTATTATTGTGACCCAACTCCATCTGCTTTACTTTGGGTGGACAGACGACAAAATACATCAACCCACCAGACTCCCTACAAAAAATTATGAACATTGCTCAACTCCTTCTCACTCTTTGCGGATGGAGAGACAAACAAATATACTTCTTAAATCTTCAACGAAAACATTATCTCCGCTCTTCGCTTCGCTTGCGGGTGATAACAAAGCCAACTGCTGTGATAGTATAGCCGCTTACCTATCGTCTATCTCCCTCCTCCTTTCCTTCCACCCCTGTAGCTCCTATCTACCTTATTTCAAGCGTCTTCGGACTAGGTCCAGGTGCCGTTATTGATGCCACCTTGCAAAAAAAAAAAGAAAAAGAAGAGCCAGCAGCGCGTGTGTGGAAACATTACGACCTGAGCTTTTTCGGTAGTCTTCAGGCTGCAATTGCTTATCAATAACCTGCGTCCCTTCTACCGTACAAGGGTGGATAAAAAAAGTAAAACCAGTTATGTGAACTTAAAGCACTGCATAAAGAGAGGAGCCTTTAGTTATTTTAACCTAAAAAGACAACCACACACGTTTCGTGGTGCATGAGGAAGAAAGACATAAGTTCTTTGTAGCCCACTTACCATTGTCCACGTAACTACTGTAGATCTATTAGCACGTGATATGGAGGTAATCGTTTCTGGTTTAGGTTGCTGGCACAGAAGCTAGAGAGTTCTCAGTGTACAAGTTAGTACATTTAACGATGAGCTTTTTTTTCTTTGGTTTTCACCATCAATTATTTTTGGTTGTTCTTCTTACTTACAATTATTAAATATTTTCGCTGTGCAGTCGGGCGATAAGACTGAAACAGCTTATTATTACAACTAGAGTGCCTCGTGGCGTAAGACCATCACCAACGGTGGGAGCAAATTCCATTGCCGTCATTTTTATGGCCAGCTAATCCTACTTTTCTGGTATGGGTCACATCGAAGACAGTCCAAAAGACTCTCTGCAAAATATCATGAACCTCACTCAACTCCTTGTACTTATATTTGGGTGGAGAACAAATTTTATCGCCATCATTTTTTATGACAAACTATTCCCAGTTTTTTTTGGCATGACTCACATCGAGGGCAACCCATCAGACTCCCTGCAAAAAATCATGAACATTGCTCAACTCCTTCGACCACTAATTGGGTGAACAGACAAATATAGGTATATACTTAAACATTACCACCTCTCTCACTTTGTTCGTGGGTGATAATAACTTGAAGGGACGCAGAGCTGTTGACTGAAAAGCCCTAAATGAGTGAGGACCAATTGGCTGTTATTTCTAAAAAAAAACTGCTAAACGGGTAACCTAGGAAGAAAAAACTGATTTCCTACTTTACCCTAAACCGCCGACTGTCAATTTTTATTCACTTTTCATAGTGATAATGCAATTGCTACGAGTGGCCTGGTTTCTGTCCGTCGGTTCAGTTTAACTGAAGTCAAGTTAATCTTAATTCCCCTGTAGCGGCAGCCTAGGGTGCTAAACTCATTATACTGGACGTTGCAGGTTGAATGCCAACCCAGACAAGCGAATTATCGCATCGTTTGACGGGCTGCCTCAGCATTTGATAGGTATGCCTCTGTACAGCTGTCTTGGGAATACTTTACTTTCCCAACTATGAGGATGGTAGGGGTGTATGGGTCATTGCATGAGAACCTCCCGTCGATGGCGTCATAGTTCTTGACGATCCGTGCTCGACTGCAACCGTACACTTCTTTGGGGCTAGTTAACTTTACCTTAACTTTTACTTAGCTTGGCTTCTGTACATCGTGTCAAATGATGCTATTCCCTACGCGGGAGGCAGATCAAATCATGAGAGAAAAGGTGAGGAGTGAGCCGGACAGTGTCATTTAGAGCTACTAAAGTGAAGCAAACCGCTTAGCACGGCCTTGCATCAATAAGTTTCCATTTGGAAAGTAGCAAAATGGTTGCAGCTGTTGAGAGCACGCCACACAGGATAATATTTACGAGGGTAAGTCTGCAGCTACATTACAGGGAAACATTACAGCAAGTAACCTCATAAAAATCAAATATACAGCGCTAGCGCAATTATAGCACCTAGCGTAGCTGCACACTATAGCGTACCCGGGAGGCTTGTCATTACTGGAAACCTCAATGGTGTGACTACGCATCGCACACTGGAGGAGCTGGGTTCGAGTCTCGGACTCTGACAGCGCTAGCAACGGATTTATTCAGCGCGGAACACTCCGGCACCGACAGGCGAGGGGAAGTACGGCGAGAGACTATCAAATTGATTCTCACCCCTGACTACTGTACTACTACTGCTCTTCACACTGCCATATTTTCTAAATTCTATAATTAAGGCAAACTCGATGGGATATCCACTGCATGCAAGCTAATAAATGATTGATATTGTTTTTTATGATTATTGATACTTTCATTACGTGCAGTCCGTGCTGTTATATTAGTCTTTTTTTTATAGTACATATATTAGTGTAACTAGATTTTATGGTCTATACCAGTCAACTAACTAGCTGCTTTTACAGGATACTTCAAGATCGAATCAGTTCTGTCAAGCCGGCTGAAGAAGATCTTCCAAACCAGCAGTGCCATAATAATAAAAAATACTTACGACATAATGCTCCAAAGACAACGTTTGTTCGCCCAAGAGAACTTCTGTGATGTGATGGAACCGCCGCCTACAGAAACGTCAGCAGATTTCGACGAAATGGACGACGACGTGTTTGTTTCGTCACCAGGTACGTGACGTGTGCTGTTCAGCAGGCCTGTAGTGCAGTGCGTACGACGACAATTTTATCGCATTGAGTAATTAAGCAATTCCTGCATTTCATAATCGTAAAGATACAGTCGCTCTGATGGTATCCTAGGATATGCATATACACTGGTTCGTGCAGTTGATAAATGACTGCCAGAGAGGGGCTGAGACCTATGCTCCGGCCGTCGAATAACTTCATAATAACTTCACCTTCATGTCAAAAAAATATCAGATATCCCCATATGTCTAAGGAAATACAATAGCCAAGAGGGCACAAATGCAAGTACGACTAGTTGTAGCGGATCCGTGGGATTTATGGGCTTAGAAGAGAGCACGGCTGCAGTTGACCACAAATTGTCAAAACTATATGACGTCATAGACAGAAGTCTCCAATGAAAGCAATTATATAAGGTACTGTCTATACGGCATAGTGGTGTATATCTGTTCTCAGTCCAAAATTAGTTTTAAAGGCACTGATGTTATCGCTAGAGCATTTGTTATCTGGTTTAAAAATACTTCTGATGAAAACAATTTTATCAAACTTTGAAAAGATAAATCCGCCTTGATCGCCCACCTCAACTTAAAAACCAACATACACTGGTTGGTGCTGCAGAAATATCTATTATCTGGCCCAGTAGAGTGTACGGCTGCAGTCGATCATAGATTGTCCGAACTATGGCGTTATTGACAGAAGACTCTTATGTCAACTGCGCCCCCGACCGGTAAATCAGTACTCGCCAGTACAGCGACAGAAATGCTGACCACGCTTTATTGAGCACCAAGACTCTCCTCTTTGGCTTGGGATAGAACGTCTGATATTGTAACAGTGATTGAGGCAACATCTCTAACCATTGAGCCACAACAGGCAACCTTTTGATGCTCACGCGTGATCACATCGCTGTCTCCAAGCTGTGAATTAGTCTCCAAAATTTCGCATTTAGAAAACCCTTTGCCGTACAAAGACAATTGATAAGGTGCATGCATGAATTTTATGCAGAAACACATCCGCTACAGCGCCTCCAAGGAGAGAGTAATGCTCATGACTCCTCCTGAGAGGCATCGGTCATGATTGATCCATAATATAACAAAACCCTAGCCGATGTTATCTCTGTGAAATTCTAGTAAGTACTTCAAAATTTGCTCTACAGCGAATGGACTCTCGACACAAATCTTATTTTTCAATGACCTTTACAGGCAAATGGTATAAATAGTTTGCTTACTGTCAACACGAACCCTTTAACCCCCACGAGGACCATATTGTCTCGTTACAAACAGCGATGTTCCTATATAATTGGCCATGAATTCGGGCGGGATACAGGGTTAAGCATTAAGTTTTGTAGGAACATGGCTGTTTAACATCTGATCGACCCTTCCATTAAAAAGGCCAAGTCTGAGTCCTATTCTTGCCAGGCTGTGTTATTTTGCTCCAAGGGGTCTTTCCTATAGCGTTCCTGCAGGAAAAAAGCCTCCCAAGGGTTAAAGTGGAACTGAACCCTCGAGCACTGAACCACAAATGCGTCAACGGGAACTATAAATTATTGTACATCAAGATATTCATGCAGGAGGGCGGTGCTTATGGGCAGGAATCCTAAATGACTACTCAAGCTATTTAGTTGTTCAAGTGTCTATTGGCTAGCAACTGTACCTTTCATTTTCCAGCAGCGTCTGGAGTGACACGTAACTGGCCCACAGTGTGTCGTGACTCCTCCACTGATACGATTACTACGTTAAGTCAGGATATTCATTACTTCAGCACAGACGATTGCTACGTTAAGTCAGGATATTCATTACTTCAGCACAGACGATTGCTACGTTAAGTCAGGATATTCATTACTTTAGCACAGACGA
>LQNS02278163.1:13790557-13801121 GCA_001587735.2 Parhyale hawaiensis
CCGTCTCGGCTCTCCGTCTCGGCTCTCCGTCTCGGCTCTCCGTCTCGGCTCTCCGTCTCGGCTCCCCGTCTCGGCTCCCCGTCTCGGCTCCCCGTCTCGGCTCCCCGTCTCGGCTCCCCGTCTCGGCTCCCCGTCTCGGCTCCCCGTCTCGGCTCCCCGTCTCGGCTCCCCGTCTCAGCTCCCCGTCTCAGCTCCCCGTCTCATAAAAGTATCACAGTCAGCTCACCAACTGCCTAATCGCCAATTAGGACTTTCAAATCGATGCAGATTTTTTTCTCCTAACGTCCCTCGCAATAAATCCTGTCCATCAGGAGGTGCTGGAGCCCGTCCTTCTTTTTATAGCGCGCCAGGCGTCGGAGCTAATTCGAAATTGCCTCGGGACAAGGGCGTAAAATCGAAATTAAATTGACTGAATGATCGGAAGTCAGTTCGACTGCCCAGTTAAATGCACAACCGCTGCCAGCAGTTTTTTGATACTAAAGAACTGCTGGTAGCAGTTTCTAAGGGACGTGCACTGCTGGTAGCAGTTCTTGAAGTACAAGAACTGCTGGTTGTAGTTTTTGAAAAACCAGAACTGCTGGCTGCAATTTTTGAACCAAGAGAACCGCGCGCAGTAGTTTTTTGCAACTAAAGAGCTACTGCCGTCAATTTTATTTAGCAAACCTCAGGCAGTAGTTTTTTAATAGAAAATCACAATCAGCCTTGCTTTCAATTGAAAAAACCACTGGCAGCACTTTTTTTTACAGTTTTTTACTTGCAACAGTTTTTCTAAGCTAAGGAGCCACTGGTGGCTATTGTTTTTTTTTTTTTACTTGTAATAAAACGGGTTTAGTTAAACTTCTGAAGTTACCTGTTCACAGTCCAAGATGCTTTCTTAATACGGTACGAATATTATCTGGAAGACCACCTATCTTTATTACCGAGGCATAGACCGTAGCAGTACTTGACTCTTAGGTCCAAAGTGGCCTCTGATGCTGGCGGCCAAAATGGGAAAAATGGGATGTTCTCAAGAGCTATTATGAACATGTCCAGACACGGTCATCAAGGCAAGCGCCCAAGTGCGTCCCCGCCGTATCCAAGATACCTTCTCCGCAAGAAAAATGCTGGGTATCTTGGAATGAAAATCCCATTTTATTTCGTTGCCGACTTTTGGCCGCCAACGTCAGACCTAAGAGTCAAGTACTGTTGAGGTCTATGACCGAGACCTAAGAGAAAACGAAGTTTTCACGAAAACGAAAAACGGACTTAAGTGTACGGAGAACGGCATATGATGGAAGCGGTAAAATCTAAAGCAGGTCACAGAAGAAAATTTAAGTGGAGGTTTTCCAAAGAGAACAGAATAATGGTGCCTGCATCAAAATCAATAAATTAATTTTTGAAGCAATACTGCATGGTCTTCAAACAACAATAAGTAACAACAATAACCTTATCAATAGCATCACAAGCATTTGAGCCTATACGTGTTCGGAAAAAAATGAGCGAGTCAGCAACCTTAACGACCGAGCTACTTGGGGTGTAATTTATTTCTAATAATATTATTAGCCGAGAATTTTCGAACACAACTTGGGTCTTCTACTTTTCATACTAAATAGATTACTATAGCTGCAGGTATTATCACTGGCTTGAATGTTGACGAGTTATCAACAAGATAAAAAATTGAATTTCTCACGAAATTCATCTTCGGCAAAATAACCACAGAGAATTCCGCAAAAAAAAATTATATCATTTAACTAGTTCTCATACGGTGCGGCTTCGAGAATAACTACATAATAATAAAATTAATGCCTGAAGAGTTATACCGGTTTTGCATCATTCTGCTCTCTTTGAAAATATCAATTAATTATTGGCAGGTCGAACGTTTGAACCCACACCAGGAATGGGAATAATTAACGTCAGCAATTCCTTCACTTGTAGTCACTGAAGAAGGTGGAGTGGAGAAGGAGAAGACTTGCCTTTAAGTAGGAAAGAAAAACGTCTGATTTTACATACTGCAAGTGAACGTAATAAATTTAACACATCCTCGGCGATATTATCGCTAATTACAATTTTGAAAACTATTACGAAGCGATCTCATAACTGTAATACTGTAACATTTTCATTGTGTTAAACAATAGCAATGGTCCTACAATAGGTCAATAAATAAGCAGTAGTCATAAAATAAGATAAACTAGAATGCCTCGTGGCGTAAGGCTATCACCCGCGATGGGAGCAAATGTCATAGCAGTCATTTGGGTCATATCGAGGGCAACCCACCAGACTCCTTGCAAAAAATTATGAACATCGCTCAAATCTTTCGACCACTTATTAGGTGGACAGACAAATATACATAGTTTCATAAATACATATATTTTTACATACAAATATATATCTATCTATATTATACTAAAACTCCGTGAACCGGTCTTGCTTGTGTCCTGCTTGTTTATTTGTGTCTTGTTTGACATATCTTCTTCACTGTTACACGAGAAGAAATTCGAGGTATTAGGGGGGAGGGGGCAGTGGCATTCTTTCCATGGATTATCTCTTTAATTCGATTGTATCTGTGATACGGAAGTTAAACTGAGCTGGGCCTCAAGAACGGGCATGATCAATTCATCGGTTCCACAAACGATACAACTGAAATAAGTAACGTACAATAATTTGACTTTGCTTACAACCTGGGTGTTGAATATTCGTTAGAGAAGCAAAGAATCTGTTGATAGTGAACCGAACGGGCCGCTCCTTGACGGGCAGGAGATGATGGCCGAATAGCGGGTGGTGCATGCCAAGCTAAATAACACCTGCTGTTTTTTGGGAAAGCGAAGACGATGGTAATGATGACCCAACGGGTCACGGGTCGTCTAGTATATACTTAAGTCTCCAACGAAAACATTATCCCCTCTCTCACTTCGTTCGCGGGTTATAAACATCCCTGGACGGCAACCATGTCATAGCATTAGTCATGGACTAAACAACATGCTTTAGTCTATGCATTAGGCGCCTACAAAATGCAGTCAGCTTCAAGAAAATAAAAAAATTCCGTAAGAAACACTAAAGTATAAACAAGTAATCAAATTTATTTTATTCATTATTTACTTCTTGTAAGTTCATATTTAAATTTCCC
Organism: Parhyale hawaiensis; assembly: GCA_001587735.2. Taxonomy (NCBI): domain Eukaryota; kingdom Metazoa; phylum Arthropoda; class Malacostraca; order Amphipoda; family Hyalidae; genus Parhyale; species Parhyale hawaiensis. Next base: position 13,793,661 of record LQNS02278163.1, read on the forward strand.
TTATGCATCAAATGTAGCAATAATCTAAAACTAAATAATTCAGTCTTACAAAACTATAATACCACTGCTCCATCGAACGTAATAATATTCCTGAAAAGAAATTAGACTCAGTAAAGTACTAGCGATGGTAAAATTTCCGTAGTATATAAAACATATAACAGTAATTCTTAAAAACATTTAACTAAGTTCCTTAGCAGCAATACTACTATTTGCATGCCGGGAGATATAGCAATAAACGTCAAGTAAACTTAAACTCACTCCCGTACGAGCAGAAGTGCAGCATCCAAGACCGTAAAACGCAGCAATTTCCCTCGAATAAAATTACTCAATATCGGAACCACAATACAGCGATATCTTCAGTTCACAAAACATAGCTATAACCCTAAAATAAAACAACTCCATCCCGTCACCACAATACCGCAGTATCTTACGCACACCATAACCCAAATTCATTTAATTAAGCAATCTGCACACCTACATAAGCAGCGCAATGTTCATTCATGCTGGCAACACTTGCATGTTCCACAAGCACAGCTCTCGCTGCAATTGCTTCTCCAATATTCCCACCAACTCCCCTCACAAATAAATCCAAGATCACACAAGCCCAGCCGAGCCCCAGTTATTGTTACCCGAGTTTACAATGAACCCCGAAAATCCAAACTGCAGACAGTTGTAGCTGCTATAATCGGATTCCATTACAAGTGCGGCGTATCTCTGGGAGCACGCAAGACGTGTTCCCAAAGCTGCAGGAAATATCATTCGTGGAAGCAACTGAGGGGAAAAGAGATTGGAAGGCCGAGTGCAGAAAGCTAGGTGAGGTTTTATATATATGTACGGGGGAGTGCAGTGAGTTAGGTTGCTGTGAAGAAAAAAAAATAAAGTGATAGGGTTGGTAGGTAAGGCGGTAGGCCAATAGGAGGCTAATATAGGAACATAAACTGCTAGTATTGATGGTCAGGTAGAATTCAATGTTATTATTAGAAATTATAAAGCCGGGCTTCTACGAATAAAACTAGAGCACAGATGAATCTCTATGCAACACCAGGAAGCCTGAAATGCTACTAAGAATGGTCGATGAAAAACCATAACATCGGACATAAACCCCTGCAGATATGCACAGAGGAACACGAATCCAGCCTACGAATTTCAGTTATTGGATAGTTAGGCAGGAATCATACATCGGCAGCTTCTATGTAGCACTACAGGTTTCATTATTGGTTAGCTTTTGAAAAGTTTGAAAGATCGGTTGGAAGAGAAGAAGGCAGTTGTCCGCTCTTTAATGGTGAAATTAAGCCCTCATAATAATAGCCACGACCGTCATAAGCACAAAGCCTCGGGCACAATAGAAGGAGAAGTGCGACAGGGTTTCTTTCTAAATGAAATCTCTCCATCCTCAACTGCAAGCGCAATATGAACGTTGCATAATTTTTAAGCACAATGGGAAACGTTCTATGAAGCTTCGAGACCCTCGCGAAATTAAATCACTCTATTCAAAGAACTTAGGAATGGAGCCCAAAAACCTATCTGGGATGCTTATCGAATGCTTATATATATATATACATATTTTTAAAGAACAAGGACTCAAAGATTTTCAGTAAAATCACTTTACTGAAACTGTTAAATGGTAAGATATTAAAATCTGCCTACAAAAAATAAAAAGAGGCATTTTTAGTTCCTTTGATTGTATAAGGAACTGTACGTTTTCATCTCAATATTCGTATATTTTGGGAATGCTTTAGAGTACACTGAGTGCGACTTCATTATGCAAATCGCATTTTTACAATAAAAAATTTATTTTTCCAGTTTTACTGCAGAAACTTTCAAGTAATTAGTTTTAGCAAGGAATTCTCCTCGCTATTAGGTGATATACGTAGCAAGCAATATTCACTTCATAATTCTGTTTTTAGAAAAATTAGAAAAAGCTGCGTTTTAGGATTGTGCAAAGGTAAAATATAATGGTTTCTGCTGTCAATCCCTTTTATTGAACAAATATAGAATAAAAATGGACAGAAAAGTCAATAAACTAGAAGGTAACGCAAACAAAACAGGTAAAATGATCTTTATTTCACCTCAGTAGTGAGCATAGACTATTTCATTTTTGAGGATCTTCAGGAGGCGCTTGTAGACAGATGAAATCAGATTTAACACTTCACAAGGCTTGATCAACCCACAGGCACCCTCACTTGCATTCCAAAGAGCACCCAGGTTGTTTACATTGCTTTCCATCAGCATAAATGTTTCGCTTAATGATGGCCCATAAATTTTCAATGTGGTTTAAATCGAGACTGTGGGGGGGGGCAAGCCATCAGATTGTGTTCTTTGAATCCGTTATCCAAGAACCAACTCTTTGTATAACGGGACTTGTATTTTATTGAAATACTAAAGCTTTTCTGTCCAACAACGTTAGGTTTTCCAACAAGGGAACAAAGAGTTTTTTTAAAAACTGGCAATATGCCTTGGAATCTATTTTTACCCTTTCTGGCACCCTAAACGGTCCAATAATCTCATTTTCTCTGATTCCAGCCCGGAATATTACCCCTCCGCCGCCTTGCTGTTGGCGAATCCGGGTTGCTTTAGGGCGCCCTTTCAATACCCAACCAAATGTCCATCCGTCTGGTCTATCCAGCGTGGCGCGGTATTTATCGGTGAAAACAACATTCATGAAATTCATTTTAACAAATTTTTCATCCCATTGAACACGCTTTTCGCTGCGAATTTTGCTCATTGGCGGTTTTTAGATGGGGTTTTCACTTTGCAAAGGCTCATCATTGTCTCACACCTCGAAGTTTTTCCCATTTGCGGTGCTTCAGCCAGCAGCATCAAAAATTCCTTTGCTAGTAGAATGAGGTGTTCTAACTATCTACCTAGGATTTTGTCGCTTATCCCTATCGGTAAGTTTCCTTAAATAAGCTCTTTCAGGTTCTTTCCTACAGGTCTTACCATTTATTACCTATGCTTTGATTATTTGATGATTATTCATTTTCTTGGATATTGTGATGGTAGTGATTCCCTTGCCAAGCACTGATGTGATTTTCACTCGATCAGAATCAGTTAATCCATTTTTGAACACTTGCATAATCAAACCGGACACCTAAAAACACCACTTTTTTAAAATTTCCTAAAAACAAAATTATTGTGCGGAATATTGTTACGTAGATATTCTCTGAAAGGAAAGAAAATAGCTTGATTAAACGAGTTACACCAACATTTCTGCAGCAAAACCTGAAAAAAAAATAATTTTTATTGCAAAAATACGATTTGTATAATCAAGCCGCACCCGCTGTAAAGATGAAACCCAATGTTATCATGAAGCCGGCGACTTATACAGTAAAAGTTCAATATTTTCAAATTCGAAATTTTGAGGTCCTAAAAAACATTTTTATACAGTTATTGAGCTGAATATTGTTACGTATTTCCTCTAAAAGGGAAGAAAATAGCTTGATTAAACGAGTTACACCAACATTTCGCCAGTAAAGCCTGAAAAAAAATTATTTTTTATCGCAAAAATATGGTTTGTATAATCAAGCCGCGCCCGCTGTAAAGATGAAACCCAATGTTATCATGAAGCCGGCGACTTATACAGTAAAAGTTCAATATTTTCAAATTCGAAATTTTGAGGTCCTAAAAAACATCTTTATACCGTATATATATGTTTTTACTACTGACTGTACCACGAGCTGCAATCATCAGCTGAGGACAGAAAATAATTTTTCCTCTCCTATTAGCTTCGATGGACCGATTTGTTGCCTCAGCCAGTCGGCTGTGCTCTCCTAATAATTTGGTGAACTTGTCCTATATACACGGTGCTGCTTGCCTTTATCTATTTGAAAAAGTATCCACCTTTGAGGGACGTTGCTTGCGTATCTGCGTTCCTCGCCCTCATTCATCTGTTCTTGCCTACGAAATCTTTGGAAAAAACACACGAGTTGCAGCTTAGGCTCAGCCTTTTATGTAAGACACTGTTAAGCGCCAAGCTCTTGAGCTTAATTGGTGACAATTGGCCCAAGTTGTATTGGGATCGAATTCAAAGCAGGGATCCGTGTTCGGCTATGCAGATCTGCAAGCGGCGACATGGGGATGTTGTTTTGCTCAGTAGCATTTGGGCAGCGTATGGTCGATCAATTCTACGTTTTAAGTTTCTGTACTATTATAGTTGCTTGACATCTTGGCATGTGGTATTAGTTATATCGATGATAACTTTCCAGTAATGGCTAGACTATTCCTGCCTATTTCTTCCGATGATATTCTTACTCACTTTACACATCACGAGCTTACTAACTATATGCAGTCCTCATTATAATAAGTTACTTTAGATGTCATTCCTTAGAGACAAGACATCCCTTAAGGCAACAGTCCGAAAAAGCGCAAATTGCGAAATGTTTTTTGCAACCTTGCCGATTACGATGCAATGGGCGTGGTTTCAGCTTACACATTGGTGCAGTATACACTGTCCAGACTATTGTCAAAGTTCTCAGCCGCAGGGCAGTTTCTACACTATGTCTAGTAATAACTGTAAGATTTCGAATAGACTGTCACAACTTTGAGCTGACGTAAATTCAAAGAATATTTTAGCGCTGTATGACATGCATCGAATCCCGCTGAGTTACAGTTTCAGTCACGAGAGATTTCGTTCCAAGAACTTGGACGTTTCGCAATTAGTGCTCTCCTGGGTAACTGTCCTTTGCTCTAGGCCAGTCAGAGCTCTGTGCGACGGAGGTCTTCACAGTGCTACTCCAATACAATTTACTGGAGCGCTCAAGATGGGTAACGGGCAGAACAGATGCCTGACATTTGTCCGATATAAAAGAATTCCCGGTGAGGAAAGTCAGAGTATTAACTTATACCCGCGAGAGCAGCAGCCCAGAGTGCTGGGCCCATGACACTGCACGCTGGAGGTTCGAATGCCAACCCGAGCCAGCGAGCTCTTGCCGCGCTTGATGCGCTGACTCAGCGTTTGATGTTTTCACAACTGCCTTGGGGGTAATGACTCTGTCCAAAAATGGTGAGGGTGGGTAGTTGCATAAGACCCTTCCGCAGGTGGCGCCATAGCTCTTTACTAGCTGTGGTCGGCTGCAGCCTTGCAGTAATCTTGGACCAGTTGGCCTATATCTGCAGCACGATCCAGTGCGAGTAAGGTTTGCAGTCATGCTAACTTTATCTTTGCCTTTTTATAGCCTCCTGTAGGAAAGCAAAAGCGAGACTGTCTTGACACAGGGTGAGCCTCCAATCGTGTGTCCGAATCACGCTAACATTATCTGTTCGCGGCTTACTACCTGTTATACTCTAGGCCCTAGACCTAAAGGTTATGCCATGCTGTGAGTGGTGAGTCCCCGCAAGAAGCTTACTAATGACTGTTAGCACGATCGAATGAATTATGCATTTGCTAATGCTACAGCTACCCGGATGAAAATAATTATTTCTAAAAGTCTTGAATGCTATTGACTGCAGCTTTCGGAACACAGCTTCTAAGAATCGACTATTAACATATGCCTAATTCAGGACCAAGAATATTTGCTAACCGATTTCTTGAAAAAGTTATCCCACTTTTATTTCACCGATAATTTTTCAAATCAGTTTACTTCAGAGCGGGACGGGCAACATATACACAGACGTAGCTCTAATTTTTTATTATGATTATGCATATGAACAATGCGAATTATTACAAAATGTTGATACAACAGTGCTCCCTTCGTCGCAAACTCTAAGGGCATCCCTAAATATGTCATACCAAATAAGTCAGTAATTAATGTTTATGTAGAAATGAAAGATTTAGTTGGTGTGATGGTATCGATAAGCTCTTATCAGAGAGTAGAGTAACTTTGTACAAGTGATAAAAAACACAATATCTACCCAAGGTTGCACTACGTGAAAGATTTAAACACACACAAACTGTGCTACATTTCTCTACTACGCAAAGGCTTATAAATACGAATTTACCCGCAATATTCTTGCAATAAATTACTCAAATTCGTGGGGGGCAAACTACTGTTTCCCTATTAATTCCCACTGAACTCCCTAAGCAGAAGACCGTCCCAAATAAATCTAGAAATTATGCAGACTAAAAGACCTTGATTGGCGCGTTTAATTTACCAGGGGTCTTTAAAGCGGCTTATATTAGCATGACAAATTACGGGAGCTTTTCGAGGGCCCTGAGAGCGACCCTGTAACGCTTGCTGTAAGTGGCTTGGACTTGTTTGTGTTATGGACATGGCCAGGCTTATGAGATGGAAGTCGTCGTGTGAGCATTACGGTAACGAATGAAGAGAATAGCGAGGAATTATTCGTATCGTGCTCATCTCCAGCACGACGAGATAGACCTGAGCCCGTGAGGAGAGAGTTACCAAACGAAGAAAAGGACGTTGACCAATTCGGATTTTACTTATTTTAGACCCGATGCCGTGGACGTAAGGAAATTGGCATGCACTCGTTTGTTGCCATACATTGCTGCGTCGTTCTGTTTGTCATCTGCATTCGAGAGTCGGAACACAGAAACGTTTTATCCCTGCGCTTCCAATCGCATCGTTGCGGACGCAGCTTCGACCGACCGGGTCGCACTATCGTCTCTCACGACGATTTTGCGTTCACGTAAGCTTTCCTGCGCGCGCCACCACGAAAATAAACACTACCTAGGCAAGCCTAACCTAGCCTAACCTGACCTACCCTTCCCTAACCTAACCTTCTAACTGAACCTAGCCTAACCTTACCTAACCCAACCTAACCCAATCTAACCTTTCTAACCTTACCTAACCTTACCTAACCTTACCTAACGTTACCTAACGTTATCTAACGTTACCTAATGTTACCTAACGTTACCCAACATTACCTAACCCAACCTAACCCAACCTAATCAGCGATATAGCGATCAGCGTGGTTCACCAACTTGAACGCCGCTCACGCGCACACGATCTGCGTACACAAACACGCACACAAATTGTCGTGAGAGACGATAGTGCGACTGGGTCTAATAATACGCATTTAAGGTTGCTAAAAATTTGAACCGCTCTTCCAGTTATTTTACTACAATGAACACTACTGGCATAAGTTAAGAGTATTTCTTAATTTCGAGGGAGTTGAATTTTGCCTCTGCTCCGATATATACTCGTCTTAAGGCAGGGGTTCCCAAACTGGGGTGCATGTACCCCCTAGGGGTGCGAAAGAACCTTCTCATGGGTGCGAAATACTGTTTTGTTTCTCGGTCATTCACAAATTCGCTTAAATTTTTGGCGCAAAAATTAGCATAAATTTCATTTGTCGTCATTATCATGTGGGTACCTAATTTTGTAGTGGGCACGACAACGTTTATGAAATTCTCCAGGGGTGCCCGGCAGCACTAGTCTGAACCCTGGACATTCTCGGTGATGGTAAGTGATGGTGACGTGTGCGCGCGGTGCGTGTGCGTGCGTGTGTGGCCCCACAAGTGCCGTGCAGTTTATACGTTGCGCAACAGAGGCTCAAAATAGA
>LQNS02278163.1:13806426-13817320 GCA_001587735.2 Parhyale hawaiensis
ATCCAAATCGGTTCATAACTTTTTGAGTTATCCTGGTGACAGACAAACAGACAGACAGACAGACAGACAGACAAACACGACGAAAACATAACCTCCTTGGCGGAGGTAAGTATCCTAAATTAAATGCACAAAAATTAGTATCAGTTCGTGTGTCATTATGACATGTGCTATGAAATTTTAAAGGATGCGACCACATGGTAACAGTTCTCCAACGCCCGCTGCAGACGATTGTCTTTTGTCCTGTATTTTCACTTCTCTGCGTTCGAATATTTCGTTCTGTGCGTCTACCAAGAGTATGAAGTATCACTGGTTCAGTTTCTTGTGTATTTCCAGATTTTGAGCGAGTGATAAATAAGAGAGCACTGTACTTCTTTGTGGTTTATACAGACACGGTAACGCAGTCGAACGCAGTGAAGTGAAAACACGGGACAAAAGACTATCGTCTGCAGCGGGTTTAAAAGCGTCAGGCACAGAACAGGTATAGGGAACTGCTGCCTAGCCTGATAGTGAGCACGAGTCAAACTGGTTCGTCCTCCAATAAAAATTCTTTTCTTTCTCAGGCTATGACAAAACTTACAGCGTGAAAGATGTGGATAGGAGCTAATTACCGTTCGTGATGACGTTTGATTACGTGTTGTACAACACGGAATGTAGTGTGCTTACTGAAATCGGCATATGAAACACAATCAAAGCAATGGTACAGAAACAAGTGCCCATCGCCCATCTGCGAGAACAACGTCATAAATCAAAAAAGGGGAAATTTGAGTTATAACAACCATGAGATTGCCCGTTTCCTGCTCTATATTGTGGTAAAATCGACACATTTCTACCAGTAAAACTCATCATTAGAGGGCAGTAAATGTCACTATTGCGCCGGCCCAGATGAGATGCTACCAACCCTTGGTGTCAACAATGGCATATCTCAGTTCCTGTTCAGCCGTCGTAAGGTTAGGTGCTGTATGTTGTCAAGAGAAACGTCATATTTGGTTATGGGTGAGTATTGGTGATATTGTGGCTGTTTAATAGTTGGATGTTTAATATCAAAATCCTCTGTCCTGTAAAATTGCCTTTTTTTAGCTATGACGTTGTTCTCGCATATGAACGACATGAACAATTAAAACATATTATATTATTATATTATAGACTCTCCGCCGTCCATTGCGACGTCAATGACGACAAGCGCATCACATATTTCTGCATACTAATTTTTCAATAGGAATTTTTTCCATTTTTTCCCATTTTCTTATTTCGATGCACAATCTTCAGAAACTTCCATGATTTATAGCCGTGAGGAATTCACTCTGGCTATTTGAGGAGAAATATTTTCCGGTTTCTACAGATCCGCAGCCCTGCGAACGCATCAAAATTTCAGTAGTCTTCAATGATGCGAAAGCTCATGAAAATGTTAAATATCAGCGGGGAGTCCATTTCTCTCCAGAGAATCCGACTTCCACCACCGAAAATTTACGATTTTCCAGAGAAAAATAAATGTTTCTCATCTCGACCCATTTATTTTCAAAAGGAACATGATGAGGCGAGATCTACGAAGTTGGATCTGAACTTCTCCTGTCTGTATTGCCTCTTATCAGTTGTGAAAGACCAGCATTTTTTCAATTCCACCTGCTGTATAATTTCTGCATTATGAGGCTCCTATACTTAGTTAAACTCATTAATAAATAACTTATGTCAACTCTTTTCCGCTTTTAAGTAGACTTTTGGGTTACTGAAATCACTGGATCAATAAATCTTAATAGTCTACCCTACTTGACAGTCGCATATGCATCTATTACCTGCGTACTTGTAAATACCTATGTTATCCCACTTTTTCACGCTACTCTGTTTCTGCGGTCTACTTAGGTCCATATATATGATTATTAAATATAGGAAATCCTTGAATCCTTGCATTTCACCCTGATTTGGGGCCCTACTCGTGTGTAATATGTGGTCGTTGATAAAAATGCCCTCCTTACAAAATTTAGGTATGCGTCTAACATACTCGTATGAGTGTCATTACAAATTATCCGACCATTAAATTTTCTTCACTTTTCTCGGTGGCTGAGGCCTACTCATCTCCAGCAATTGCCTTTTGATAATATAAGATCATTAAATCCTCTCAATGTACCATGTTACTGAGGTAGCCTTAACGTCCAGTACTGGTTAATAAAATGTGAGATCATTAGCTTTTATCGCTCTCCTCTGCTTGGGAGTTCCTTCCGTTCAATATACAGGTATTAATTAGCAAAACGTGATATTTTTAAATCTTTTTATTATAAAATTTACTACTCTGTGCCTGAGGAATATTTATATCCAGTAAAGTAATGAGTCTAATATGAGATCATGAAATCTTTTCGCACTGCAATGTTTCTGAGGCACACTTAGGTGCCCAGTGTGTATGGTAAATAACTTCAGGAACATGCTCAGTTTTGCCGGCGGTCTCTCTTTAGTTAAGGTGGATCATTAAAACTTCCATAACACTCACAAAAAACATTGAAATTCCTTCGTCTAATGGCAGCATTTCGTGGCTCTCAAGGGAGAAGTTTTGGCAAGAGGCGCCGACTAGTTTTTACGCTCCCGTGTCCTAACGAGATTTTAAGTTTGCTTTTTAAAAACTCGCTCATCTTTTGAATAGAAATACCATAATTTGTAGTCATTCCATGCCGTATTTAATGTGATGCATTGCCTGCAATTTTTTTACGCCACAGTTTTTAAACGAAATTATAAGTTCGCTTTGAAAAACTTGGTCATTTTTTAAGAGAAATCCCACTGCTTGTTGTCACATTCATACCATGGTTGATGTGATTTTATAACCTTTAGGTTTTTGTCCCCCCCCCCGGGTTTTCAAGAGAAATTTTTTTAAGTAAAATTTTGAAAAATTCGTCACTGTTTATAGCTCTGCCATTGACTTCAGATGCATGCCTCCGGTTTCTATTCTCAAACTCCCGTCTTTTCCCTGGGTTACTTTTTGCCGTTTCAAGTAAAATAGAATGTAAAATATTTTCCCTCAATCCTACATTTCCATGGATGCCTCAAAATTTTGCACCTAAATGCTAATGGAAATTGGCAGATGTACTAACCCCCATTACAAAGTTGTTAAAATTTTAAGTTTTTTTTTTACTGCATATTTTCAAAGTATTCGATGTAAAATGAGAATTGAAGCACTATACTGAAATCCAGTGAGTAGTCGTTTAATAATATACCTTTATTTATTCCTGGTTCTCATTGTATGTGCAAGTTACTTTCGCGAAAAGCTCGCATGAAGTGGATTCGCCCGTGTCAACCAGGGTTGCGGAGTCGGATGGTTCAAGGTCCGACTCCGACTCATGGCCCTCCAGAATTTCCGATTCCTGGCCCTCAAGATTTTGGGACACCGACTTCCGACTTCCGACTCCGACTCCTTAGTCCAACAAGTAGGTATTTGATATAAACATTAAACATGTCCAAAAAGCTTATGCTAGTATATACACATTTCAAATTAAAGAAAGATGCTAGGTGCATTGTACATATACAATGATATTTTGCATCATTTGGGACGTTAAATTGAGGACATGACATTAAAAAAAAATTGGGCATGAGGAACAAAATAATCAATTTTTTTCGATTGTTCTGAAATTCGTATAGTATATGGATTTTAAAAAAAAAAACACATTTTGCTCAAACAGTTTTTTCGATTTAGGCCTTAGGTTTTGAGATAATGGAAATATATATAAATATATACCTATGCAATATTTTCTAAATTTTAAAAGAATAGAATTCAATGAGTTTTCATGCTACAATAAAAATAAGGACAGTTTCGGAATCCTTGAAACATTCTTAGCAAAACTACAGAGCAGGACTCTCCACTCCCTATTCTGTCCAATCACTACCTAACTAAAATTTAAGGAAAAAATCGGTTGTGAGCTGTGTTAAAAACAAAATAGAGCAAAAATGAAAAATCCTCCTCTTGAGTTTTGTTAGGAATGTTTCAAGGATTCCAAAACTGTCATTGCTTTTATTCTAGCATGAAAACTCATTGAGTAGATATTTCCCATTATCTCAAAAACTAAGGCCTAAATCAAAAACTTTGTGGGAACAAAATGTGTTTCTTTTTCAAAACTACGTATACTATGCAAATTTCAGAACAATCGGTCAAAAATTGACCATTTGCTCCCCCCCCCCCAATGCCCCAGGTGCAAAATTCTACCCAAAATTTTTTCAATGGCCTCATCATATGGAATAGGAAAATACATGGTAGCTATAGCTGTAAAAGAGATATGTACAAATAAGTCCACATTTACATTTTTTTTTAACTTGTGACTGAAAATTCAGAATTGAATGATATTTGTCTATAAATAAGATTCCGGAGTCGGAGTCGGGCTAAAAACGCCGACTCCGACTCCTAGAGAAAGTGAGATTCCGACTCCGCCTCCCCCTCAAATCCTCCGACTCCGGCCGACTCCGCAACCCTGGTATCAACCCTATCCTTACACTATATAAATTTGGTTACGATCCAGGACCTATTTTTACCGCTAAATATTAAATGTAACCCTTTACAAAATATTACTACCCTGAGATAGAGCTAAAATACAACAAAAATGATCTATTGCAACCGTGTATACAAAAAGCCTGCAAACCAGAAAACAAACAACATACGCGTTATTGTATCGAATACTCGCTCTGAGTTTCCTCAGTTTTCCATACGTTGCTGTCTCCGTTTCAACAGGGCAAGACAAAACCGCTATGAGTCACTCTGAAGAGTCAGTCGAAACTTTGACACTTGCTAAGCAAGCTCACTTCACAGATGACATTATGTTCAGTATTAGCAAATTTCTTGGCCGGTACTGTTTTTCATCTTTGCGTTTTACCAATGGTCTAATTCCTTTAAACAATCACCACAAATGTAAACATTTTGCACCCGTTTAAACCACACATGAATAACAGTTAAGAATTTTGCAGAACTACTTAAACAGCTATGCAAGCCGTTTAAACTGCTAACTGTTCATGACAAACTTCTATTAACCAATTAAAGAGCTTTGTATCGCAGTAGTACTTCAATAAAGAGATCAAATAATATTCTAAAGTTTCCAGTCTTGCAGTCCGAATGAGCATAGTACACCTTACAGCTGTTAAACTGTTGACAGTTTCAACGTTTTGCATAACTTTTTAAGTAGTTCTGCAAAATGGTTAACTGTTATACAGGTGTGGTTTAAACCAGTGGAAATTGTTTATATTTGTGGTGATTGCTTAAAGCAATTAGAGCATTGGTGAAACGCTAACGGGAAGCACAGCACATACTTGTGTTGATAGTGGCGCAACAAAACACTCGAATGATTAACTGGGAGAACACATTTGTTTGACCATCGGATGTACCCTCCATAATTCCGACAGTGATTCCAAATATTGCTGGGCGAAATTGCCTTACTGAAAAATTTATCGCGTATAGGAATAAGGGAAGCCGACGTAATATGATAGCAATTGCTACTTCACTACTGCTGATAGGCGCAGAGTATTTTATAACTCATTAAAAGCACTTGGAATCATTCTTCGGTCTAAGTCCAGGTGGTGCTCTACACGCCAGCGTCTTGTGAAGAGTTCAGTTCCTTGCAAAATGTTGGTTAGCTTTTTCATATGGAAATCGGGGTAGCAGAAAAGAAATGCATTATCAAAAAATGACTGGAGTTACACCTTAAACAAATGAATAAAAAAGAAAAGAATTGAGGATTAATTTAAGAATAAATAAGGTTCAGTATAAAATAGCATATATGGTTAACACTTAATATTTTTCTAATTTTTAAACAGTGATACTTAACGTTATATAATAGGTAATAACTACAGCTTCAGATACATATTATCGCACTTAAGTTCAGCCTCCGTTATTTAAGTTGATGTTCAGTTCATCAAATTCGTAGAAGGACAGGAGTTGATAGAAATAAAGATAAATAGTGCAAATTTTGTTAGCGATACCTGTTGTATAAAGGTTTTCGAACAGGTAAGTCTTTTACCCAATCCTTCATACTTCTTCAAACAACAGGAATTGCATAACTTTCTCTAAATTCAAGTAGACATTAAAAAATTTACCTGTATTACTTGGTAGGCATAAAGACATGACAGCAACGTATTTACAAAATATCAATGTACAGGCAGTTAAGGTCTCTGTATAAAAACACGACGAAGGTGAAATATGATTGCAGAGCAAAATACTCTCGAATGAAACGAGCTTAGCATCATTTACGTGTGTAATGTAATGAACTCGTGAACACTACTGTGAACACCGTCCATTGTATTTAGTGAACGCGTTACTACAACAACAGTCGTTGGCACGCGCCTTACTACAGAGAAAGATTAAATCACGGATGTAGACTAGAATTTCCTGCCTCTCATGGCCTATAATCACCACTTACATGGTAAGCGATTAAAGCTGGTTATTTCTTTAATCGATTTTACGCACTGCTTATAAAAAGGCAATAATACCCTTTTATAAGTAGCCTTCAAACTGCATTGATTCACTTAAGTCGGACTATGGCCGTGTCCACAAATACTCACGGCTGGGTGAGTACATTATATATCTTAGATCAGCCTTGACTGTGCCAGCACGGGATCGATGGAGAGGTCACTCACGTACTCATTCACTCACTCATATGAGACGGGGCTAGCGGAAAACTTTGCTACAGACTCTTCAATGAAACTACTTGTATTATTTGTTAGTGCCTATGACGCCAAACTTCTATAAAGAATAGATATAGTGGCAAATTTCAATATTGGTATCGTTAGATATAATCAATTAAAAAAACATAGGTGAAAGACACACTGTGTTTCACGAAGCGTGCTGAGGCTTAAAAAACTCTGACTCGTGTCTCTTATCAGATCATCTGGATTACTTTTTCATCAGATTATCTTGTCTACTGATCTGTTCCGATGCTTCTACCTGACTCCAATAATTGAGAACTTAGTGGTTTTTGGGTATGTAGACAGTCTTGCGGAAACCATTGTAGCGCCAACGTATTGAACGCCGTGACAAACCCCTGCTATATTCGGCTGAGCCTTTGCGCTGAAGTTAAAGTAAATCTTTATATTCCGTAGATGGTGCGCAGATTTCAAGGTAATATTCCATTGGAAATGTTATTGAAATTTTCTAAGTAATTATTCTTTGCGTGTAAATCTCTTCAAACCAATTTTAGAAATATTCAAAGGAACAAAACCAGCCCAAAAACCAATATAAGAAAATTAGAAAAAAAAGTGATTTATTTTTTTAATTATCTCCTGGGAGTCTCAAGGTAAGTGCGACATTTCTTCTTATTGCTTAAATAGTTTTAACTGGTAGTAACAGTTCTTCCGTTTATATTAGGTATGTACAAACTTAGTATCCTTCTCAAACACACAACCAACGTTTCTTCTAATTTTCTACTTCCTTTGATTCATATCGTTATTCATGTTCAAGTCAAATGTTCCGTGAATGTGGAAAATAATATTATGCGCGTTCAGAGGTTGGGTGAAAACGAGAAAAAAATATTGCGCATCTGCAACTGGCACACGAGTACTAGGTATATTGATATAGAAAGGCCGTGCATGCATAAATAAAGCCAGAACGCCTAATGGTGTAAGACCATCACCCGTTTCAGGAGCAAATTCAGCGTCTTTATTTTTATTGGCCAGATTACTTCAGAATTTTAGCAAATTTCACATCTCAGTCAACCCATCTGACTGCCTGAAAAAAAAACTTATTTTATGACTTTACTCCTGCCTCTTATTAGGTGGACAGACAACAAAATTCATCGCCGTTACTTTTGATGGTCAGCTAATTTTCATTTCTTAGCATTGTTCATATCTAGGTCAACGCACCTAACTCTCTAGAAAAAATTAAGAACATTGCTCAACTCTTTCTGCCTCTTTTTGGATGGAGTTACAGATTCAACGCTGACATTTTTGATGAGCAGCTAATCAAATTTTTGCTAATTTTCACATCTTTGTCAACTCACTTGACTGCCTGAAAAAAATTGAAACTATTATTATGACCCAACTCCATCTGCTTTATTTTGGGTGGACAGACGATAAAATTCATCAACCCACCAGACTCCCTACAAAAAATTATGAACATTGCTCAACTCCTTCTCACTCTTTGCGGATGGAGAGACAAACAAATAAACTTCTTAAATATTCAACGAAAACATTATCTCCGCTCTTGGCTTCGCTCGCGGGTGATAACAAAGCCAACTGCTGTGATAGTATAGCCGCTTACCTATCGTCTCCCTCCTCCTTCCACCCCTGTAGCTCTTATCTACCCCACTTCAAGCGTCTTCGGACTAGGTCCAGGTGCCGTTATTGATGCCACCTTGCAAAAAAAGAAAAAGAAGAGCCAGCAGCGCGTGTGTGGAAACATTACGACCTGAACTCCTTCTTCAGTCTTCAGGCTGCAATTATCAATAACCTGCGTCCCTTCTAACGTACAACGCTGGAGAAAAAAAAGTAAAAACAGTTATGCGAACTTAAGGCACTGCACCAAGAGAGGAGCCTTTACTTATTTTAACCTAAAAAGACAACCAAACACGTTTGGTGGTGCAAGAGGAACAAAAACATAAGTTCTTTGTAGCCCACTTACCATAGCCCATGTAACTACTGTAGATCTATTAGCACGGGATATGGAGGTAATCGTTTCTGGTTTAGGTAGTTGGTACATAAGCTAGAGAGTTCTCCGTGTACAAGTTAGTACATATAACGATGAGCTTTTTTTTTTCTTTGGTTTACACCATCAATTATTTTTGGTTGTTTTTCTTACTTACAATTATTAAATATTTTCGCTGTGCAGTCGGGCAATAAGACTGAACCAGCTTATTATTACAACTAGAGTGCCTCGTGGCGTAAGACCATCACCAGCGGTGGGAGCAAATTCCATTGCCGTCATTTTTATGGCCAGCTAATCCTACTTTTCTGGCATGGGTCACATCGAGGACAGTCCAAAAGACTCTCTGCAAAATATCATGAACATTGCTCAACTCCTTTGACCACTTATTGGGTGAACAGACAAATATAGGTATATACTTAAACATTACCACCTCTCTCACTTTGTTCGTGGGTGATAATAACTTAAAGGGACGCAGAGCCGTTGACTGAAAAGCCCTAAATGAGTGAGGACCAATTGGCTGTTATTTCTAAAAAAAACTGCTAAACGGGTAACCTAGGAAGAAAAAAATGATTTCCTACTTTACCCTAAACCGCCGACTGTCAATTTTTATTCACCTTTTATAGTGATAATGCAATTCCTACGAGTGGCCTGGTTTCTGTCCGTCGGTTAAGTTTAACTGAAGTCAAGTTAATCTTAATTCCCCTGTAGCGGCAGCCTAGGGTGCTAAACTCATACTGGACGTTGCAGGTTGAATGCCAACCCAGACAAGCGAATTATCGCAGCGTTTGACGGGCTGCCTCAGCATTTGATAGGTATGCCTCTGTACAGCTGTCTTGGGAATACTTAACTTACGCAACTATGAGGATGGTAGGGGTGCATGGGTCATTGCATGAGAACCTCCCGTCGATGGCGTCATAGTTCTTGACGATCCATGGTCGACTGCAACCGCGCACTTATTTGGGGTTAGTTTGCCTTTATCCGCAGCACAAACCAGTGCGTGTGGATTTCCCAGTCAAGTTGATTTTACCTTCACCTTTACTTAGCTTGGCCTCTGTACATCGTGTAAAATGATGCTAGACTTACGCGTGAAGCAGATTAATTCATGAGAGAAACGGTGAGGTGTGAGCCAAACGGTGTCATTTAGAGCTACTAAAGTGAAGCAAACCGCTTAGCACGGCTTTGCATCAATAAGATTCCATTTCGAAAGTAGCAAAATGGTTGCAGCTGTTGAAGGCACGCCACACAGGATATTATTTACGAGGGTAAGTCTGCAGCTACATGACAGGGAAACATTACAGCAAGTAACCTCATAAAAATCAAATATACAGCGCTAGCTAAATTATCGCACCTAGCGTAGCTGCACTGCACACTAGCATACCCGGGATGCTTGTCATTACTGGAAACCTTAATGGTGTGATCGCACACTGGAGGAGCTGGGTTCGAGTCTCGGACGCTGACAGCGCTAGCAACGGATTTGCCCAGCGCGGAACACTCCTGCACCGACAGGCGAGGGGAAGTACGGCGAGAGACTTTCAAATCGATTCTCACCCCTGACTACTGTACTACTACTGCTCTTCACACTAACATATTTTCTAAATTCTATAATTAAGGCAAAAACCTCGATAGGATATCCACTGCATACAACTAATAAATGATTGTTATTGTTTTTATTTTGATTATTGCTACTTTTACTACGTGCAGTCCCAGCTGTAATATATTGTACATACTGTTTTTGTGCTTCGGCAGTAAAGCTTATGGACAGATTAGTCTTTTTTTTTTTTGGATAGTATATTAGTGTAACTGGATTTTATGGTCTATACCAGTCAACTAACTTGCTTCTTTTGCAGGATATTTCAAGATCGAATCAGTTCTGCTAAGCCGGCTGAAGAATATCTTCCAAACCAGCAGTGCCATAATAATAATAATAATAAAAAATACTTACGACATAATGCTCCAAAGACAACGTTTGTTCGCCCAAGAGAACTTCTGTGATGTGATGGAACCGCCGCCTACAGAATCGTCAGCAGATTTCGACGAAATGGACGACGACGTGTTTGTTTCGTCACCAGGTACGTGACGTGTGCTGTTCAGCAGGCCTGTAGTGCATTGCGTACAATGATAAATTAATCGCATTATGTAATGCAGTACCATAAGCAAATCCTCTATTTTGTAATCGTATTGATACAGTCGCTTTGATTGTTTCTTAGGAAATACATATAAACTGGTTCGTACAGTTAATAAATGACCGTAGAACTAGCTTAGATTAAAGAGTTGCTAGTAGACGGAATAACAAATCGA
>LQNS02278163.1:13823238-13834016 GCA_001587735.2 Parhyale hawaiensis
TTGCCAGAGAGGGGCTGAGACCTATGCTCCAGCCTTGATCACCCACTCCAGTTTGGAAGTCCACATGCACTGGTTCGTGCTGCAGAAATATCTCGTATCTGTCCCAGCAGAGTGTACGGCTACAGTCGATCATAGATTGTCCGCACTGTGGGGCTATTGACGGAAGACTCATATGACAACTGCCCCACCGACCGGTAAATCAGTACTCGCCAGTAGAGCGACAGAAATGCTGACCACGCTTTATTGAGCTCTAAGACTTTCTTCTTTGGCTTGGGATAGAACGTCTGATATTGTAACAGTGATTGAGGCAACATCTCTTACCAGTGAGCCACAACAGGCAACCTTTTCATGCTCACGCGTGATCGCATCGCTGTCTCCAAGCTGTGAATTAGTCTCCAAAATTTCATATTTAGAAAACCCTTTGTATCATAAAAACAATTTGATAAGGTGCATGCATGAATTTTATGCAGATACGCATCCGCTACAGCATCTCCAAGGGGAAAGTAATGCTCATGACTCCTCCTGAGAGGCATCGGTCATGATTGAATCATAAAATAACAAAATCCTAGCCAATGTTATCTTTGTGAAAGTCTAATAAGTACTTGAAAATTTGCTCTACAGCGAATGGACTCTCGAAATCTTACTTTTCAATAACCTTTACAGGCAAATGGTAGAAATAGCTTGCTTACTGTGTACATGAACTCTTTAAGCCCATCGAGGACCATATTGTCCCATTACAAACAGTGATGTTCCTATGAAATTGGCCATGAATTCCGGCGGTAAAGGGTTAAGCATGAATTTTTGTAGGAATATGGCTGTTCAATATCTCATCGAACGTTCCATTAAAAAGGCCAAGTCTTAGTCCTCTTCTTGCCAGGCTGAGTTATTTTGCTACAAGAGGCCTTTCCTTTAGCGGTCCTGCAGGGAAAAAAGCCTCCCAAGGGTTTAAGTGGAACCGAACCCTCGAGCACTGCGGCGGTACTGACTCAGACAAAATGTAAGGCAATCACAGAAGAATGCCTACCACAAATGCGTCTACGGGAACAATAAATTATTGTACGACATCAAGATAATCATGCAGGAGGGCGCTACTTATGGGCAGGAATCCTAAATGACTACTCAAGCTATGTAGTTGTTCAAGTGTTCTATGGGCTAGCAACTGTGCCTTTCATTTTCCAGCAGCGTCTGGAGTGTCACGTAATTAGCCTACAGTGTGTCGTGACTCCTCCACTGATACGATTGCTACGTTAAGTCAGGATATTCATTACTTTAGCACAGTGGCCTACTTTGGAAGACGCGGTAACTAAATATAGTGGCAAAGGCTCAGCTAGAGCTCATATGATTTACTCGTCTAATCCAAGACAATATCATTCGTCTGAAGTCTCCCACAGGTGTCTCGCCATAGCTCCATTGAAGCGCATTTTAGGCATTGACCTTGAATCGCTTAGCCATTAGACGGCCAAAAACTCAATTATGCTCCATAAATTGGCGTTTCCAGCCGTCACAGGCGTACGTGGATTGCTATTAACACCTGGAACGCGATTCAGAGTGACGAAATCAACGGTCTTGTCTGAGGTATCGGACGAGTGGGCTTGGCTTAGATCGAGTTTGATGAGCCGATCGAACGAGTCCCTAGTCGAGCAAGGCTTTCTATCCTTCAATTTCCAAAGCAAATTTGCTGCAACCAGATAAACAATAATTACCTGAGCCAAGGAGGTAATGTTTTAATCGGTTTTTCTCACGGTTTGTCTCTCACCAAGATAACTCTACAAATTATTATGAACGGAACTTGATGAAATTTACAAGCATTGTTAGGTATGTTAGAAGGAACAGGTGATTAACTGTTGGTGAAAACCCGTTCAACCATTGATATGTTGATTTATCTACCGGTTTTTTCTTGGAAAGTTATTAACAAATTTTCGTGAAATTTGTAGGCAATGTAAAGAATTTTACGAGTAGCAGCTGACCAAATTTTTGTGATGATCTGTTGCTTCGTTTGTCTGTTGACTGCATGTCTGTTTTGCCGTTTGTCTGCAACAGAACTCAAATACTCATGTGCGAATGGATACTTATGAAATTTACAGATACTGCTGGATAGTTTAGAGGCACAAATGACCAAATTTTTTTTTATAATTTATTAATCCTCTTGTGTGTTTCCATCTGTATTAGTTTTTTGTTGGTCCGAACATAACTCAAAAAGTTATCGACGGATCTTAAAAAAATTCCAGGAACTGCTATAGGAATCTTACGAGGAACAAATGGCGCAATTCTGGTGATGATCCAATAGAAATTCTGAATTTGAGACAAATTTGAATTTTTCGTTTACATAGCATTGCTAGGCGGAGGTATGGGGTCCAGAATACTTTCCTATAATTGTTATTTTTATTGCATCTGTTTCAGAAAAGTCCTATCCGGTGCGCTGCAAAAGGAAACAGGAGACATCAGAGCAACAGGCCAGTGCCAGCAATGTCACAGGTAATTCTGTTGCCTAATTAGGCAGATGTGGGCACCTGCGGCCACTTGCGACCCAGCGAGAAGAGGACGCAAGGCAGGAACTCTTCTGTTTTTTTTTTCAGTCACGCTGCAAGTTGCTGGCCGCTGATGGGCATATTTGTAATTAGATACATACTGTTTTCGGGGTAAAATGAATGGATGAAATAAAGCACTGACTTACTGCGTATTCTTCACTTTCAGTTTTAACGACAACTAATATTCCATGATCGGCATAACTGTCGAGTCTGACTCCGATTTTAAATCAACTAATTCTTAATTTGACCACTTAATTAGCATCGGATTTTTTTACGGGTGCCTAAGATGTAACAGAAGAAATCCCTCAAATATAAATGTTAAATGCCCGATAGTGCAAAATCACAAATAGATATATCAAGATATTTAAATATCATTTATGTTATCTTTTACAGCAATATATCCTCATTGAACAACTTAGAGCATTTTTAGGCGTTTCGTTTCTCCATTCATATCTTCTAATTTAAAAAATGCTCACGATTATTGTTATTTAGCCCAATACTTCATGGTGCGAGTGAAAGGGTCCATACGAGAATTACAGTAACGCCTTAGATTTTACCTAATGCGTTGCTGCACTTGGTATATTAGCTCTCCAATTGAAAAAGGTCTCTGCTTGCTCACTGACCATATCTGGGAGAGGCAGATATACCGCTCATAAAACCTTTCAATTATTAGAACTATTATTTGAATTAATAATTCTCTTTCCTTTCTAGCAACAAGTGCAGCCGGTGAGAAGATAACAGAGGCACCACAGAATCCTTCCAAGAAGCCAAGACTGATGAATGATAACAAGCATTAGTTGCGTGAACCATAGTGCATCAGAGGCGTGTTGTAATCAACACCTGGGTTACCCATGATACACACACCGGTGACTCTGTCGTTGAAAAACTGTTGCACAAACAACCCAAATTAAGGGTAAATTCCCGAGACTTTAGTTTCTATTTAGAATGTAGCAGTTTGTGACGTCATGAGTTACACATACATGAGTTTTCATATTTTTGGTTTTTTTTATTCATCATTATGCGAGCACGACTAAACCAATCGCAGTAACTTGTTGCTCAGTAGTATTACCGAAAATACAGACGTAATAGAAACTAAGCTAATAAAGTAAGTATTACCGGAAGCATGTTCGATTAGGTGCAAAAATTAAGCCTTCTAAGCTTCACTTGCTCGGAACTTAAGGCAGGTGCTCAGGCTTTGGCCCAGTGGCGCTATCGTCATTCGCGACGATTTGTGTGCGTGTTTGTGTACGCAGATCGCGTGCGTGTGAGCGGCTTTCAAGTTGGTGCGCCGCGCTGCTCGCTGTATTGCTGATTAAGTTAGGTTAGGTTGGGTAAGGTTAGGTTAGATAAGGTTAGGTATCGTTAGGTATCGTTAGGTATCGTTAGGTAACGTTAGGTATGGTTAGGTTAGGTAAGGTTCGAAAGGTTAGGTTGGGTTAGGTTAGGGTACGTCACCCTCGCCTAGAAGTGACTTTGGCCCGAAAATCGGTCTTTTTAGGCGGAAAACCCGAACTAATTTCGGGTAAGTTGGAAAAGAACCCTTCATAACTTCGGGTAGGTTAGGTGAGGGCAGGTCTGGTTTTTCTAACCACCTATTTTTTTTCAATTTCGGTCACGTCATTTTTTGTAGAAGGTGAACGGGGGGGGGGGGGTAATTTTAGGTTAGAACGTTAGGTACGGAGGTTAGGTAAGGGTTGGTTAGTTAGTATTTATTTTAGTGGTGGCGCACGCAGGAAAGCTTACTTGAACGCAAAATCGTCGTGAACGACGATATTGCGACCCGGTGCGTTGAGTTTCCGCCATTCCCCCGTAATTGGTTACGGCCGAGACTTTCAGAAACTCGGTCATGCTCCGTAATGTGGAGTTTTCGCCAGGCCCTACGTAATCGGGTTGCGCATGACATTTGCAACGCGATTCAGAGCGGCAAAGCCAACGCTTCTTTCTGAAATTGCGGACTAGTCGAGCGTCAAAGACTTCATTTTAGTGGACAATCGAACTCTCCGTGACAGTATTAAACACGGGAGAGAGCTGGTAAATTTTAGATTAGTTAGTGTAAAAGAAGGTTTCTATGAGATTTCAGATATAGAACATAGTTAATATGGTAGACTAGTTTAACTTTGTGCACTGATATAAAATTATCAAATGAGTGCCAATTACTGATTTAAATACGCTAAAAAATTATTATGAAAGTAAAACATGGTCACTTGTTTCCACTAATAAAAGCTAATGTTATTTTACGTAATTTAATTTAATGCGCATTAGCTGCCTAATGCCTAATAATTAATAACTTCTTATGAGCTGACTGTTCTTTGCCGATTGAGTAATAAGTTATACCGATTGGACTGTTCCTTGCTTAATGAGTAATAATTACTTATTATTTCGAGCTGTCTATTTTTCGAACAATAACTAAAGAGTTATTATGAGTTGACTTCTGTACCTAATAACTAAGAAGTTATTACGAGTTCACTCTTCTTTTATTTGATGAAAAATTCCTAAGGGGAGAAATATATCTATATACATTTTTCTCTCTTGTACGAGCAGTAGGTTGTGAAGTAGAAATGTAGATTCAATTCTTAACCTAGCGAGTAAGACTCGTTGCTTATTGTTTTACACTAGTGTACTGAACATATACTGTAATAGAACTATTGCATGAATACCTTCCTACGGGGAGAAATAAATGTATTTTCTTTCTTTCTTTGCGTAGTAGTAGTAGTAGTACATAGTATTGCGAATTGACTATTCTTCGTTTGATTCGTTATAACTAGAGCCTCGACATTAAGCAACAATGGTTTAAGCGCTTTAAGCAGTAAAAATAAGCAAGTATAGCACCCAAAATAAGCGCTTATGTTGACCAATTTAAGCAGTGTACTTTAGGCGGGAAAAAATACAAAGCAAAATAAGCACCAACATTTTTCTATCATAAGCGCTTAAAACATAAAAAGGATATCATTTCAAACATTTTTGGAGCTATGTCCACACGAAAAACAACTCTAAGCGGGCATTATTCGGGGCATAGACCTTCGGCGTTAGGCTCTAGGTAACAAAAAGCAACACCCATCTTGGAATTAGCTTTTTTTTCGTAAGCCTACAAATTTGGCTCAATTAGTAATTGAAAGTTTCAGTGATGGAATGGAAAGAACATTTAAAATTAGTTTCAAGATAAGCAACGGTTGCAAAAGCCATATAGAATTTGTAAGTGAATTTCAGTCCTTAAACAAACTCAGCCGACATAGGCTAGCTCGAAAAAATTTTGTAAGTTTGTTGGGAATGTGGGGCTCTTCATGTGACAAGCTACAGAAGCAACACCATCTTTTTTTCAGAGTTGTGCCACAGAGCAACGTAACGTCCATGGAGTGTCTAAAGGGGTCTTTTTGTGACCACCTTACGAATCATTCCGCCTGATTCCGCCTGATCCGTGCGTTGATGTGACCACTTTTTGGCGTGATTCTGATAGCAATCATCCGTGGTCATTGGTAAAAATTGTTCGAAGCAAGATTTCACTAGCGGGCTGATCATGCATAATCAAAGAGTAATTCCAACCGTTAGACAAGCAAAAATTCAAAATTTGAAGTGCACAGTTCGTGATATTTTCTTATGTTTAAGGATAACTTGAATAATCTTATGTTTCTTTGTATTACTGACTTCCAGAATTTTAGTTTCGTTATAGCCTGTTCACACAATCACAAAAATTACTCAGTCATGCAACTTTTCCCTTCGACCATCTCGTTGCCGTGACTGCTACTCCTGGTGCTTGAATGTTAGTCTAAAACTGTGCGCCATAGCAACTTTAAACTAACACAGAAGTAGGAGGTATTCTAAAAGCTTCACCATTGCTGCTTGTTATAACGTACCGACGCCAAAAAAAATTGCACCTATGTATTATTTTCACATTATTTTCAGTCCAAGCCGCAGCCTATTAGGCGCTGCGGCGCAGTCGAACACTAACTTGCGTTGCAATGCAATATTGGCGTACGCGTGCCCAAGCTCTTAGTTTTATGCCTGTGCATGTTCAAAGTGCATTGAATACTGCTAGTTCACTTATCCATTTGCTTCAAAATAAACAAATATTTCTAAAAATTCATTCCCCACCGTCTTCTGTGTAAATACGATTGGAATTCAAATTTTGGAAATATACATTGCGTCTGTGGGGTGTTTACAAAATCATTTGACGTTTCTGTGCTTTTCAGTGATCACGATGATGCTGATCACGATGATCTTGTTAGCTTTTTGCACACAATGAATAGGCAGGTACACGATAGTCTCTGATTTAGAATAGTCCTCCGAAACAATTTAAAGTTTAAAGGTAGGCTAATAGCCCAATTGGAAATTTATGAGCATTTATCGGCTGCCTATAAGTTAAGAGTGAAAGGTATCCGATAACATCGAATAAATGCCTATAAATTTTCGATTGGGTTGCCTGAACAACTTGAGCGCTAGCAAACATATTTAAACGCTAACAAAAAATCTTAAGCACTAACAAAAAATTTTAAGCACTAACAACAATTTTTAGCGCTAGCAAAAATTTTTAAGCGCTTGTAAATATTTGGATGGTGCTTACAAGCATTTTAAGCGCTACAAAATCTCACCATTTTTTAAGCAGCTTAAGCAAAATAAGCTTTAAGCATTTATTTCAAGCAATTTCCGGGCTCTAGTTATAACGAATTGACTGGTTTTTTGCCTAATGAGTTATTCATAGTTGGCAGATTTTTGTCTAAAAAATTACTACGAGTTGATTGTTCTTGAGTGCTCGTATGTTATTACGAGTCAACTATATTTACCCTCGTAATTAAAATTTGCTGACGGCTTTTTTACAACTCGTGAGTTACTGCAACTTGTATTCAACTTAGTTGATAGTTCTCTGCGGAAAAAAACTTCAGTGACTGACATCGGCGGCGATTCGAACGATTGTTTTCACAACAGATGTTAGGTACGTTAGGGTCAGCAGCCGCACGTACGTTACGTTAGAGTACGGTTAGACGAGCTACGTTGAATAACTAGTTGAGCATAGAATAAGATCTGATCACCACCACAGCAAAAATCAACGAAAGTCTACGTTCGGTAGAAAACTTTGACATTACCATGCGGCGGCAGAGCCTATCTCGCGCAGCGGCCTGACGTCTACATCCTGAGTAGATAAGCACGGGGTACGTCCCATCAGTGAGGTCTTCAGAGAACTGCAGGCATTGTTGTCTTAGTAGTTCTCAGACAAAGTGTGAACGGGTTCTCTTGGGTATTTATTATAAGGTTGTCATACGTAAGTTGTTATTGGTGCTTTTTTTTTTCTTCGCGGTAGCTAGGGCAAGATCAAGTTTTTTCAGTTCTCCAAAATTCATTGATTAAATTAAAATTATTTGTTGCAATTTCAGGGGAAAAAAACTGCCATCCTCATAAGAGAAGCCTTAATAGAACTGCAAATATTGTTCTTGGCGTTGTTCTTTGTTGGAGTGCATAGACATTCTTTCCCAAGCGCATCGTAAAATTGTTGTACGTAACTTCATAGTAACTCTATTCTGCTCTCCGTGCAAAGTACAGAAGAATCAGCGCTTCAGAAAGATATTGTCCAGTAACTGTACGCAGTGGGTACGGTGTTGTTATTATTATTGTCTGTGTAAATTTCCCTTATTGCTGCAATAGTTTCGAGCAACAAAAAAAGTTATTGGCATACCATTAAAAAACTACAGTCCATGCAAAGACACACGGGCTGCAGCATAGAACAGTAGGTATCCACGACAAGAGTGTGAGAGGCACTGTATCCCTGACAAATATTGCTTTTAGGGACGTGGATACACTTACATTGTCGCCACTGCAGCATAACTAGGACCCCTTGCATGCAATGTTGATCTCGGTGCGCCGCAACAGTCCATCCGTAAACAGAGGCACAGCAGTACAAAGTGTATCAACAAGTCAAGAAAAGGATGTAAAGTGGTAGGAAAAAAAGGAAGTTCCGAGAGCCTACATAAATAGTCTTAGGTAACGTAGAGTATTGAAAACTTAAATTTTTCTGCTACAAATCTGCTTGTATGTGTCCGACTCAAATTTTCTGACTTGTTGCTATGAAATTCCCGACTTTTTCCTGTTATCACTGCACTCAAAAGGATACATAGCAACTAGCAAAGATGTTAGTAAATACGTTTTTCTGCGACAATCCGGCCTCCTTGTGTGGACGGCGCAACTAACTCCACTTCTTTCGAATTGTTTCTTAACTTTGCAATTCTGATATAGCTTCATTTATTAAGTCACAGTATTTCTTAAGCTACTGATCAGTTAACGTCACATTTGAATTAGCTTTTTGTAGGCATGAAGATCATATTCATAACACTTACATCAAGATTGAAAAGATATTTCGTGCAGCTCTACAGAATTCACAAGTACAAATATGANTCAAGTTAACCCCGTCGGGTAAAAATAATCTCCAATCGTCATCAAACGAAGGAAGTAGGTCAATAAATTTGAGCTCATTGACCTTTGCCGCTTCTTTAATTTGTCCGTTGATGTAGCGGATCCTAGAGTACAGGCGGTTACCAGTTCAACCCTATCCGTTACCAATTTTTTTTTCAGCCGCTTGAGCGGCAAGACGGTACAAATTTGTACCGCCTTGGAGCAGATAGGGTTAAATGCAAAGCCATAACTCACTACGGCATCTTTCTGCACATGAAAGTGCTACAATAACATTATGAATACATGATAAGTTGAACTCATATCGTATAAAGAGCATTTTTCTTGATGGTATTACCCTTGTAAGATAGGGCAATTTACTGTTTGTACCAATATAGCTCTTAATATGGTGCTAGTCCTAGGAAGGCATTTTCTAGCCCCCCCCCCCCTCCATGAAAAATAAAGTGGTTAATCGTGATACTCCTGAAAGTGATGAATGGTTTACTTATGGCGCCAATGGGTTCCTTTGTGCTTCATAATTATTGAAACTGAATTGCTGAAAAAACTGGGGCTACAGCTTTCCCGATATTATCTGCCTGAAAGCCCACTAGAGTAAAATTACCTGTCTGGAAGCCTCCTGGTGTACAATTATCTGTCTGGAAGCCCACTGGTGAAGAATCATCTGAAAAAAAGTACTTAGCAAATGAACAACCGTTACTTCTTTTTATTTTCCATCACTGTGTTCCCAGCATTCGTAGATAATAATGAAATTAATTTTGTTGAGTAATGAAAATAACAGACAAATACTTTATATTTAAATATCAGAAAATTAGCGGGCATAGTGTGAAGTACCATTCATAAGGTTGTTAACCCTTTATCGAAAACACTAATTTTCCACGCTTGCAGGTGCTTATCATAAGCAAAGTTATCACTCTAACAACTAGAAATACAGCACGCTTTTTCTCTAAGATACCTCAATAATATCATTCCATCACTGCACGGTTTGGACTCCAGTAGCGTTATTTCGTAAAATAACGCATTAAAAGCAGTTTAGCTCTCTGCAGCGGCAAAATTTGCACGATCATCAGTAAAATTCATAAATTCATCAAGATCCTGTTAGGGCATCACTTACAAGCTCATTAATGCAATTCATACAAGCATTATCCTATGAAAGTATCATTTACATGCCGAGTATCTCTCATTCTATGCAGATAAATTTAGAACATTATTGAAACGATATACACTATCTTCTACCCATTAGTGAGAAAATATACGCTATGCTCTACCCATTAGTGAGACAATATACACTAGCCTCTACCCATTAGTGAGACAATATACACTAGCCTCTACCCATTAGTGAGACAATATACACTAGCCTCTACCCATTAGTGAGACAATATACACTATCCTCTACCCATTGGTGAGAAAATATACACTGTCCTCTACCCATTAGTGGGACAATATACAGTATCTTCTACCCATTAGTGGAACAATATACACTATCCTCTACCCATTAGTCGGACGATATACACTATCTTCTACCCATTGGTGAGACAATGCACGCTATCTTCTACCCAATAGTGAGACAATATACACTATCCTCTACCCATTAGTGAGCTAATATACACTACCCTATACCCATTAGTAGGACAATATACACTAGCCTCTACCGATTAGTGAGACAATGCACGCTATCCTCTACCCATTAGTGATACAATATACACTTGATATCTCTCGAGCAAAGACGACTCAGAGGGCAACTAATAGAAACATTCAAGTATTTGAATGGCTTCAACGACGTAACTACAACGGGACTCTTTGAAAGAGACCCCAATGATCGCTTGCGGAACAACGGTCAAAAACTCAAGCATAAAG
>LQNS02278163.1:13834945-13846357 GCA_001587735.2 Parhyale hawaiensis
CCTTGCAATCTTTTTCTTCAGTATTAGATAGGGGAAAAATACAACTAATAAGATAGGAGAAAATTCAGATTTTAAAAGGCGAAAAAAAAGTTGAGTACCTTGGAATCTTTTTCTTCAGTACATCAGTATTAGATAGGGGAAAAATGAGGAAGCCAGCGGGGGTTTTCCTGAAGGGCTAACTTACTGCCGTCATTTATCGTACACGTACACCAGTCATTAATAACCCAATATGCCGTCATTTACAATGACGGCTCGGGACACTAGTTACATGATAATAAGACAACAGTCTTCGAGGAAACCCACAGATCGCAACAAAGCCCAACCTCACGCGGCCATACTCTGACAGGCAATGAGCCTATACCAGACATTGGCCCCAGAACTCTGACACACACCATACTGTCGCTCATACGTCCTTACTTTCGCATTGCTACAAGTGGAGCTAGAGGTGTTGTCCTAGTATACTAGGGGCTCATTGCCTGTCAGAGTATGGCCGCTTGAGGTTGCGCTATGTTGCGATCTGTGGGTTTACTCGTAGACTGTTGTCTCATTTTCATGTGATACTACTGGTTTGCTTGCATTCGGTAACGGACTTTGATAGAGAATTATTGTTCTACTGCTTAACACAGAAAGTAAACCTCTAATTCTCAGATAGTAATGTGACTAATGCCTGAGTAAATGACAGTATATAACTATTTTGCAGAAGCGTATGCAGCACTATATGTGCTGTTCTATTGAAGTCGTTTAGGTAAGCAGTAAGACAATGCCGGCTACAGGGAAGAAGTATGACGTCAACACTGACGGGGCGGACGCTAAAGTGAAACACGCTTGGTGTGGGTGAGTGTAATGAAAAATAATTAATTTATGTGCAGCACTAGTGCAAGTTATTGGACCTACTTATTGTTATAACTATTATTGTTGTTACTGCTAATATAATGTTGTTATTATCATTATAAGTAGAATGATGATTATTATATAGTCAATGAAAATTTCCAAGCGTAGACCACTGTAGTCGAAACAGTTGCATCATTAATAATATCATAATTAACTCCGTCAAGGAGGTTTTGCTTTTGTCGTGTTTGTCTTTCTGGCTATTAGTCTGTCTGTTTGTCTATCACCAAGATTACTCAAAACGTTATGAACAGTTCTTTACAAAATATACAGTAATTGTTAGGTATGTTGACTGTAACAGATGATTACCTTTTGGTGAAAATTCGTTCATCTGCTTGTTTGTCTGCCTATTTTTTCTTAGGGTCATAGCCCAAAACGTTATTGACGGATTTTCAAGGAATTTACATGAGATTTTAGGTATTTACGAAGAGTAATTAACCGAATTTTTGTGATGATCTGTTTGTTCGTTCGTTTGTTTGTTGCTGTGTTTGATTTTATGCTTATTAGCACAATAACTCAGAAAGTTATGG
Organism: Parhyale hawaiensis; assembly: GCA_001587735.2. Lineage (NCBI taxonomy): Eukaryota > Metazoa > Arthropoda > Malacostraca > Amphipoda > Hyalidae > Parhyale > Parhyale hawaiensis. The sequence continues at coordinate 13,836,364 of LQNS02278163.1, forward strand.
ATCTTTGTGAAACTTACAGGACTTGCTAGTAATGCTGAAAATCATAAGTGATTCAGTTATGGTGATGATCGGTGGGTACGCTTGTGTGTTTGACTTATTTTTGCCTAATGTTTGTTAGCAGCATAACTCAAAACGTTATGAACGGATCTTCAAGAAAATTACAGAAACTGTTAACACTATCGAAAGACATAAATCATTGTATTTGGGTGTTGATACAATGAAGATCATGGTTTCAGAACCAATTCGAATTTTTCGTTACCGTTGCCGAGGTATGCGCTCTCGGAGTGCTCTCTAGTTAGGAATAATATTACATAATACGAATAAAAATCTTTTTTACAGATACCGCGTGGTGATCATCTACTGCACAGTAATCGCTATCCTGATGTATACTGTGGGCGCCATACTGACGGGTGTGGCCTACAGGGCTTATGACCACGGAGGTAATGATGCGTCTTTATTTTTAATTACCATTATTTAGTTTTATGATCACTGATTACAGCGAATGTACTTATTCAAACATTTTAATATCCACTGGTGTGTGTACTGTACAGTATATAAAGTATGTATTTTGTCCTCTGCCATTATGGAAACAAACGTTTTAGCCAATGTGTCAATAAAAAGTAGCGAAATTGAAAATGTTATTAAATAGACATATAGCTCAACGACACATCAACAGTAATCAATAGCATTTATTCAATGTGGCCTGCTCTTTTTAATGACATACTTTAATCTATTTTGGAAAGCTACACATGGTGACACGAAGCACTTCTAACGTTACCATAGCCCATACTTTAGGCAACTTAGACTTCAAAGTTTCAAGCGAATTATGTGGAGTTTTCTAAGATGGACCTCACAGAAAATTCTAGCGGGTGATCCTTGACGGCCATCCTTGTTGGCGCAAGGAAGTTGGAATGGGCGCCAAAATCAATCGTTGAGTCTTTCTGAAGCCAGGTGATGGAGCAGAGTCTTGTTGGAGGGTCGAAGATGCGCCACAGAAGTGACCATGTGCCCAGGGAAGCAGCTCTGCTTTCTGTGTCAAAAATGCAACGATGGCTATTAAGTTTAACTCCTGAAGGAACCAACCCTAGACAAGACTTGCCAGTTGTAGTGATTGCAGCCTAAACCATTACAGACAGTGGATACTGAGGTCGTGCCTCGCTTCTGCCTTCCACTGATCTATCTCTACCCCAAACTCTATTCTGACGATTTAGAGTTTACTGAACGTCGAATTACTCGTACTTTCATCAGTGAAAACCAAATTGGTCAGTATGTTATATTCCCAGAGGATGGGGATGTGTCGACTTTTGTCAACTCTAATACGTTCATCAGTTGTCAAAAATTCGTGTCTTTTCTGCATTTCATCATTCAACAGACTGTTAGAACTCGACGCACTAAAGTCTGACTAACTCTTGCTTGTATGGCTACGTTTATAGAGAAACAGCGCGGATTTCTTCTTAATTTTTCTCGCTTGGCTTCAAAGAGACATTGAGTTTGAAAAATTGTATGTCCTACTAGTTTCCTTTTTCATGACTTTTCAAACTGTTTCTGGACGCATGTACACAGTTTTTTTTTTTTTTTTTTTTTAATGCGCAAATTGCTCTCTCCTTTTTTTATGGATGAATACGATTGTGTTTCTATCGCCAATCCTTTTTTTACTTTAGTTTTGATACATTCTTACTTCTGAAATGTAATACATACAAGACTGAGTTCAAACTGAAGTGGACACTGATGATTTGGCTTGAAAATAAAGAATATTAACAGTATCTCAAAATTGTATTGCCAGAATTACGCCGAATCCAGTATATAATATATATATATATATTCACGCATATGTACATAAATTAATTCATACTAAGTGTGTGCATGTAGGTGTGTGCGTGTGTATTCATTCGTTTATTCTGTAAATCTGCATTATCTTGGGCTCCACGGTATCCATAGATTTCTTTAATTTCTGAACCATGGTAACCTTAAGTCTACAGCTTTGAAACTGGCTGAAACCCGTCAAGCCTTTTGACAAATGCTATTGGCCAAATAAAATTGCTTGTATCATTTCCATCTCTTCAGTAGGACATTTCGACAGGACGGGAATGAAAATGGTAATGTTTCGTTGATACGCACGTATTTCGTGTATTTCTAGGATTTAAAATGTAGGATGAAATTAGAGCAGCGGCATTTCGTCCCTCAAGGACGGATCAAGACCACGAGCAAAACAATGCAAGGGTGTACAATAGATACAAGTTTTTGCTGGTATTTTTATAAGTCAAGTTCACGCATAATAATAAAATCAGTGAGAATAAATACCGGTTTTAGGCTATTTTTTTCTGGGTGTTGTTTAATTAATCCTATGCTGTTCATTTGCCGTGAACTGCATGCTCGGCCCGGTTACGCTTTATTACGAGCACAATTACTTCAATGGTTTATTTCAGCAACCATTTACTGCTCTTTTTCTAGTGGACTTAATTCGGTATCCTAATTACATCCTTGGTTTATTTAATTAACTGTTGGCTCTTCATTTGCAGTGAACTGTACGTTCCCCATGGACGCCTACGCCGTTGGCTCCGTGATCCCTGCACATAGCATGTACGGCTACAACACACCCTTGGTGGTGGTGGGTCCGGTCTTTATGAGCATTGGTGCAACCATCGTAGCAGTGCTGCTCCTACAGTGGTGCTTCTGTCGGCCTGTGCTCACCAACACTTACACGCTCTGAGAAATTCATTTCATAAACAACTTCGGATTCACAAATGAATCGAATAAATCGGTCTTTAGCCATGTTAAAAAATATTCTATAAAGGTATTGCTCGATATAGCCCCGACTTGTTTCATACAGATTTACTTAATAATTTCACATTTTTTTGACGTACCTGTTAAAACTACCTGCAGTAACGGGCATGTTTTGCAGTGTACCTGGTGTACTTCAAGAAAGAAACTTTGAAACTATTTGTACCAGAGGAAGTATGTTCAATAATAAATAAATGAGTTAAAATTCGAAACTGGTCTTATGATGACCATTACCCTTTTGGCCGACTTCTCTACGACATCCTTTCATACCGTAGCATACTATTTTAATTGAGTGTATCCAAGAGTTTATAACACAGGTCACATAATTATGTAAATAGACAGATAGTGAAACAGATAAATAAAGAGAGACCTGTGACTCTCTCCAGAGTGGAGTCATTGGATTTTCAAAACTATTACGTTGAGCCGATCCAATAAACACGTTTGCTAAGTTCTAGGTATAATATCGTGTAAGAAGAGCTAACCATGCAGCACGGTGCAGTTAACGGACCCGATGTTTTCTATAGTAACCATTGCTGAAGACTTCACTTACGGTACTCTTCTTTCCTAGCGCAATAATTTCATACTATCTGGAACCTGAGGAAATTCCACACAACAAAAGTACTATACTTCAGTGATATCTCGGGCCCGTATCATCTTAATTTTATCTTATCTAATAAAACTTCTTACCTATCTAATACTGAAAAAACTTTTGTAAATTCAACAGAATAAAAACACTTCTCCACGACCCCTATAATGCATAAGAAGCGCAAAAATTCCACAGCGCGAAAAGGTTCTAAGTCCAACCGCTAATGTACCTATGACCCGAGAACAGTTCCAGCTCTCTGGCAATGGACCCACTTGGTTCATCTACTGCCAGTCCTTTAATCTAATATAATTCCACCAGCAGAAAAGTAAACACTTTGCAATCCATAAAACGTGCGATGGGTAGAAAAAGGAATGTAAAAGTTGTGATACAGGCGGTAGTTATCGCCGCCATGCAAGATGTGCACTTGTAAGTTTGCTAAAGGATTCTTTTCCTCTTTGTATCCCTATAAAAGATAGTGCCCTGGTAGCGCATTAGTGCAACCTGTATGAGATTGGAGTACTACTGCATTAGTCTCAACGCGTGGAGATTGGAGAATGGTTCACGAACCTTGGCACGCGCTTCGAAATTACAAACGCAAGCATTCAACTGACTGCAGTGGTGTCATTCCCCCCCCCCCCCGGCCGGGATCCCTTGCAATAGAAGGCTACAACCAGTTTCTACTGTTGTACGTGCTTGAACTGCTGAAATTTTCTGATAGTCCATTATATATAACTGTGTTACCCCTCCAATCAGGGGGATATAACTGTCGGGAACACGGCACCTAAATTGCTACTCTCCTGTCGGGTATACAGCTATAAGTAAGAGTGTTACTAGCAATATATGATGACCGAAATTTTATTCATTAGTTTATATTTTTACCCATATCAATTATTAGTAGATGTGCTAGTACATCAAAATTTCTAAGTGCGGTAAGCACGTTGAATTTGAAACAATTTTTTTATTTTACTTAAATTTTAATTTTTTACTCTGTGCATTCCAGTGAAATGATTGGACAGACTGAATTGTTAATATGAATTAAAGTTATTGAACTTCCAAAACGCTGTCACTCCGAGGTTGAGGTGAAGTGAAGAACATCTAAAATAAACTATTTTTTTTTTTTAAGTTTTGCAACTTCTAAATAAATACTAAGTTTTTGGCTACATTGTTAAGACTGGTCATTACCCATATTACAGTCTTAGTGTGCTGGTTTACAGTTATTTAGAGTAAAAGTTATTATTAGGTGCGCTAATTGTTTGGTTTATTGAAGTTTCTCGGTTTACAAAGCACCTACATTCTTGCTGTGCTTTGTATGGAATTGAGTAAAGATATAATACAAGAATTATAATTTTGATGCACAGCCGTTAAGTCACGCTTATTCACTGCAGATATTAATCAGCTTTATCCGCAAAAATTCTAAGGCGTGTAATAAAGTGCATTAATTTATAAAAAGTGCAGCTCTTCGCAAATATCAGAGTAAAAATGAATATGGCAAATTAATGCACAGCGATGCATGTACATCAATAAACAAACGCTGTCGATCTTGACAATTCAGCTAGTGACTTATGTTTCACCTTGAATACCGTAAATTGGGTGATTTTTCCGCAAGACCCATTATAGCAAGTATCAGTGAAGTTGTAAAAGTTCTGCCTATTGATAAGAAGAGAACCCTTACGGTTAGGTCTCTCCAAATTCAATAAATATAAAAGTGGAGAAAAAAAAACAACTCTTCAGTTTTCTAATATTTAGTTATATACCAGCACAGTTCTCATTGGTTACATCAGTTAGTTTCCAGTTGACTTGTAACACAGCGGTATTAAACACAAAATAAATAAATATCAGCCACCACGAGGAAAACTGGAACAGGGACAACGTTCTTTGAGAATTCACAATCACGGTCACTAGAGAATTTCGAGGAATCCCCATAGGAAGGTCTAATCTCAAGAGTTGGAGCCTGAGAGAGTCCGCATATATATATATAAGGATCTCCCTGTTAGAGAGTCAGTGAGAGTCCATGAGAGTCACTGATTGCGAGAGTGAAGTTCAATGAGATTATCAGAGAGTCCGGTGAAGGGATAGCACATAGAGAGCTATAAGTCTGAAACAAAATGAGGAAAAACGGTAAATATCGGAGCAATTCCCACTATTGCAATGCATAAAAAATAAAGCCAATACTATCGCATTCAATTACATACTATCAACATGACAAGCGCAGCACTCCAGTGATCGAAGACAAACAAACTTCACTGTCTAAATTGCATCATCGCAAGGCCGCTCCCGTTCTGCCCTTGCTAATCTAATCATTAATGTTTAAAATTATTTGCATCATAGAGGCGATCTGACAAAAAAAGGCAAAAGAAAAGCAAAGGAAGGAAAGAGGGGGAAAAGAAGGAAAGAAGGGCAAAAGAAGGAAAGAAGGGCAAGAGAAGGAACAATAAAAGGAGGGATAGTCAGGAAGAAGGACAGACTTTAGAAAGGACACCAACATGTCGACAGGGACAAGGGACCCGAGCACGAGTACGTTCCCAAACCGGATCTATGCGCATGGGAACAGCGGGACAAGAAAGAAGAGGAAACAGAGGAAAATATCCTTTATTATGTACTTCTGCAGCAACATAAAAACTGAAAAATACACCAGGCACGAAAGGTAATTGTCCGACGGCAAAACTAGGACAACCCACAAGGCTGCCCTGGGGCGCGGTTCACATACCCTGAAACGGTGAACTTAACTAACTTCGCCCCATGGCCCGGCCTATAGCCTCTAAAGGGAAATATCTCCCATGATTACACTGTTGCAAGATAAAACTTTATTCACATCATATTCAACTATATTCTTGGATAGAAGCACCTTCCTAAGCCATAAATTTAGACAATAAACATTGGTATTACACTGATATATAATTACTATACACGGTATGAAAATAATGCAACGACAGGAGGGCTTCGCAACACGCCTCCTCGCCCAGCTTCCCAAACACAAATACTTTTTTTCACTTTTTTGTAGTATGGTGTGGCGCCTGCTGGGGCCCGGCCTGATGGGCCCAAACAGAATGGCGAATGTCTTCCGGGTCCTCACCGAACTTACATGCTAACTTCTAAACTTCCTACTAACCATACGTTAACCATTTTCGTTGAATGTACGGAGCTAAAAATACATCACAACACAGCGTAGCAAGTGTTAGAACTGCGTGTGCCACGCAGTGGTAATAGTGCATCTGGAAAGTAGGAAACAACAGCTGGAAAGAACAGCTAGAAAGAACAGCTAGAAAGAACAGCTAGAAAGAACAGCTGAAAAGAACAGCATGAAAGAACAGCAGGCAAGAACAGCAGGAAAAAATAGGACTTACTTGAAAGATAGGCCTCATCTACATGCAGACTTTTCAGCCCGTAACAAAGTACTTCAGTTTAGAAGCAGGGTAGATTTTGGTAGATTTCTTAGTAAAATACAACAAAATATTCCGTAAAACACTATAAAATGTTACAGTACGCAGTAGTTCCTCGGTCGAATAGTGACTTTTCATTCTCATTCGGATCTTTATTTTTGTGTAGTGCTACGTGACTGCGCAATCCTGCTGGCGTGATGATGTTATTTCGACGTAGTGGACTTCCCACTGCCATGTGCAGCTCTACAGAATTATGCTAATCACATCCACGGGAAACATCCGTTCGCGTTGGCAAACAGAGGCCTGGCATTTTCCAGGAAGTTATGCTGTGCTGCACGATATGTATTTATTCTAACAATTTTAAAATAGGTCTTAGGGTTGACATTGAAAGGTTTATAAAATTATCGCTAACATACTTTGAAATTGCATCTGTTTACATAACAAGAGGTAAACGGAAGACTGGCGTTTTCAAGAAGTTACACATGCATTCACATAGACAGAATACTTCGATAATAAAAATTTGCAAATGAAATCTTATCTAAATTGCTGTCGGTAAGAGGATCCCAAAATTCAAATCAGTTAACTTAGAGTAATCCGAAACTTAGATCGCCTCAGTCACCTGTCTGCAATAAAATGAGAATTTATTGTTGTGTGTCCTAGCAACAGTGCTATCTCATTCAGAAATTTGAAGAATAAATTGTCACTGATAACTTTTCCAAGCTTTATATACATAACTTTTTACACTAGCATGCTTTGTAACTATTTGAGGCACTTGTCTTCCAATTTCCTGAGTACAGCTCAAGTATGTAAAAATTACCTAAGTTTTTTGAATGTCCAAATGCGAATTTACAGAAAATTGGGGAATAATTATAATACTGATGCTTAGTGAAAATGTTACCAATAAAATGGCTGAAATGGAGACTAGGAGTATACAGCACCCCAGAAACAATCACAATTGATTGTAAGAACTCCGTATCTTGAACCTTTTAAATAAATTATCAGTAGTTTGGTGAAATACAGCAGATATATTATGCACTAGCGGACAAAATAAGAGAACGATTTTCATTATTTGAAAATAAAGTTTAACCATGTAGAGTAGGTTAATGAATCTTTTGATGGGTCCTTAAGGGATGTATTTAACATATTTCTACAAAATATCAGGACAAACATAATTATATTTAATACATTAGAGCAATCTAGCAGTGTTTTATGCATTGAAATACATAACAAATAACGTGAAAATCATTGGAGATAAACGGTAGGTCTCGTGATGCTACTTTACAGGGTCCGGTTAGGATGCGAGATATGTCAAGTGGTGTCTCGTGCCTAATCCTTCAACTGAATTCTCTTCATAGCGATAAAATTGCTCTTGAGAACTTACTATTCTTGGAAGCGAACTCCCTTAATTCGTGTTAGATATAGCCAGCTAAAGTGGCTGTAGAGCATGTTCAAGTGGACGCAAAAAATTTACGCCTCTGAGGATGAAATGAAACGCCAGTCCAAAGCTTTAGCTTTGCCACTTGAATCGTGTTGCACGTGTTAAACGCAACACGATTACGTTGAGCCGGATCAAAACTCCGTTTTACCGAACAAGACTGAGTTTCCGGCGGCCTCAAGACTAACCGATTAAGGGTCAATACTTGAAGCTTAAATCACCCGGTCGAAGCCAGCGCATCTGTTTGCGGTTTCAAACTAGTCAAGTGTGGAGTGCCTAATGACGGTGGCCAGTCACGCAAGCCTTTGTCTTAACATTCTGAAAATATCGTGCATTGACATGGTGAGGCCTAAACTACTATAGTTGCTCTAAAGGTGTGTTCGATTGGGGGCCGAAATTAAGCCTTCGAGGCTTTACTTGTAGGAAACTTCAGCCAAAACTTTTGGCTTTGTCGTTTTGCATCATCTTGCACGTGCTAGACGTAACGCTATGACTTTAAGCCGGCTAAACATTCAATTTTACTGAGCTAGACTGAGTTTTTGGAAATCTTAAGATTGGCTGATCAAGGGTCAACGCCTGAACGTCAATTCTATGGCTCGAAGCCAGAGCACCTGTATAAAGTTCCGGACAAGTCAAGCCTCCAAGGCTTGATTTCTGCGCCCGATCGAGCACGTCATTAAGAGTAAATTATCAGGAACTTCATTTTAGAGCGCAGTTTCAACAATTTTGGATCGAATTTTAGGATAGAATCTCAAATCGATTACTGTTGAGATCACGATAGCTCAGTCCTCTTTTGTAAAATGCGATTTTCATCTTTCTGAAGCGCGTTCGGCTGGGCACTGAAATTAAGCCTTCGAGATTTGACTTGCCCGGAACTTCAGCCAGGCGCCCCTGCTTCGCACTGCTTATAATAAACATTTCAGTCAGCTCGGTTTTATGCAGGTTGCTCCTAACCCCTGCAGCTCGACTCGACGTGACGAAGCCAACGCTCCTGGCTACAGGTAGCGGCGTACAAGTCCCGCCCAGTGGACTTGGCTTAGATCGAGTTTGACTAGCCAGTCGAACGAACCTTTAATGCATATAACACAAACCAAAACGGAAAATTTTCGTACCTGCCTAAAATTCTGGGCCAGTCAACGCATATGATGAATTCTAATGAAGTCGTCCGTGAGAATCGATGGGGCCTTAAATTCACTGGTAAGTTGGTAAACCCTTCTACAGTAAAGTAATGTAGCATATTATTATGAGATATTACTTTTGGTGTTCCAAGCTCTGGACGCTTGCAGTGCTACTGATAAGAAGCATTAGAAGAAGACCAGTGAAAATTTTAATAAATTTATTTGCTCTTAATACTCATTAGGCAGAAGTAGATACAGTACATTTGTTCTAATGCATGTTTCATAATTATATTAGAATAATTACCGAATAACAAGCTGCTAAGTGCTTGACTAAAGCAGTTTTAGTTTTCATTCGTGATAACATGCTTTACTTGTGTTTTTCTGAAGCTTCAAAAAATTGTTTGCATTTAGGCCTATATGTCAAAAAGTGTCGTTTTACGGGTCCATGACAGAAGCGCACACGACAAATGCCCACACGACAAAACCGCACACGGACAAATGCGCACATTGACAAAAGCGCACACGACAAATGCCCACACGACAAATGCTCACACAGACAAATGCGCACCTACTATTCTATCGTTTGACTGCGTATATATGATTTCCTGTAATTCATTTTAGTATCTACCTTTAAGTAAACTTTTATAACTTTCATTATCTTTAGTTAACGTTTTACCACCTATATTTAGGCTGA
>LQNS02278163.1:13856409-13916724 GCA_001587735.2 Parhyale hawaiensis
TCCATGGGCAATACAACTGAAATACGTTACATATAACAATTTGACTTTGCTTACAACCTGGGTGTTGAATATTCGTTAGATAAACAAAGAATCTGTTGATAATGAACCGAACGGGCCGCTCCTTGATGGGGAGAAGAGAAGGGCCGAATAGCGGGTGGTCTATGCCCAGCGACATAACACTTGCTTTCATTGCAAAAGCGAAGACGATCGTGATGGCGACCCAACGGGTCACGGGTCGTCTAGTATTATACTAAAAATCTGTCAACTTTATTTGTTTACTCGCTGACTTGTTTGCACACAGGCCTTCGCTTAAAAATGGGAAGAAATTTGATCGTCAGAGTAGAGACACGCCATTGGGTGAAGTTTTATTGTTCAGGAGTCAGGGTGAAACAGATTCTTCGCTTTAGGATGGAAAAAAGTTCGAGCACTGAAGATTCAGTTCGGTTGTATCCGTGGTACGGAAGATGTATCTGAGCTCGGCTGCATGAACGTGAACGTTGAATTTAAAGGTGATACGGGAAATACAGTTGGAATGCGTCACATATATATTTCCCTAGCACACAGGTCGAATGTTAAATTTGCCTTTCAAAGCAAAGAAGCTGGTGATGGGAATTCGTACGAGCATGAGTGAATGGGGTCAAATAGTTGGTCTATGACCAGCAAAATAACACCTGATTTTTACGAAGGGAAAGATGGGTCACGGGCAGTGTAGTGGGTATATATTTATTTGTTTATTTTCAATCATGGGTGAAAGGCCTATGTTTAAGTTTTATGGCCACAGCGCTTTCGAATGCAAAATTTGAAATGGAGTGACCTTGTGGCAGCTAAATAATATTATATACTCTCCCAACGTGGGCATCATAGACAAATGGGCACAGACTTGTATTTCTTCGATATTTTGTGAGAAATTCAGAAACAATTATGACGTCATAAAAACGGTCTCGATTTACCTTTCATGTCTAATTATAATTCTGCTTGTTTCTCTCAACGTAGCATTGAGTGCCACTTTGGTATTATGTCTTTAATATCAAATTAATTTCATAAATCAACCGGCAGTACTTTATGTTAAACAAAGGTAGAGCAGGAAAAAATAACTAAGAGGAAAGCCGAATGTTTACCAAAATCGATAAGGTGTACATTTGCTTTTCCCTCTACACTAATTGCATACACAATATCGTATAGGCAAAATGATTTCCAGGGAAATTCAGTGGATCTCCATGCTGAATGTATAAAAAAAATCGTAAAACAAAAGAGAAGAAAAAGGCGGACGGAGAAAGCATTTCTGCACAAAGACACAAAGTGTGTAACATTATAGAGAACAATTTGCCGGAGGGGAATCACCGGGCCTCTCCACCGGAAAACAGAAATCCGGGCCCAATCTGTTCAGTAAATTGGTAGTAACTTGTTATCAGAGCGATATCGGTCGATAGTGAACGATATCCGCTCTCAAATCCCAAGACAAAGATGACTGTACACGAAGCTAGTAGAGCATACACTGTACATATATATATGTTCTTCTGTGCCAGGCCCAGTAATCTGATGGCATGTTGTTTGATAAGAGGTGAAAAAAAAGAGACGAATCATATTCGTTTGTTATAGAATTACAGTTGGGGCTTTATTTTTACTTGATATAGGCTGTTCAGTAGTTGAACAAACTAGTTTTATACATTATTAATGTGCATATTCATGCTGATCAAGGTATTGTATGATTCAGGGAAGATGTAATTATTCGAGAAATCCGTAACAGTTGCCATAAAACTCTGGATAACAATAAATACGAGCATAACTTGGTTGACTGTGTTGTCTTCACGCTGATAAAACTACAGCTTTTCCCTTCTCCTTAAAGAAGACATACCCTAAAAAAAGTCGTCACTTGAATTCACAGCACGTACGTAGTATAGCATACCATCACGTGAAAACACTGTGACACGCACATCATATCTACTGTCGCCACTACATCCTTGCTGTCACTTCGCTACACCGAAACATAAAAACCATCACGTCAAACTAACTAATATGAAAATTCTAACTATTTGCCTCAACCAAAGAAAGAAGACTATAAGTTTCCGAAATATGGGGCTAACATTATTTTACTTATTTTTTTCAATAGATACTCTACAGATTTACTTGAATATATAACAAAGAATTCAAATCATACTGATATCCGGGTTAATCCTCCCTGCATCACGTTGTGTTACGTCTCAACAAAGGTTTTTTTCATGGAAATGCAAGTTTTTTTTTTTCATAGAAATACAATAGAACAAAGAAAACTTGTAGCAAAATTACTCAGTGTGATATGAATAGGGTTAAACAGCGGTCGCAACGTTGACATGGAACTCAACCCTTTTCTTGAGATGTAAATTTCATATTTCACCATAAAACAGCCATTCATGACGTAATGGAGTGTTGTTTTTTACACTAAAAACTTATAAAAACGAAGGTCATGGCTTATAAAAAACGAAAATTCATTACCCTACGTTGTTGTGCGCCAAACAGCCTATAGTATCAGGGATAAGGGAGTCATTGTTTCCTATGTACGAAACTTCATAACCCACTCAGTAGTATGACCTGCACACCGGATATTCTGAATAGTGTAATGGATATGAAGCCCACTCTTGTGTATCAATGTGAAGTCATAAACCAACCTGTAATTTACATAAATGATTCTGTAGTGTCGTAGCTAGGTATGTTATGATTGCCTATGAATGTAAATTCATAACCTCTTCTGTAATGCTTTTAAGATTCTGTATAGAATAAAGGATATGAACGCCCCTGTACCCAATCACTCGAGACTTATGAACCACTCAGTAGTATACACTAAAATTGTTTATTTACGATATATATGAAGGCCACTGTTGCATATCAATGGAATTTTCAAATCACCTTATACAGGGAGACCCAGAAAAAAGCCGTCTAAATTTCGAGTATGTATTCGTATGGATATAACTGACCAATCTTAAAAATCAAACTAGAACGCTTCGTGGCGTAAGACCATCACCCACGGTAGCAGTAAATTTCATCGCCGTCATTTCTATGGCCAGTTAATCCTAGCTTTTGGCATGGGTCACATCAAAGGCAACCCACCGGACTCCCTGCAAAAAATTATGAATATTACTCAACCTAATGGGTGAACAGACAAATATATTTTCGTATATACTTAAGTCTTCAACGAAAATATTTTCACCTCTTTCACTTCGATCGCGAGTAATGAAAACTACAAATAATGACAATCATTATTTCGTTTACATGGTGATGGTGTCTACAATACGCAGTTCGGTCGGATTTTTTTTTTCTAGGACACCCTGTAGTTTACTCTGGAGATTGTCCAGTATCATGGATACAAAGGACAGCTAGTAGCTTCCCCGACACTCCCACAACCTCACAGGAAGCAACTTCCTGACCTTATCTGCTCTGCCCATGGGAAGAGCGGCACCAGCTCTCCCCAATTCTTGAAAGTGTGCGCAGTTTGCAGAATATGACATGGCGTCAAACTGCGCTACTGATCGTGAGAACACTGTGCCATTTCTGCGTCAGTGCCTTTTGGAAGAACATCTGCTTGTGAAAAGTGTCCCTGGTATTCTTGGAAATAGGTGCATAGAGTATCATCAGTGACACACGTAGTACGTAGGCCCTTGTCATGTATCCATGTTGCTCGTGAGAATGTATCTCTTAACCATCAATTAAATTCACATAAATGTGCGCGTGTGTTCATGTGAGAGTAGCTGTTATTCGTCGCAACATGTGAGTCTAAGTGCAGTGGTTGGATCATCAGATCTAACCTAAGCCCATGGGTTTGAAACCCCAGACAGGCGCCTCGGCTACGCCTCTTCGAATCGAAAAGCGAAGAAGATAGCAAGCAAGCAAGTATTGAGGAATTAAATACACAGCACTGCCACCCAGCAGGAGTCCTCGGAGTGGAGGAAGAAATCGGAAACAACCTCAAGTTCCGTTTTGCGACAGAGCTGCTTGGACGTGCCTGTGAAATCTCCCTGGGCATAAGCTGTCTGACAAGGCAGCTTAGTGAAGTCGAGTCTTAAGGCTTTTATCTCGATTCATTGACCCACTAAACTACCTTAAACTTGATCATGCACCATAAGATAAAATTTCTAGCCGACTCAAGCGTGATTGGGTTGCTTTTAACTCTCGCTACAAGATTCCAGGTGACAGGGGGAATGGTTTAGATTGACTCTGACGACCCATTCGAGCGTGCCCCAAGAATCAATAGCACTCTGTAGACAAGAATAAATTAAGGAACCAATTTTAAGAGCTTCATTTTCTAATACAAAAACTTTTCGGGTTATAGAAGTGTCATGTTCAGGGCGGGTATGCGAGCGTAAATTTGAAGAATACATATTCTAGTAAACAATCACAGCTCTGAATTAAAACACTCTGAGCACTCTGAGAGCGCACAACTCCGCCAAGCATGGCAACGGTTACGAAAAAATCAAATTGGTTCTGAGGCCATGATTTTCGTTGTTTCCACAATAAAATCTAATCATTTGTGCCCTTCAGCAGTGTTAACAGCTTCAGTTATTTATTTGAAGATCCTTTCATAATTTTTTGAGTTATGCTGCTTACAAATATTCTGACAAACTCACTAACGGACCAACCTATCATCACCAAAACTTAATCATTTATGTCTTTGACATTACAAACAACTCCTATAAATTTCATAAAGATGCATTCATAATTCTTTGAGTTTTTGTGCCAACAAGCATAAAATTAAAATTAGTAACAAACTAACGAACGAACAAACATCATTACCAACATTTGGTCATTTTCTCTTCTTGATATACCTAGCAATTAATGCAAATATAATAAAAATCTGTCCACAACTTTTTCAGTTATGGCATTAGGAAAAATGAGGCAAACAAACAAACGGATGAACGGATCTTCATAAACAGTTAATCATCTGTTCCTCCTAACATACGTATAATTCCCTGCAAATTTCGTCAAAATTCGTCTATCACTTTTTGAGTTATCTTAGTGGCAGACAGAATATATCAGACAGACGGACAAACCCGACGAATACATAACCTCCTTGGCGGAGGTAGAAAAGACAGAAAGGCGATAAATGTGGCTGGAAGAATAAGAGGAAGAATAATAAGGATATAACAATGCACCTACAGTATAAGAGCAAACATTTCTGTTAAGCGTAAATTTGATTCATTACACTTCATTACAGATGTCATTTTGAGTAGTTCGGCATTTTAATAAATAATTAAGATGATAAAATTACATTTTCACCAAGGAAAACGAACCGCTATAATATTAATCAGTATGGAATCTACTGACTATAGTGAAAAATTGAAGAAAATTTTATGTATGTCTAGGACGTTGTAGTAGAAAATTTTTGATGTAAGCTCTACCACCTTTTCAAAATCGAATTAAAAATCCTGAAAAACAGAAGAGCAAATTCAAATTTTTACATGCGATGGAGATACTTGCTGCTGCCATACTTTGGAAAGTACATTAAATAACTTGAAAAACGACTAGAGAAAACATTTATATGGGATTTTTAATGAACTTCATCTTGTGTAAGCTGCACTTAACCTTAATTCGAATTTTCCAAAAAGATAAATATGCATTTAACATATAATGTAGGTATCAGATACAGCAAATATATTTATTTTCAGTTTATATCCCTGCAGAAGGAAAAAACTTTTCTAACAACTAATTACACAAAAGTGATTGTGAATGGATTTTGACATCTGTTCGCGTATATTTCGGATACACAATCCTAACGTCAATATTCAGTCATATAATTCCTTAACTACAGCTTGACAGTTGACAGATCAATAGATAATTCATAGAATTTCAACATATACTGTCAGTAAATATATGCATATAGATTTTCAAATTCCAATTCAGGGCAAAATATTACTGCAGACTGATAAATTACGCGTTCTAGACACAAGCAACTTTCCCATCTCCTGTTGTGAAATAGCTTTCTTTTTTCAGTGTGAAACAAACGAGTTGCTTAGGTAGTGATTGAAGCTCCATGACTTTGCGCAAAGTTGACGGCGGGCGCCCTGCACGACAGGGATTTCCAAAGGGTAAGTGTCATAGGTTTATGAATTTTTTGCGTTGAAACTTGTATGTAACCTTACAACCTGCCTTATAGCGTGTGAGAAATAACTTTACCAAAAAAAACACTGCAAAGGAAGGAAAAACGAGTAACTTCTAATTAAATGAAGTTTTATGTTTTACAAATTATTTTCAAAATTTGAAAAACCGTCATATTAGACGGGAACGTTCTTAGAATTTTAAAAACAGTGATTTGTGTAACATTACACTATTTTTCTTTATAAGCTGTAAAGAAATTTAAAAGCATCAGTCTTGAAATAATACTTGTAAAGTGATCAGTAAATTTGTAAACAGATTATATTAGTTTGAATTTCCGACAGTACAGTATTATGTTAAGCTAGACACAATTCTAATGGACCATTTCTTTCACAACTAAAAAAAATTCTTTTTTAATACAGATGCACCAGTGGCTCTCGTACCACAAAATAACCGAGAAAGTTCAAAACATATAAAAAAACATTTTTATTGGCATTAATGCAACAGCAAAACTGAACTGTGTTTCAATATTATCCTTATGGCAATACATGAAATATTTATGAAACAAAAGTCCTAATCTAAACAGGTGTTCCGGCTTATTGCAAGTAGTCTAGTTTGTCGAATCTTCCATTTTGAAGCGTTTGCCAAGCTAAAAGAATTTTATTAGAAGCGGACCATTTGGACCCTCATTGAGTGAAAATTACAGGTATGCGTAGTTTGGTAGTCGACTAAGCATAGTGCCCTTCAAGTAGATGATTATAATAATTATCCATACATTCCTCTTCTCATCGCTTCCCTGGCTTCGTAATATTCCGCTCTCGGCATCAGCTCTAGCCAACGTGTTACTGTAGCCACAGCAGCATATTTGATCTCCCGTTTGTACATCGCTTGGTAGCCTCAAACCTTCCAGCGTCGACAAAAATGTCGAAAAGATTATTCGACATTCCGCCCACCTCATCAAAATAAAAAAAAAGATTTATGACTGTTTCACTCAGGCTGTGATGATTCGCTGTAAGGATTCTACTTCTTTTTTACTCTTTTCCTACTTAGGAAAAAACCCATGTCGTGAGACAGTACAGTCTGAATCAGAAAGAGTTACAGCAGATGAGGCCGCATGTATGTAAATACCTCTAGTTGCATCAAAGACGTGGTTTCCAACCTGTAGCAGCAAAATTTTATGGCAGGGCTAGATCCAGGCAAGTGAATTCTTGCAGCGCTAGGCTAGCTGAGTCAGCATTCTGTGCTTGAATGCTATTGCTAGTTACCAAGGGTTCTGCTAGCTGAGTCAGCGTTCTGTGTGTGAATACTATTGCAAGGGTTCTGCTAACTGAGTCAGTATTCTGTGTTTGAATGCTATTGCAAGGGTTCTGCTATACGAGTCAGCTATCTGTGTCTCAACACTATTGCTTAGGTACTGACCCCCTGACCAAGAATGGGATGGTTGGGAGACCGCAGGTTGTTGCATAGGAGCATTCCGTTTCTGACACTATAGCTCTTAACGATCTGGGGTGGACTGCAACCGTAAAAAATATATATCTGCAGTGCGAACCAGCAAGCTTGGGCTTCCCTGTTGCAGTGTGCAGTCAAATCCATGAAGTTGAAATATATGAAGAATGGACGCAAAAAGATAATTTATAGAGTAGATTAAATACCTTGCATGGGACGAACCAACAGCCCCATTTCCAGTTAAAAGCCAGGATTTACTCTCGTGCCCTCTATGAGCTAACACCCTTATATCAGATTCAATGAAATATCTAAGGAAGAAAAGAAGAAGAAAAGTATAAAATCAGCAAAAGAGTTGCACGCGCAAGCACGATTGTTGCCCCCAATCTGCAAAACTTGGAGACGTTCAGTTGACTGGAGTGTGAAAGATCGTGGCTAGCGGTGGTCTTTGAAGCATTGGCCGTTAATAGTTTGTGACTCCTGGAGAAGGAGTTCTTAATGGTAACTAGTAAGTAATTTAATTTAAAGGTTCTTTATTATGGAAATATTGATATTTGGAGCTAAATTCGACGATTCCACACATACAAAAAGGAATCCACTCATCCAAACGCATCTCACAGTACAGCCACTGAGGACAATAAACAAAGAGCAAACCTAAGGAATAGAGTATGCGATAACAACATAAATTACACATACTATTTATGATGCCAAAAAAATAATTTATCTGCCTTCTGTAGCTGTTATCAGCTGTCTGCTACTCTTGTTGAAGTTTTGATGACAAGCGATGCCAGAGCCATTTGAACGGAGATTAGAACTCTGAGTAATTTATAATAGCCTTGGTTTTCAAACTGTCGGGGGGAAAGACAGAGAATATGGGATACTGCCACCTTGCTATTCAGAAGCATTTTCACTCGATGGGAAAGGTTCAAAAGTATGGATCCTGGGTTTTGCATTCTTTAAGTGACAGAAACCAGCCACAATCTCGGCCTGTTCGTTGTTTGTTCGTCGCCACACAAAAGCTGCGAATTTTTTACAGAATCGTTGCGGGAACGAAATATGGTGCGTGTACATCAATAAATGCTCTGTAGGCACTTATATGCTTTTTACTGATCAGAACTGAAAGCCTGGTTGGATAAGTTCTTCGAGTCAAAACCGAGTAGTTTTTACCAACGAGATACTTAAAATCTTGGACGTTGGGGAAAAGTTGTAAATAGCAATGGAGAATACATTACTGATTAGCCAGTGGTTATTTATCATTAAAGCTTCCATAAACATTTTATAAAAAAAAAAGGACTTTGTTTCTAATCCAATAATTTAGGAGGAAAAAATAACTGATGCAATGAGATTGAACGTTATATAGTAGCTATTTTGCTTCAAATAGAAGAATTAGAAATTGCAGTGATACCACCTCTTTAGTTACAAATAAACTTGGATGATACGCAAAAGTGTTCTACAAAGCAAATTACTTACCGGGTGAATGTTAGACTGTATAGATGGTAGGGGAGCCTTGGCGAATCGGTTAAAAGGGACTTTTACCAGTTCCGGGTAACCCTTTAACGTAGCATCAGTAATTAACAAACTCTCCTATAATAGAGTACTTATGCACAGTGAGTCCTAGATACCGAGAGGATTTTCCGGTCACTAATTACAGTTGTCCTTGTCCCATTGTCTTAAAGGTAATTAAACGCGTTCGCTAAGTAGGTCAACAGCTAGAAGTTCCATAGGTGAACGATTCATTGGGTGGAAAACACAGGTATCCCCCTACTTTTTATCCCGGAATTCATTATTTTCGATAGTAATAGACTAGTCTTTTGAGGACAAAGAATTTACATGTTTGCAAATCCATAAAATAGCTGGATACTTGGTTTAGAATGGGCTGAGTTCGACATAGCAGAGACAGCAGACCATTTTATGTTGATCCGATCTGGAAGTGGCAAGAAAGCATCTGTATCGCGAATTTAGACTAATGTAAAAGTATATAACTGTAAAACTACCAACCTTGTTAGTATTCAACTAAGTTATTTATGGGTAGGACTGGCAGCAAACTTGTTTGC
Organism: Parhyale hawaiensis; assembly: GCA_001587735.2. Classification (NCBI taxonomy): domain Eukaryota; kingdom Metazoa; phylum Arthropoda; class Malacostraca; order Amphipoda; family Hyalidae; genus Parhyale; species Parhyale hawaiensis. Next base: position 13,865,970 of record LQNS02278163.1, read on the forward strand.
GTTCATTGTGAAAGTGACAGGAAAGTTGTACTGTCCGATACCGAAATAGCAGTGATGGCAACTTTGAATAGATTGGGCAGTTTCCATACCTACGGAAAAGAGGTACAGGGCTGTCGTTTGTCAGGCCGTTATATGTAACACTAGGGTTTAGTTTCATGAAAAGAATCTTCTCCACATACTTACTTGGGACCTTGTGCCCTGAGCTTCAGTTACTTTTCACATGAAAAAGATGCCACCTGGTCGACAACTGCACATACATCAAATGTGAATGAAACCGGTTCTCACACCACCTTGTACGCTTCTTAGTACTGAGCGAAACCCCGCCGTACTTCCCGTACTATAGCTGTAGTCTTGGCACAGCATTTTCCGGGCAACATTTGGTACAATTGTATCTTTCAAGAAAGGACAATTGAAGAGCAGGTTTGAACAAAAAAAAAAGCTCAATAAATACCGCTAAGGAAACTAAACCAATTCTAATTAGGGTTACTGAAAATTGCTCGAAGTTCTTCGAGAGATTTAAAACCAGTTATTGTACTTTTAGAACAAGCCCTCAACCTTATACTAAATTGCGGTACCATAAATTTTTGTTTCTAATCAAGACACTTGTATAGGTACTCGGTACACGTAAGATACCTTGTGGTAGAAAATGCTACCCTTATTATAGGGACAATTCGCTGCAGAGGAAGTATTAATGATCAGTATTAAGTTTTATTAGGCTCATCCGGAAGCTGCTACAGGTAGTCCTAGATGTACGTCTCATTCCTTTTACGCACTTTGTTATTAGGCCCGAACTTCAAGGTCAAGGCGTTGACACACACACACTCATGAATTAAGAATGTAAATATCGGATAGGGTAGAATGCCACAACACTGTGAACTTTCATAAAGCATTGTAGAGATGGAAATATCGAAAAATTTCGTCATTATATTTAGAAGACAATGAATACAGTAGAACGCTCATGATTTTTTTTTCAGTTGCTGTTTCAATATTTCGTTAAAAATTAAAGTGCAAGTTTCAAAGCAGTATTGCCACTCGCGTTTTTTGCGCCATTTCCATGTCAGAACCAATGCAGAATGAAATATGAGCCTGAATTAATTAAATTTTTAATAATTACAGTAACAATATTAATCTAAGTAATGATTCAACGAGTAACAATGATCTAAAGAGCAATTGAGAGCAGAACCCCTAATGGATAATTTTAATCTTGAAAAGCTTCCGTGCTTTTTACACTAAATACGACAGTTTTCATTTTCTTTGCAGGCACTATGGTATCTACAGTATATGACTATATCCACTCTACTGAGACGCTCAAACTAACCTAGTAGGATATGTAGCAATAGCACATATGATTTGGTACGATGTTAATATTTCGGGAATGGGGTTAGTATACGAATAATTCTTTCTGACTTTCAATGAATAATTTATTTTATTTTATTGTTTGTTGATCGTGCAGGCACGATTACCACAGGTGGTAGTGTATTCGTGACTTGCAATGTGTACGAATCCGTGTTTTACTGACCTCAAAATTAAAAATACTAGATAGTTGAACCTGGAGAAATTTCACAGAGCTAAGGATATAGGCTCTGGTGATATCTCAGACCATATCATGCATACAAAGTGTGAAAACATACTCCAGGTCAGACAGCAAATCCTCTACTTATGATTCGTGATCAGTAGCAGCTAAAAACTTTCCGCTATCTAATACAGTAATACTGAAACCTTAACGGCAGTACGTACGTAAAATATGTGCCTTATGTCCATGGCCCGAACTTTGTTAAAAATCCTTCTATTTTTGAAATCAGGATGCCCCCCCCCCCATCATACTGAAATGGGACAAGTACTAAAATAGAACTTGTAGCCGAACAATTACAATTAGTAATATTTCTACATTCTAGCCATCTCTACTCACCTGGTACATGAAGAATCGTACTTTTGCAGACAGTATGCAATAGCAAATTTTCATTTCAGTATTGTTTAGAAACAAAAAATACATGGCTAACACAAAAATATCAATTTGCTTGACAGCCCACTCTTATCAAATAGATATATGAAATTGAGATACAAACTCTTGTCTTCGCTAGTCACGGTAGCGCAGTCAAATGGCAAACAAGACTATTCGTGATGACGCAAAGAATACATTTACTAGCAAGAAACCCTGACCACATATCAAAGGTACAAAAATGTTACTCAGTTTTAGATTTTGTTTATGTCCTAAATTTCAGTAGCCACCGTCCACCGCTGATCAGTAAACACATTCCTTGTATCAACACGAACAGTTTGCGGCTTGGATGAAGTCGTTATATTGATTAGAAACAAACAATGTAATGACGTTTCATTTATCAGCCGTAACATCCATTTTGCTTTCCGATTGGGCTGTGGTGTATAGTGGTAGGGCGAGTTCACACGGCAGTCTTCTCAACGCGTTCGCTCATCCAATAACATTGTCCGAATGTGTTACTATATCCCAAAAATAGCTGAAAGTGCACTGCAATCTAAGTTTAAGTTCACTCAGAAATACATTCGTAGCTTGCTCAATGACACTTGCAGGGAAAACTAATTCGACGATTAACATTTATGTATTTTTTTATGGCGTACACAAAGTTGTGCAGACAATGATACTACAAAACGTTCGGATGAGTGGATGAGCGAACGCGTTGAGATGAATGACGTGTGAACTAGCCCTCAGCTATGTTAATTAGGGATTTTCTTTCTAACTTCATGAAAGTGGCAAAAGAATTTTAATAGCTTTGCCAAACCCACTCAAAGTGAAACTCACTTGTATCATATTCGAAAAACGTTATTTTTTAACTGCTGAAGTTTATATAAAGTAAGAAAAATACAATAATTGATATTGATACCGTATACATATATTACTTTCTAATACTATCATTCTGGAGTACTGATGAAAGTAGTAGTAGTAGTCCTTGGCTACAGCTTCCTTTCTAACTTAGGCACCGTAAAAGTCGTACCAGAATTAACATAGTAAAGTAAACTATTCGAATACCTAACATAAGCTTCAATTGTGGTGAGGAAACTTATAGTGCCGTAACTAAATTTAGTCCAAACAGTATTTAAAATAATGATGAGTAGTCCAGTATCGGTGTCTGCCATTCCCTGGTGTTGAAAAGATTGGAGTTAAAAACGTACTTTCTTATCATTAACCAAAGGGAAAATAATGGTAAATCTTGCTAGACGAGCAATGTTGAAAAATGAATGTTATTGGTCGTTAACTTGGTACAGCCACGTGATTTTTTTACAGTGTACTAGAGTGCGTCACTCCGGCACAGATAGCTACGTAGCTGGACGTCGCTTATATAAATACGGGTTTTTCGCTCGAGTTCAGTGCGCGCTCAGACAGTCTAAGGTGTGGTGTATAAGCTAGTGCTCTCAAGTAGTTGCTGCTGTTGAGACCTAATTTACACTTCAGTTTCTGCATTAGTAACAATGACTAAATAATATTATTCAAAATAATCTGTGAACCAATTTGTAGCACCTAAGACTTTGTTTAATTGAATAAGACAATCGAATTCGTCGTCCTCCCAGGAGACATCGTCTTGCATAATTAATAAAGCTTGTTTTCACTGAATAGAGGAAGCAAGTGTACCTGCAGAGTGATTAACATTTTTTAGTAAAGGTTAGTATTTAAACATTATTTACCTACGTACAGTACATCTAAATGCTGCCATAAGCTCATGTTCATCACATTACTTACCCTAAGTCGATTACTGGTTCCTTTTGGCTTGTTGATATCATTGATACTGTTAAGGGTTCATTATTGCCATCATTATTATGAAAAAAAGTAAGTATATACGCATGCATGTGTATTCGCAATGTGCATCTTTCATCAGATTTGTGGTGAAGGTATGACTGCAATTTTCGGTGTAGTTAATCGTAATCTTGCCGTTGAACAACTATTTTCGTGGACTAGTTTATTATTTATTGCTCGCATAAAATACAAGCATCTATGAGCATATTAGTCATATAAAATTTCCCACACCTTGAACAAAATAAGGAAAAATGGTACGATTTGTGGCTGGCTATGGAAAATGTTGTCTACATCTGTATATCTCCCCATCTAATGTTCATGGACAATTTTCCGAAGTCCATAGGTGCGTGATGCCTCATAATTACCAACAATATTTCAATTCTAGGATAGTGCATCGATGTGCTGGTGTTTATTACTATTATAATTATATAATTATTATAACTGATGCTGGTTTCTTGGATTCTGTCAACAGTGGAAACGCTTATATTAACATTTGTGATTAAATATTGAAATATTATCCTTTATAGTAGTAACAGAGGCGTTGCAAATAATAGTAATAAACTAATAATGGAGGTTGTTTTGCAGTTAACTCCAACAGAAAGCATGATTAACTTATTCATTGTAATTTTGTTGCTTCTAACTTGTGTTGGTTTTAAAATTTTGATCATTCAACCTCCTACGAAGCACAGAAGGGGACATATGTGTTACGTGGTGTCAAGCCCCTATGGGTCCCTTTAGTTTACCTTAGCTCGACGCTTTTTGTTTACTGTGCCTATTTACGCAGCGTCCATCCCTTTTCCTAGACGTATCCTAAGTATGATTGCCATATTTTGTGCGACCCTGGTCCTGCAAACCTTTTTTATCAATATTTACAGCGAGGACTGGATTGGGCTGTCTCCATGCAGTGGGTTTTCAACTGTCACGAACGCCTCTTTTCAGCTAAAACTATCTATTCAGTCGCGAAAACCCGTGATATGGGCAACTTACAGTCTTGCTGTCCTGGTAGCCAGTTGTCTAATAAGCTGCATCATTATTGCAATCACTGAAAGAGTCAAAGTGGCGCACCCTGCATTTAATGGATGACTTGGGTGGAGGTTGCGGGTTGTAATGTTTTAACAAGCTGAGAGGGAGCTGAACATTAGATACCTATTTGTTTTTAATGGAACAGGAGATGATTGCTGATATTGGCTTATGCTTAATATGATGTTTCAGTATGAAGGTAGTGAATGGGAGAAAACGGATTGATGAAATAGGCATAAATTAATATTTTTCTACAATAAGTAATCCAAAGAATCACATATCGTCTAGTAAATCTAAGAAATACACTACCTAAGACTAGAGAGCTACGAATGCCTATTTCACCCACCGTGTTGTACAGTGGTGCCTGTACCATGATAGCTACTATGTAGTACAGAGGTAGGTACCTGTACCATGATAGCCAGTGGTGCCGTCACGCAGACGATTCTGTCACATCCGTTCACGTTACCGCTGGTTTTCCCCGAGCTCAGAGCTTCCTGTGAACCGCCATGCACTTGTTCAATGCGTAGTCGCACTATGCTCCCCGGGTATTATTTTAGGGCAAACATGTTGACAAATATGGCAGTACTGAACCCTGCCTCAGAGCGTCATATTCATGAAGCTGAGAGTGAGCTCACGTGGCAGTGCTTTGGTCCATGTCTATTCAACGCCCGAACTTTCTGTTGTATCGTTATAAACGCAATTATGGGTCTGCCAAACGATTTAGGAAGATTTTATCCGTGACGTCAGCTGGCTTAACAAGCAACACGAGTAAACTTTAATGTATCGCTCATATCTGTAGCTATATTGTACTCAGAATAGTACTTTCTTTCTTGTTTAAATGGACACGGTAACTCATCCGGATGCTGAAAAGTGTGGATGTGAGCCAAAACAGAGAACTGTGAAGCTGCCTTGTGGTAATAAATGCAGAAAGCAAGCTTCGACTCCTTTGAACCTCGATCCAAGGGATGTCGCCGTTTCTTTGAAGCTATTAACCCTTTGCGACATGGTTTATCTTATATGATACGTGCCTGTATTGGGTTTTCCTACAGGCAACGCAAGAGATGAACTTAATCTTGCCCTTTTCTTAGGAACAGTGCTGGCTGAATACGCGAGACTTATGATAAAACATACAGTAAAAGGTTACATGGATTTTAGGTTGACGGAGTTAACCAGGGAATAGCACCTACTATTTATAGGTACGTGACCCAAAGGTCATAAGGGGTGGTAAACGGTTGATAAATAATTTTATTGAAACATGACCTTAAGGTCCTATTAGGCTTGGCGCTATTTTAATATGACCCCATAGTCCTTTTAGGCGATAAACGGTCAAGTATATCAAATTTCCGTCTTAGTCCGTTGAAGGTTATGGTTCTCCAAAGATTAAAGGGCTATTAAAAATGTTACTGCTGTAAGTTTGTGTCACAGAAATTGCCCAAACTTTGCAAAAACATCTACCATTTTTCTAACTAAGAATATGGCTGAAATTTTAAACAGAATTTACAACATTCAGTCTTAATTACTGCCACTAAACTTCAATAAGATCAATAATTTTGTTGTCCCAAAAAAATGAACTGGCTTTCATCAAACCCGATGCTTTCAAACGATAGCAAACGCTGCAATTTTAAATCTTAAATTACGACTTTTTTAATATTAATTGTACACTCTTAAGTACTGCAATGATATGATGAATACTTTTACTTTTTCTAAACCGTATATTTTAGCTTTAAGGAAGAACTAAACTTGTATAAGGTTATGTTGTCGCCTAATTCAAACTCCGCCATTGTCCGTAAGAACTAGTATATTACTGCTATTACTCGCAATTTCTTTTAATAAATTCTACCTACAATTGGCAAACAATAATAACTTGTTTGACGCCAAGATGTCGTTAATTCCAAACTCCACTGCGATCCTTATTCTAAAATTTTAAGATTTCCAGAGAACACAATATTGCGTGACGTCAGTCTGTCGCGCTGACGGTTCTCAGTTTTTCTATTTTTTATTTTTTTTATCCTCGCCTCACGACAAAAATTTACCGCAAGCCTGACCTCCAAAGCAGGCGCTGCAGAGTCTGTACTCTAACCTTTTGCTTTATTATTTATCCTATCGTTCGTATTCCTTCTTAATTATTCTACCGTTACAGTAAAAAATACACTACTTCGTGCCAATAGTGTCTGTCTCATCTTCGTTTTATATTTTTGTGCTCCATTGTTTACAAGTTCTGTTGTAAACTTAAATTGTTTGTCTTCATCGCGATGCTTCTATCCCAAATGATACCTCAATTGTAGTTCATCGTCTGCAATAAAAGTGAACTCAGTAGCTTCAATTCTGTTAAAATCCTCTTCTTGCACCTTTGCTGTCCTTGTCAATAGTTTCTCTGAAAAAAAAATAATTATTTTCATTCATCTCGATCAGAGAGTAATAAGAACGGGAGAACCGGACAGACATACGAAGAAAAAGAAAGCTCGTGAAATTACTTTTTTTTTTCGAACCAAGCAGCTCCAGCGCTTGCTGCTTGTTCTTTCCTGTATACTATTTTTTCGCATATATAGGTATGTTGCCTATAAGATGCAGTCTGGAAGTGCTAATACTAAGTTCCTTAAGACAAGCACAGATAGAGCACTTCAGTATTGATTATACAATAATTTTATACACATAATATCGAGCGTGTGCCGTAGCTGCTTGGTCCGAAAAAACGTCATTTCACTTTCCTTCTTTTTCTTCGTGTGTATGTCTGGTTCTCCCGTTATTATTACTCTCTGATCTCGATGGTTTTTGCCAACTACTGTATTTATCCTCAGTTTTTTCTCTGTGATAACTGAGAGTCCGTGCAAACTGTTATGCTCTTATCTTCGATTAACACCATCGCTACCTATTTGTTTCATTATTTCTGTGCTAAAATAAAATCCCCTGCTAACATCGTGCTCTTTAAGATGCAGCTACTTTTTAAGCATACCAATTCCCAAAAATAATCCTTTTATAGATTCATGATTGTTCAGGGTTCTTTTCCATAGAAGTTCCTTTTCTCCGTAGCTACGTACGTGTTTGTGGAGTACCTATTCCCTTCTTTCACCACAGAAATGTCTCTATTCAATCTTTTTAATTATACCTAATTTCAATTTATAGTTTTTGGTTTTCTATAGTAGTAACTGTAGGCGGCTTCTGTCCAAATGAGTAATCGTTTTCCTTATTGGAAAGTTGGGAGAATCTTTTTTCACATGAGTATTTTGCTTTAAGTTTTGGTGTCTGGCAGTGCAGTAATGATTAATTTCTGTTGCAGAGACCATGAGGACCATGAAGGACAACGTACTGATGCTGTGGCTGCTGGTGGTGCTGTGTGGCGCTGCAGTAACCGTCGTCTACGCAAGTAACCGGGACGGTGGCTCTAATTCGGAAGATACCTCAATTGAAGAGGAAACAGTCGGCGGACCGCGAGATGATGTCAGCCCATTATTTCGACAAACCTCAGGTTCTGCACAGCCTAGACCGACTCGATTCAGGCCCCGTGTTCCTACTAGGCCTGTGACACCGACTAGGCCAGTGGTACCAACTACTCTCTCCGAAAGGCCCTTGGCGAATTCCTTCGGCGCCTACCTCGAAAATCAGGGAGGCCGGGTGCCTCCGATTCGCGAGCGACCAGCTTCTATTGACAGGATACCGATGTATGTCATCAACGCTCTAGGAGAGAAAGTCAGAAGGGTCACGGACGAAATTCTCACAACCATTTCCTCTACTATCGTAGATCCATATTTGTTTCCCTCTTCTAACGGAGGCTTTGCGTCCGCTACTGGACCAGTCTTCCCTCCTCCTCTCCCATCTGCATCAGGATTGCCTCAGGGTGGAAGTGTACGACCAAGCAGACGGCCTACAACCACTGCAAACCGTCCTAGACCCGCTGTACCAAACACGCAACCAGCTACTGGAGGTTTTGTAGATACCTACAACAATCAGAGACCAAATACTGCAGTCCCGAACCGTCAAACAGGATCCGGGACCAGCCAGAATCCTTTCCAGATTGTGGTCGTAAACCCAGCAACAAATAACGGCAATGTTCCCCAAAACCCCGCAGCGCCATCTGGCAGTCAGAGCCAACCGGTAATACCCGTCGCCTCCGGTGGAGCCATTCCCCCAAGTGGATACGTTCCTCAGGACGAGCCTTTTATTTTGGACAATTTCGAGTCCGCTGATCCATTCAGTTCAATGAGTCCAAGCGGAGGAAACCAGCAACCTCAAGCAAACCAAAACGGAGGAGGATTTTCACATGTACCATTCCAACCACAACCTCCAACGGCTGGATTTGGAGGTGCTCCTGGGGGTTCCACTCAAGGAGGTGCTGCGAGTCGCCCTTCCTCGCAATTTGGATCAAATAACAACTTCGTTGGCTCAAACTTGGCTCCCGCTCCGCAAGCATCTGTCAACCAAATTGCTCCTGCCGTTTTCTCTGTAGTTAATGGTATTCAAGAATTTACTTTGGATCTTGTTTCTACTTTCAGAGCACTCGGTACCAGAGGGAATGTCGTGTTCTCACCCATTAGCATTGCCAGTCTCCTATCCCTACTGACCCTCGGCACGAGAGGTTTGTCATCCCATGAGATTGAAGTTGCACTGCATCTACCCAATTCAATGAGTTCCTCTGAGCATCATTTGATATACGAACAGATCCTGAATCGCCTCAATATTCAAACTGAAGGAGTGAATATTTCCACCGGTAGTAAGCTCTATATTGACGACTCGGCTAGAATCTTTACACCTTTCACAGAGAAAGCCAAAAGGCATTACAATTGCAGTGTCAGCTTGGAAAACTTCCGTCAAGAACCGTTTCAAATTCAACAGCGTGTCAACCAGTGGGTCGAAGATGCTACTTTTGGAAAGATCAAAGACTTTTTAACTGCTCCATTCAACCCGGAGACAGTTTTTGTGGCTGTCAACACCATTTTCTTCAGTGGAGCTTGGGAAACACCATTTCCAGAAACCTTCACTGGACCTCGTGATTTCGAAACTGGTCGTCAAACCATCAAGGTTCCTATGATGACCAACGTATTTGATACGTACCATTACTACAGCCCGTCAATGAACTTGGACATTACTTCAATTCCGTACATTGGTGGTGAATATTCAATGGTGGTTATCCTGCCGAGAGAATCTCCCAAAGAGAAATCCATAAAGGTTCTTGAGCGCCAGCTCGATACTTTCTTGATCGAGGAGCTTGTTGGTAACATGACGAAGAAATCTGTATCACTTTCTGTGCCCAAAATGCGCTTGGCGATGAAGACTAGCTTGGTGAACAGCTTATCCCAGTTGAACATCGAAAGTATTTTCTCCCCAGTCACTGCAGACTTCAGTGGCCTAACGGATTTGCATCCTGTTTGGGTAAGCCAGTTTCTACACGAGGCTGTTGTGGAGGTGACAGAGAAGGGAACCGTGGCAGCTGCGGCGAGCGGCGTCATGCTGGACAGGATTGGAGGATACCAGCGCATCAACGTCAACAAACCAGCCATCATATTCATCAGGGACCACGTGACCCGACTGCCCCTCTTCTGGACGAGACTGACCAAACCTGATCCGGTCTCTTAATTTGTTTGTTTTCAAGTATTAAAAATTAGACGAACTTATTGAAAATTGATCAACTATGAGGCAAATGTTCTTGATTCAGATATGAAACGAACTTTCTGGAATCTGATAAAGTTTAGAGCTTATGTTCTTCTTTTAGAAATTAGACGAACTTTCTGAAAGTTGATGAATTTTGAAGCGTACACTCTGATTTTAGAAACTTGAAGAACTTTCCGAAATTGATTAAGTTGTAAGTTCATGCTCTATGATGATATCCAATGTAGAATATATACCACTAAAGTGCATCATTAATTTGGTTTCACCGATATAAACATGTCATGAGACCAAAATATTTTACGGATGATTTCTTACTAATTTACAATGAACGACATGTGGTAGTTTACTTTTTTCCTCTTTTTTTTCGTATAATGCTTGCGTTATTTACTGTTAGCTTCAATAAGTTACCACAAAAGCATTCAGCATGTGTAGCTTGTTTTAGTATCGTAAAATGGAAACGCATATATGATATTATTCACTTGTTTCAATAGTTTACAATGCAAGGTATGACGTATGCTCCTGGTCTTCAATAATTTACAATAAAATTCACAAAGGGGACCTAGTCACTTTGTTTCAATATTTCACGCTGTTATTTGTAAAGGGGTCACATCGTTTCAAAGGTTCACAATGATATTCAGAAAGTATTTACTCTGTTTCAGATATAAACAGTGAGTATCATACTTTATTTAGCTCGCACTTCTTCTTGAAAATAAAAGCGGGCTACCATTCAATTTGTCTGCTGGCTTAAGTTTAAATTTCAGTATTCTGAAGGCGTTTGTTTGAATGCATTTAAAAACTGCCGTTAGACCGAAATTCGTTTCACTTTATTGTTTTCTGGCCGTCTGTATAGTTTTTTATGTAATACGCCCACTCCGAATTGTAGGTGTACCGGTCGAAGAGTCAAATACGTCAGTGCTTGCTAGATGCATCTAGTGTCAAGCCAGTTCTAATTCACAGTAATTCACTTTTAAGAAACTGATAGACGCATTACAATGAATGACCAATTAGGTAACGTATATGTTTTAGATATTACCAGAGCTATTTTAAAAAAAACTTATGTTGTAATGTATATTACTATCAACAAAAAAGTTATAAGGTTGTGTGCCAGAAAAATCTTATACGTACTCTACTAGGCATAGTTCAAGTTTTTAGGTTTCAGGTTGCTTTATTTATAATGAGACAATGACCATACCTCTTAAAAAATCACTATGTGTATTTTTCTAATATTTGTTGCTAGCATAAAGAAAAATGTATTGATTTTATATAAATAGTAATTAAAATTTATACGACTCTCTCCTTTCTGCTAAAAGTAATGCTTTGGTCCTCTTTTCTTCTCCTTTTTTTTTTTTTTTGTCCTATTCTTCTTCTTTCTGGGTTATCACTCATGGTGTTTTTTCGTTCATAGATCCCTGTTTACCGAGATAAACTTTGTGTTTCTCCTATTTTCGTTTTTCAACCACTGCAGGGCTACTAGAAATCTGAAACTAGATCATAGTCTGAAATAGCGTTCTATAATTTATAATTAATCTCAGCTTTTGCATTTACTCTGCAACTATCTCTGACTCCATGTAATTCATAGACAGAGCATGTAATAATCACGCAGCAATCCTTGGCCCACCGTTGTGTGTGAATATCCTTCATCTCTTATCTCCCTTGTATCTAGTTTTTTTGCTCTTTGTGTAATGTTTTATTGCTGGTCATGACTTATCTACTGTTAGTTATCTACTGTGACCCTATCTCTAGTTCCATCACTGAACCTGACGTTCCCAAGTTAATAGCCCTGTGTTTAAGGTTCCGGGTTCTCTCCTTACTGTCCCGGCTTGTATGATGTCAGTTTTTTATTACCGCTGTTCCTCCTTGATCAAATTATTATTTTTTTCTCGTTTCTTTACTCCATTTGTGGCTAGAAGTAATAGATCGGGAAAACACCTATATAACCATTTTTGCGTTTATTAACATGAGTGTCTGTTGCTAATTTAGGATACACTCATATTTTACGTATGATAGTTGTCCGTCATTTATATTATCTCTGGGTATGATCAGAACATCTCTTTTTTTTTGCGAAGCGATCTGAAAGACGCGCACAAGCTCCCAAAAATTTAATGAAGTGATCCATGTACCTCAGGTACGTACCTGGCCAGGTAGGTACCTACCTCAAGTAGGTCAATGGTCCAGTAGGGTGACCCGTGTGCAAAATGTGGGGAAAACTTTGGTAATATGTTAGCTAAGGAACTAAATGCTATTCTGATGCACTATGAGTAGACAATTTCAACCGGGGTTCAAGTTATCTACAAGTATTAGTATTTGCGTATGATTTGAGTTACTTACCTAGACTTTGCATGTTAACTTTGTTTTCTGTCATTTATACATATTAGAACTATTATTATAATCGTCACTAAAAATATTCCCCGATAGCCATATTATTGTATCTGTAGCTTGTTGTAGAAAGACGGATGTTATAGTAAATTTTTCACACATACATTGCAAGTGCGACACGTGTAAAACTGGAGGACTAATGTGACTAGTGCAGTAACGCCTTTAGTTGTCTCTGCTGCGTTAGTGCACTAGACATATTAGGTATTTAATCCCTTATATCCGCGTAATCGCACTTTACAATAAGTGTTTCTACTATGTAATCGTAGAGATGACCAATGGAACAATTTAGAGCGTCAGTAAACTATGTCAGGAATTTTGTGTTTGATTGTTTATATTTTGGTCATCAACTGCCGAATAGAAAAATTAATTTTGAATGAGAATCCTATTCAGCAGTTGTATTTTTATTGCACCCCTCTTCCACTTTGAAGGACTCTTATACGTGCCTGTCCAAATCATTTGTGAAATCGTACATATATCATACTTGTTTTCAGAAAATATTTTCTTTTAGGCCTGAAACTGAAGCCAAAGAAAAATATGCTAAAATTCTCCTTATTTCCAAGATCTCGATTTGTCATAGACATAAGCACGCAAAGAATTTTGAGATTGGGATTCAAATATTTCGTTCAGGAATCCAAAGCCACTTGTCTACACACTACACAGTACTCTGATCAGGACAGTTAATTTATCTTTACATGTGCAACACATACCGCACCGTACGTATAGTGCAAGGAATACGTATTTCTTATGTTGAAAAACATACACAATGGGCCAAATGAGTACCCGTTACGTTCTAATAAAGCATAGTAGCAGAAGAACTCGGTCACTTGTAAATATCATGTCAGCACTATCGGGCTTCAGCGAGGTGCACACTATTGTCATGTGACTTCGTTACGACCCTTCACGCGTCGGAAAGTTTTGCTGCTTCCTTCCAAAGAACAAAAAATTTCACAGCTCCTTGAGCTCTATTGCACGTCATATTTAACGAAATATCCGAAACTTTGCCGATGATACTAGCAAAAAAATTATCTCACGTGATGGCTAACATTTTAACTAATCGTTTGCTAATCACACAGTTGTCTATGGAAAGATGCAACAGAACGTGTGAATACTTTGTATTAGGTACAGTTAGCAAGAAAAAAATACTTCAGCTTTCATCGCCAGTGACCCCACTTTTTTTGCATCTTGATATGCCTATACACCACACAACAGACTTACTGTACGACACGAGAGAGAGTACACTGTGTACACCCACTTGCGAAGAGCAAGTGGGTTCAGACAGTTCAAACAAGCTGTGGTTGACCGCAGCCGTACACTACTCAGGCCCTAGATCGAGGGAATTTATCTGGAGCACGAATAAGTGCATCTAGGTATGCTGTAGTTGGGAGTGTGCCGCCCTGCTGACTTTATTATCTTTACTATAGTCTATATACATTTCTGCTAATACACTTGTCTAGGTCGTTCCCAAGACTTTGTGGCCCTGTTTAGTTTTTTGTTTGGAATGAAGGAGGCTAAATATAGATATATTTGACATGTTTGCTGTCATCACCTGGGCATATAAAATAATTTGTAGTAAGTAAAGTCGCTACAGCTTGATTTCTTTATGTGTTTCGTGAATACGTCCCTAAACTGACAAATTTCTACGTACTGAGTCAACATGTCCGCGTCTACGTTCGATTTGATCTCAAGACACTTTAGCATCTTTACCTGGGCATTTTTATAACCAGCCCACTTTATTGGCTTCAATTTTCATGTGCTCTTCTTCCTATATCGATCCCAACTTTCTACTGCGCTGCGCTTTGTTCTAGTATGGGACAAGCCACGTGCATGGGTACCACATTTTTCTCCACATACTACATGTCCCGTCTTTCTCCTTTCTCCATAGAGGCCGGGGTGTTAGTCCCGGTGTCTCTTTAAGAATGGGCCTCTTGGTTCGTCTATTGCCGCCTATCTAATCTAATCTCTTCAGATTGTAAAAATTTGATCCAACATACTAGCAAGGTATGCAGAGGACATTGATTAGTACGCATGGCAACTTTAAACAGAAGCAAACAAACAGAGACACGAAATGAAATTATTAGCAAAATTCACTCATACATTCATGAGACCAGGCCATCAGATAAGTAACATTAATTTTGATCATAAATTCAGTAAATGTTGTCAAACGTCGATTTGTATTCATAAAGTTCATAAAGTTGCTTCTTGACATGAAACTTATACCCCGCATCACCACAAACAGTATGCAGTTTGTCCCGATGTTAGTTGCATAGTTTTTAGAGAAGTTCCATCTATCAGCCTTTAGTACATACTTCGAATTTTGAATAAGTTATACAGAAGCTTCATTTCTAATTAAAGAAACTGAAAGCAGGACCGACAGGAGTAACTTTTGTACACCAGTTTCTACACGTTATATTATCATGGATGCTTGATTTTTGATTGCGGAAACGAACCAGGACCGGCAGGGTAACTTTCTATACCAATTACTGTATGTTAAAGTGCATATGCTCACAATATTTAGATCTTGTTCACGAAAACTAAAATCAGGATGATCAAGGAAACTTTCTATGCCAATTGCTTCACGTTACATTATCACGGGGCATGATGTCTGATTACGGAAACTAGAACAATATACAAGACCGACAGAGTAACTTTCCATACAACTGCCAAACGTTACAATATTCGGCGTCACGTTTATGTGGTTACGCATCATTTCCGTCGGTGCTGCATCGTGGCAGTCACGGTCCGTCGTGACTCAGCCGGCAGGATGTCACGTCCGGGGGATGACAAATTGCTGATGATATCGACAAGCTTTCCTGTAATCCAAAGGCGTGTTCGACTCGCATGGTGAGATCACTATCATTGTGTCCAGTCAGGTTGTGTTATTTTGCGAGAAGGCTTCAATGTCCAAAGGTATTTTTAAGAGGTAAAATACCTTTTCTAAGCCTGGTGCAGACAGGGTAAATTTTTTGAGCGACTTCGGTCGTGGGTTTTCGTTTAGCCCCTTGGGATCAAGTTTCAGAAGGTAATTGAAAGCCGATTACACTTGTGTTGGCGAATACCACTTGAAAGTCGCTCAGCAATAGTGAGTCAAAACTTTACAATTCAAATTGCTCTTATGCTGAACTAAGCGAAGCAGGTCCTCTCAGTTGCAGTGGGAGAATCGAGGATATCCCGAGCCATGAAACACCTGGACAAACTCTCACTCCAACTTGGCGATTTCGGTTCCCTGACAAACTTTTTGGTCACTCCAGAATCTGATTTAGGGATTTATCTTCTGGGGTAACCAAAATTGTTGTTAGGGTACTGACTGTATTACAGAGCCGAGTTGCGGAAGCCCTTAGTACACTACTTGCAGTTTCCTGTTTTCGAGTAGGCTACTTACTAGTCTACATACTGTAACCGCCACGCTCTAACCTCCTTACAGCTTCAGCGCTACGTGCTACTATAGCCTACTGTGTCGTGTTCTCTTTGCCGAGAGATTAGCGATATCAGAACAGTTTTGGGCAAAAGTTTCGATCTATGCCAATTGGAAGGCACCTAAGCTTAATTTTTGTTAGATATTTCCTCAATTTACCCAAACTAATATTGGTTCGGATATTAAATGTTAAATATTTCAGCAAATGGAATTCGATCCAATGTGGTATTTTCATCTTCTCCAAATTGACAACCCGATTCGATAAAAGTTTTCGTTGCCCTCTCCACCTTCAGTGAATATTCATACTAGGGCGCGATGAGGCTGAATTTTCTACTTGAAAACACCAAACTCCGAAAAATACTGACTATAGCCCTAGTTTAGAAACACAAACCTAAGAAAAAGCTAGTAACGGTTTAAACGTTCTTGAAAACAATACATTTTTCGATGAGTGGTGAATGTTAACAGAAACAAAGATAGACAAATAATAACATTTAATAACGATATTTATAATTTTTATATATAACAAAAGATATTGCTTAATCACTCTAAGTTCGTTTTACAGCTTCATTGAGCAAGCGAGGTTCAACTCTAATATGTAGGTAAAAAGTATGTATAATTGATGACTTATAATGATTCATGATAACAAGCTACTATCTCACTAAGATGCGTTCGATCAATCAGTAGCAAGCATAATGTAAAGTAATTCTCAATTTTCACAACGTTGAGGTGTTTTCATAAAATATAAAGAGCGTTCTCCACTTAAGCACCTTCTGCTTTTCTGATGATGACATTGCAAATACATTATGTTTACCGTTCATGCAGAATTTTCTATTCACGTTGCTATTTGCCATCCAACGAAGAAGAAATACAACGTGTAAATTATATTTTGTGTAAAGAGAAGATATCGATTTCCAGTACATTTATATTGACAGTGGAGATAGGGTAAACACAAGTTTATTATAAGTCAAGAGAAGAAACAAATTGGATTGCAAATAAATTAACAGCGAGATGACACAAGAACGGGTTTGTTTCATTAGGAGAGACTAGAAGATAACAATATCCATGTAATATCATTTCCAGGATTATTGAAACAAATTATAAACAAATTTTGATAAGATAAACTTTCCGTTGACTGGCATAAATACTGGCAGATAAGGAAAAATGCAACAAGTACAAACTGAAGTCGAGGAAACATAAAAATTAAAAACATAAGCAAAAACACGGTGTTGTGGCTGCACCACATCTGCCTTTGTAATCATTAACTTAAGCATAAGTTTTAATGCAATAAATTCAACACCTAAAATTGGTTGCAGTCCATAAACGAAATTTTTTCTTCGTAATATTCTCGTAAATTCAAACAGACCTACACGATTCTGCAATCTGAAATTTTAAGGTATTTACAAAGAGATGTGTCTGTGTCCTGGTGAGCTCTTAAATTGGATTACGCAGAACCAAATTTAATATATTTAGCCCTAAAATACCGAATGTTTTCCAAGAAAGAGATGTCTCCCATACGAGCCCTCTTCAACGTAAATAATCGTAAACAAGTAAACATGAATGAAACTTGGGCCAAAAAGTTCAGTGGGTTATGCGAGGATGAGGTCTTCATTGTTGCAAGCTCTATAAAATTGGATTGTCTTAAGACGAACAAGATGTCATTTCTTACGTAAGCACCTCGAACTTGAATGATGTTTAAATGACAGAAATTTGTTTTTTTTTTCTTTGTGCAAGCTCCTTAGACCTGGATTATCTTAAGACGAGATTGATATCTGCTTCTTTTGTGAAGCCTTCAACACTTGAATTATTTTCAGTAACTTTGATGTGCATTAATTAACCCCAGAAACTGAATGGGTTCCAAGAACGAAACGTTTTCTGTTTCTTCTGCTCTGAGGCCTCATCCGCATGATCCATTCTGTCGACGTCAGCAAATCCTAAAGAAAAAGGAGCGGTTTCCCTTATGATGAGACCAGCAGCTGGATCATGTTGCTTCTTATTTGCATGGTTCGAGATAGAATCAAAATTCGTTGAGAGAGAACCGAAAGTTGAAACGGGAGCTTGCAGTTGATTTTCGATACCAACTATACCATGTTGAGCAGGATGGTGAATCTGGAAGCCCTGATTTGGTAAAGGCTTCTCCGAATTTAAAACTGGAGAGTGTATGAAATTGTGACCATGTGAATGAACTTGATCGTGAATTTGGTGTGGATTATGCAAATTTGGTTCATTTCGCTCCTGCGTCGGAGTATGTTCCGAAACAGTCACGGTAGTCCCATCGTGGTGGTGGACAAACGTCGGGACCTGCAGGCTTTCGCTAGAGAATTCCACAAATCCACCCAGATTTTGACCGTGAATTGATGCCAAATCAACTGAAATGTCTTCCCCTGAATATGAATTATCAGCGTTTACAGGATGAAGTTGCTGAACATTCGCTTGGTTTGTCTCAATCTTTTGGCCGAAGTTACGTTGGCCTCTATGTGTACTGGTTCCATGTGAGACGTGATGGGCATATGCAGCATTCTTCTGTACCGGCTTTTGGAAAGATAACTTCACCCTATTCAGTTGGTTCTGCTGGCTGTCCAGAAAAAGACTCTCTTTATGAATACTTCGTTGGCTATTTTCATGGTGATTACCGCTATATATATCTGATATTGGTAGAATATCTACTGAGTGTGATTGTGTATTCAAGTCAACGTTGCTCGGTTGCAATCTTACGATCTGCGATGATTCTTCTCGAGGTTTCTGGTTCAAGTTTCCGAACTGTTGATGGACAAACTCATTTTGCTGAAGACTGAAATGATTGTCCTTATTTTGTACCATATTTCCAGAATTGAGAACTGTAGGAGTAACTTGAACTACCGATGGCCCTGAAGTTTCTCTCACATGTGGGTTGATCATATGCTGCTTCTTTGTGTAAGTTTTGAAAGTGGCTACTCCGCTGTTGATGAAACCGGAGTTACTTTTTTCAGGGAAAGCACGGGATTCTTTTCGTATTCCAGAATCGTGAATGTGAGATTTTGTGGACGAGACACCAGTTATTATCTCTCCTTGATTTGGTATAGCAGAAGTGGCACTTGTTAAGTGCCCGGAACTCCTAAAGCTGTTTGGGGGAAGCGATACCGAATTGGTCCCATCGACTGCATCTCCCAACACGTGAACGCCGTTGGCGGTATTTTGATTCAAGATATTACTCTGAAGTTGTTGACTTTGCACAATTTTCTCTGGAGTCAGATGTTGAACTTGTTGGTTATGAACGACTTGTTTTCGAATCGGATGATGATTCTGATGATCATGGGCAATTTTTTGCGGAGTCAGATGCGGATTTTGTGGATTATGTTCAACGTGATGCGAAGTCACATGTTGTATCTGATGATGCTCTGACTTACCATTGTCAGAGTTTGAAAAAGTGGCCTGAAGTTGGCCATTTGGTTGCTTGTACGTGGAAGAAAATACTTTGCTGGTATCTTTTTGGTTCTTCTCGTTGACATTTTTGTTCGAAGATAAAAATTTATGATGTTGTCTTCCTTCGCGCTGGAATTTCTGGAGCTGCTCAAGTAAAACCGTTTTTTCTTCTTCAGTGTAATCTATGGGAGGAATTTTTCCCAAAATGTGTGAAGTTTTAACTTCTTGGCCGGCGTCCGCTTTCGTCTCATCGATGTTAGAAATAAAATCGCCCATTCCATGACCAAATAAAGTTTTAAAATACTCCTGGGTGCCTTTTTCAATCGGGATTTTGTGATTCTTTTTCAATCTTTCATATTCTTCCGAATCAAAGACACTCGACACTGTTGCACTACTTTTGGGCTTGGGGCTATTCCCTGGTTTATTTTTCATGTTCGAGAAGCTGTTGCGTAGCTTGAAATAACTTTTTTTGGTAATGGGAATCCAGTCATTTTCAACAAACCGAACAGATGTCTTTACCTTGGTCGCAGTGTTTTTCATGTTTCCGTGATTAAAAGCGCCCCTGTTGAAGTTAATGGAGTGATGCCTCTTCTGTTGAGCATCTTTCATTTGACGTATGGTTTCTTCCAGGAAATCCAGGGACTTTTTCTTTGAGTCTCCAGGACTAGGACGCTGTTCAATAGTTAATGACTTACTGCCTCTATTGCTACCAAAGCCTTGATGGTTTATTGCCACATTCGCGAAATCTTTATTCTCATCCGAAATTTTTCTGGCACGCATCAAAGTTCGCTTCGAATGATCGGAGAGAAGCTCGAAAACTTCCCTAGGGTGAATGTAGCGAATAATTTCCCCATTTTCATTCTGAAGTTTTTTAGCGAATTTATTCGAGTCAAGTGACTTGCTCACCCTTTTTCCAGCGTGTAAATACTGGAAATCGCGATTTGAATCTTGATTTTTCGACAAATCTGTCATAGAAACGGGAAGACCTCCAAGGGCGGAAATTTCTTTGTAAGTCCCTGTTCTGAAAGGCAGAAATTTATACTTTTTACCGCTGATGTTGTCTTGTGTGGTAATAAGCAATCCTCCCAAATCGTCTTCGTTTTCGGAACTTCGGAAAAATTCCCGTTTTATCGATTCCTGTTGTTGCTGCTGCTCAGTTCCACTCCCTGACTGTTCTGCAGAACTGTGAATTTTTGTCTTTGTAGCCTTAGCACCTGAATCGATTCTACCGTGAGGAAAGTTCGTAATAACAGACCTGTGACTGGAATTCGAATTTTGATTTCGGAGCCCTCGAATATGGTGGTTTTGCAAAAGGGAATCCAACACCTGCCTTGGGGACTGACTTCCTTGGTTCCAATCAACAAAGGAACTTTGCGGGCCAGAATTGACAAGAGCCTGGGGTCGAGGCATCACTTCG
Source organism: Parhyale hawaiensis (assembly GCA_001587735.2). NCBI lineage: Eukaryota > Metazoa > Arthropoda > Malacostraca > Amphipoda > Hyalidae > Parhyale > Parhyale hawaiensis. Next base: position 13,886,964 of record LQNS02278163.1, read on the forward strand.
GCCCTGCCGTCTCCAATGTTTGGACCTTGTAAATGAGATAAAATGTCTTCTAGAATGGCTAGCGAAGCGCTTGTGTTTACAGATGATCTAAGATTTTGCCACGACGGATTATTAGTTTGAATAGATTTCGCCAGGGCCTGGCCAACTTTGCGGATATTTTTGGGCTTAGAATTATCGCCAAATATCGTTTTCGATTCACCCCCGAGTATTTTCTTGCTAGAATTCTTCTGGTTCATACCAAAAGCCTTATTGAGTTTCTTTAATAGTTCAAACGTGGATGTGCTGGGATGACCACTATCATCCACGTTAAGTAGCACATCTACAGGGACTTCATCTCCATTTGGCAACACTTTTTTCAGGGTTAGAATATAATCATTGCTGATATCGGCTGTCTCCAGACTCCGATCGATGCTGTCTGACTTCTGGAGCCATGGATTTTTCCCTTCCATTAGACGGATATTAGGGAAATTTTGAGCCATAAACTCTTCATCAAAAATGAAATCAGCTTCTGAGTGTTCAAAGTTTGATTCGGCGTAGGAATTTTGAATCGCGCTGCCGCTGAAGTGAAGATCCGAAAAACCGGTATTTAATCCACGGGCTCTACCGCCACTAGACTCAAACTGACCAAGACTGTCTCTGGAACGACCTTGACCGACGCTAAACCCTCCCTGATTGCTGCCAGATCGACCACGATCGGCTCCAAAGTTGCCACGATCGGCGGTGAATCGACCTCGATGCTGCCCAGCTCTAGTATCATGGTTGTCTCGCCCATGACTAGCGGATCTGCTGAAGTTTGGTCTGTCGTCGTTTCTGATGTAACAGAAACAACCCGAGGGGAGCTTGAAGGCAGCCTGGATGATTCCCTCGCCGGGGGTGGAAGGATCTTTGGAGGCGAGCCGGTGGATGCTGTACCGCTGGCGGCACGTGGACTCCACTCCAGCAGCCAAGTAACCGCAACCGCCAGTCTTTTGCCTGTAAAGATTGTCCGTTAACCGTTGCACAGCGATTGCCTGCTGTTTGCCTAAAAGAGTTCCGTTACAGCCCGTTTTTATCTAAGATAATAGCTTAGATAAAAACAGCCATCACCAAGTTTTTCTGCCTGAAAAAATACGGCCACTCCCGATTTTTTATTTTTTCCTCCTGCTGATATGACCGTGTAACTTAGCAGCGGCCGTCACCCGTATTTTACTAGAAAAAACATCACGACACCTTCCATTATTTTTTTCAAAAACTGACACTTCCAGCCCACAACAGATGACAGACTGTAATTCTTTGACAAAAAAAAAATTCTGAAATTCCCTCGTTTCTTGCCATGTTTGCTGCACGTGAAGATGAAATTGTGAAATTCGCTAGGGCGACTCGAAAAGTTCTACACTCCCCTAGAAAAAGAAAATATTTCGACTGCCAAAATGCCTATTTAAGTTCTATACATGGTAAATTGGCTGCAGCACTACTATACCTGCAGACTTCCACTGCGAGGTGCTGGGGAAGGTCGGCAGAGTGGACGATCTCCAGCACGTGACCATCAATGGTCTCGCCCCAGGCAGGCTCCAGGTGACGCACGCGACTGGGACACACGTATCTGGCAGGAGCGGTAATTCACTGTAATTATACGTGGCTGACACGCAGTGCAAGCAGCTTCTAATGGACACAGTTAACATGCATTACCTTAGCTTGCATGAGAGGCGGGCATTTGGTTGGACTAGGTTCAAAGGACCTGAACAGTTTACAGTAGAATTAGATTTACCCATCTAATTTACTCATATGACTAACAGATACGAGAAATCCTTTTTTTCCAGTAATTTAGATATAGCCGCAGTTGTTTTTGTAATAAAATTTTCTCTAATATAAAGCTTAGAACCGCTTTTCTTCCTGCGTTCGTGGTCCTGTAAATTTGCCGCCAAGTGAACCAAAAAGCTACCCGGGCCTTCGACTGTCTTCAGGAATATAGTTTTGAACGATGAAAACGCACCTCTTTTGCTGAAACGGCCCCACAATTAAGAAAAACGGTGCGAAAATGATGCCCCAATTCTTTTACTTTGGTTGCTGACATCTACCTAAAAACAGAGCCTGGCACGATGGCCATCGCCGATTAGACGATGGTCATGATGTGTAGGCCATCGCCATTGGAAAAACTACGATGTTACGATGGTTCATCACAAAAATCCATCGGCGATAGCGATGGTACGATGGAAATCGCATTAAACAATCGGCGATGGCGGTTTTCTAGATCGGTGATGGTGTTATGAGGAAGAAATGGCTAGATGAAATGACCGAACATGCCATTGGCGATGGCATACGATGGGCATCGTCATCGGTTGTACTTCCGATGCCGATGAAATAAGACAAAAACTACGGGAAAACAGCCTTACGAATTAGAAACATTCAGTTTTTTAGTAGCATTAAAACAAAGAGGTGGTCACAAAATTTATTTAATGCATTTCGCAGATCTAACAATGTCAACTAGTACCCTAGGCCTCACATTTCGGACCTTTTATCAGCTAGGAATAGCATTACTGGTTTGAAAATTGCACACAGGCCGAGGTTATAAGAGATGCTGCTTCATTCGATGTTTGCGGTCTGAGATGTTTGCATTTTTAAAATGCGTTAATGCCTACGATGGCCATCGCCGCCGGTTATTTCATCGTAGGTCATCTCCGACGAAAATTGGCGATTTTTTATTCCGATGCCGATGGAGCGATGGCATTGCCATCGCCATCGATTTTGCCATCTTAACAGAATCGGAGATGCCGAGCTCTGCCTAAAGCATCTTCTTATGATCGATCGCAAGGGTACTAGCAATTTTCCATTGCCAAAGGAATTCCGCACTCCCAGTAATAGGGTTATCCCTCGAAATATAATTTTCTATGAGAAATAAGAAACTTTTCTTACGCGGAGACTATATTACAGAACTTGGACACTTCTGTTTTGATTACATATAAGATTATTACTGGTTTTAAATTAATAGCTGCTTTACAACATAATGAAATCAGGTTCTTGACCGTCCGGAAAGGCTTTTTGGTCTCGTTTTAGGTAGTGCTCTTCTTTCGAAACTTATGTTTAATGTGAATGCTTAATATTGTTTAATATTGGTGATAAAAGGTTCATTTGGACAATAAATTTGAATGTATGAGAGTGGTATTCAAGTAAAAAATCAAATTTAATCTTGGGGAAGCTCAAATTCAATAACTAACTAGTTTAGTCATTCATTAATTAGTTTATTCATACATACCATAAAATTATGAGCGAAATATTTCTTATTGTTGACTCTTGAGCTGAGGGGTTTGGAAATCGAATGTGGATGATCAACAATAATATTGAAGTACCCACGAGAGATTATATTAAACCAAATTTACGTTCATATTGGAGCTAAATGACAACGAAGCCATAGAAACGCTTCAGTGATTTTAAGGAAGCAGCTGCACGTTATTGTTGACCATGGAAATAGCTTACGGAGTGATTACAGGTATAATAGATCTACATAGCAAATTTGAGCCTCGTCTAATCCCCTAGGCTTCACTTGTGAGGAACTTCAGATTTTGCCACTCTGAACCGTGCTGCAGGGGTTAGCAGCAACTGGTTATGTTTGGAAGGGCCAAAAAGTCCATTTGGGGCACGATATATATATATATATATATATATATATATATATATATATATATATATATATATATATATATATATATATATATATATATATGTATTCCCTCAAACGACAATGCACGGAACCNATATATATATATATAGCTTTCTGCCGTCTCAAGACTGACCGATCCGAAGTTGAAGCCTAAAACTATTTTTAAAGTTTTAAAACAAACGCTCCTTTCTGCAGTTGTCTAGTCAACCCTGAAGGCCTTGGCTTAGCTCGATTATGCAAGCCTGCGATACCTTAGATATACAAAAAATAAATTGAACGACATAAATGTTTACAATACACTCCTAAAATGACTCTTAACCTACTACCTAACTACTGAATTGAAATAAACGATGACGTAAAGTTAATTCTATTTAATTTCTTTACTTCCTTTGTCACGAGAGAATTTCATGGGCATGTAGCATACATAGATGGGCATTCAGCAGGCTTAGCCTGCTAATTAGGAAGTGCTAACCAAGACAAAGCCTGGATTAGCATTGGTGGAGCAGTAGCGGATTTGTAATTAGCGAAAGGTTTCGATTTATTCCTGTACGCTAGCGCCAGCTCCTCTTCCGGGGTCAGTTGGCCTATATCTGCAGCACGAACCGGTGCGTGTGGCTTTCCCAGTACGTGACGCAGTTAAATAACTTTACCTTTCACTTTTAAAACCGTGAGTAATGAAATTACCGCGAATTCACAAAAATTCGTGAAAGTTGTTTAAACTGAACCAACCAAATGTTTATAATTTCTTGGCCAGTCCTAACATACAGTCTTTATCCAGGCAGCAAGCTCATCCTGTATATGCAGCAGGTTTCATGCGGTGGCCCCGAATTTTTTTTTTTTTTTTCAGCATCCCGGATTCCGTGCACTGCTCCTGAATTTTCTTTTCGTTGTACTTCATTTACCAAAATATGACCAGAACCTATTCTGCAGAATACTAATCTATCTTATAGTTTTAGACCTACATCGTCTAGCCCTATTCTAACCTAACGTTTCTCACCTAGCCCCAACATACCTCGTTTAACCCCGATGTACCCCATTGTACTCTAACGGACCTAACGTTCCTCACCTAGCCCCAACATACCTCGTTTGACGTCGATGTACCCCCATTGTACTCTAACGTACCTAACATTCACCGTCAAAACCATTGCCTTTGCAAGTGACGTTTTCGGCATCTCGGATTTCACTTCAATAATTCTGGCACCCTGTTCCAGCCCTCTCTGTTGCTCAACCAGGGAGCGGTTTAGACAGCTCGCGTGGGATAATTGAGCTGTAGTGCACTGCTAGGGAACGGCTTAATAGCTAAAGAAGTCCAAAGTTGGTATTTCTAAAACCTTTGCATTAGTTTTGTAAAAAATAAAAGGCTGCAAAACAACTTAATACTAAGCACACTTGCTATAGATAACCAAAAACTGGTTTTGAGGATTCATTATTTGCGCTGCTAAAATTTAAGTTCTACTTTAAATAAGTAAAAGACCTACTCTAAGTATATACTTTGTTAGGAAACATTTTACTGAAAAATTTTGTATTTAGTGGCAACGAAGAGTTAGCAAAATAAAGTAGGGTTTGCGGACTGTTAAATAGGTCATTCATTTTTTCACTGACAGTGTATTAGCGTTAGCATAAGTGGTATTGCAAGAGCGCCAGCAAAGCTGGAAAATCTGATTATCAATTAGCAAAATGCCTATAGCATATTGAGTGGAACTGCGATTTACAGACTAACCAAAAATTAGCTGCAGCCCATTTGTGATATATATATATATATATATATAGCAATGAGTTTTTTTTTCTATGCAGCGTCATAATGTATAGCCGTTCCAAACATTCTTGAGTCCCGCATATATTTTTTATTATCCTTCGTAGATATCCTACGTTGGGTAAGACTTCCTTCCGACGTTGTCGGTGCGGAGACAGTCAACGCGTTTAAAAATCGTCTTGACAAACATTGGGAGAGGCATCCTAGACAGCTAAGAACTCCTCCTCCAGGAGTCGCAAATTCTTAACGGCTTCCTAGTCCATCTTCTTCTCTCTTCCGCTCCAACAATACAGAGACAGACGTTTCTAAGCTCCGCATATCAGCGCCAATTGATCGTGCTTGCATGATTGTCTCCTTGACTGGGATACTTCCCCCCTCCCCCCTTTTTTTCTTCTTTCCTCAGTCATCTACTGACTGACACAATGGCAGTAGCTCGCACAGCACCGGGGCGTAAGTGTCGGTATCTCTTTGAGAATGGGCCTGTTGGTTCGTCTACTGCCGCCTATCTAATCTACTCTTCAGTGAAATAGTACCGTGCCTACAAATAGAAGTAACAAAATCACTATTTTTAGACCGACAACCAACATCCGGGAGATAGCGTTATGCAGTAGTATAGCTGCCCGAGATACAACTATTGAACGAAAGGTAGCTATTTCATTTTTTACGTACGATAATATTCTCATGCAGGATAATTGCATAAGTATACTAGACCCACCCAAAAGTGCTGCCGTTGATCTTAGAACGTAGACTTTATATCATTTCGTACCTCATTGTGCCATAATAATAATTAATTTCCAAAAAACAAATAGCCTTAATAGAACTCACTTAATGTTGTTCTCCGTCGTAGTGCCGTTGAATCTGTATTGTTTAGCACCGTATTGATTCATACTGTTTAATTCTAAAAACAAACATACTTATTAGAACTCACCCGGGGCGTTACTACCCTCGTAGGTGCCATAGAATTTGCACCATTTTGTACCGTAGTGAATCGTATATTAATGGAACAAATCACAGCGGAACTCACCCAGCGGCGTTGCCGTCCCTTGTGGTGTCGTAGAAATAAGAGTCGTTGGCAGGAGAGTAGATCTCAGAATACTGCATTCTGACGGCCGGGTCCGCTGCTGCACTGCGTCTCCATCTGGGGATCACACACTCACTTCATGAGACAGAAAGGTTTCTCCTGGTTTATGTTTAATAAAATTTTATTTAAATGAAAGTTGTGTTGATATTTCATTGACCTAGGCTACCTTCCCTTAACAGTCTTCAGGCAACGTTTTTCACGTCATTTTAGGTAATGACATATGTGCTTCATGAAATTACCTGAAGATAAACATATACAAAATATGTTTCCACAAATAAGCACTGAATGCAACAGTAGATGCACATCTAGACAGCAAGTTTGGATAAATATATNACGTTTTTCACGTCATTTTAGGTAATGACATATGTGCTTCATGAAATTACCTGAAGATAAACATATACAAAATATGTTTCCACAAATAAGCACTGAATGCAACAGTAGATGCACATCTAGACAGCAAGTTTGGATAAATATATATATAAATATATTAAGCAGGTTTCGTTGAACGAAAGATGACATTGCGTTTATTAAAACCATTTTAGCTAAATGGCTGTCTTTCTCTACTTTACGAACTTGCTCTGAAGAAGTAAAACGTAGCTTCCGACACTTGGAAAGGTTGGAAACAAAACTAATTAAAACGCAATGTCATCTTTCGTTCAACGAAACCTGCTTAATGAATGACCTGCTGCCCACTTACACAAACGTATATAAATATATATATATATAAATATATATATATGTACAGCAAACTGCGTGTGTGGATATTACCAGATATTGTAGTAAGTGACATTGTTGATAGTTTTTGGCCATCCCAAGAGTTGATTTACTACTTTCGCTTCTCGGGCGACCCCGGATTTCGTAAGGGTTTTTACCAAATACGATGATTTTGCAAACGAAAGGCCAGACATAATAACGTATAATAAGCAAATTTTTGGAGCGACTAATGTCCGATTCTCATTAGATACTGTATGTCCATTAATTGATGACATAGGACAATATTACATATTAATGCGTCATATAACGGAATAAATATTTCATATGTAAGCATATCTATGCATACTCATAGTATATGTGCATGCGGTTGTTGAAATAAAATTTTAAAGTCCGATAAAGGAAGAATTTTCTTTCCGAAAATAGAAAAAGTTGTGGACCTGCTGGCATTCAGAATTTCAAATGGTTACCCGTCCTCCAGCCTTGGAAGAAACCTGCGCCTGAATGATCGAAATATGCATGTAAAATACTTTCTATCAGAGCACGTAGCTAAAACTGGACAAATGACTTTAAGTGCATAAGAGTTGATCGTTCTCATAAGTGTACAGGAGAGTATCCGTATAGGTTTTACAGTAAATGCATTAATAACGCATTGCGCAAACTAAAAATATTTCTAAAACAAAAATAATGTGTAAGTCCTCAATAGGCAAAAAGGTCAGCTGTCTTAGTTCATTCCCGGACAGCTTTACATAGGATTTGACGGCAGTTACACATAAGAGGTTTTACGGCTTTTTATGAAGCAATATTTTTTTTTTTTTTAATACTGTACATATAATTATTGTACGTTCTGGGTTTCAGTTCGCAAAAGGTCGAACAACCCCCTCAGTCTCGCATAACTTCGATGCATGAATTTTTTTAGTTGCTTTTGCGGCTTGACAGTTTCACTGTATGATTTCAAACCGCTTTGGAGGCTTTTTGAAAAGTAAAAATTTTTTCGACGGAAACATAAAAACGTTTTCACATCTTTGTTCTCTTTGAGCAAGAACATAGGTGATCTTCAGTCTTGTACAGGGTAAAACCTTTTCCTTTGAATTATCAAAACGGGTCTCCCAGCTAAATTTGCTTGCAAAGTTTCATTGTTGATCGGGCAAGTTTTGCGCCCGGACAACTTTAATTAGAGAAGGTCCAAAATTTGCCAGCTCTTTTACTCAAGTATCTGAGGGTCTTTTTTGGGCGTTTTTATCTCAGGTTTAAAGCCGTGACGTCGGATTACCGGCGCTCAAAAAACGACCAGGGTTCCGAGGAAGGTGCGTCGTTCTTCTAATTAAAAGTTAGGCTTCAAAAAACGTCGATGTTCTTTCTCTCACAACACGAGTTGCTTCGAAATATTCGAAAGCTTCGCCCAGGGACCATTCTTGCGAAGTTTTATCTGGAACTACCGAACATTTGCTAAAGATTCAAGGCCATAGTACCATGGTCGCGGAAAATTTTGGTCTTAGCTGATATTTTCCTCGTAGCGCCAGAAGAAAACTAGGGGCTGCAGCTTGAAAATAAAGAGAAATGACACTTTTGATAGTCTTCTTATGAAGAGAAAAAAGAAACAATTATCCACACATTCTTACTGGCCATACAACAAAAACTAGTGGTCCTACTAACTATAGTGAAAATTACATAAACCTATAGATTGTTATAAGTGTTCATCACTGAAAAGTAATTAAAGTAACCAGAGAAGTTGCTTGCAAATCGATAATTCATTCATTAAGTTCTTCAGCATAGATTTGATCATCATTTGTCCCTATTTTACAGTGCCTTCCTGTGGCTACATACGACAGAAATAACTTCTAAAACACATCAAGTTAAAGCTATTTTTAGCATCATCAGAACTGTGACAGGGGATAGAAAACTTTCAAAAAATTTTGAATGAAATATTCGGAATGATACTTCATTGCCAAACATTTCTTGTTGTGGTTAGAAAATTTTTGATTGAGAATCTAAATTCCCGAGTAATTGCTAGAACCTGTTGAAAAATTTTCTAGGAAGCTCTGACTGCAAGCTTATACTGATCTAAATTAATTGTAGGGTATAATGAACTTCAAGATTGTAAATTCTTATATGAAGGCACGCATGAAAAACTCAGAAAGGTTATTGACAGTGAAGGCAATATTACTAAATATCACTACTGTATATTATCACCTTTGCTCAATTTTAATTGTCAACTTGCTTCTTATCACTGTATGTGATACATTCACTTACATAAATATGTCATGATGCCTACTCTTATGTCTTCTCAAACGCACCTCTAGGCATGCACGGATTTTTATTCACTTTTATAATTCAGTACGCATGGCCTGACGTACACAAGATAGACCTCTGAATGTGACATACCTTTGTTTATGAATATTCTGTCGTTCATCCGTAGATCGTCGGCGCCTCTCAGAAACCTGCAGTACATCAAAGTTACTCATGTCATTAAATGAAAGTTGGCATGACTCTTTATTAATACTAAAATGCTTGCAATAACCTAAACAACTGAAAGCGTAGTACAACCTCACTCGACAGTAGTTTGTAAAACATGACGCTCTGAATAGACCTCGCTGGTATAGGCTCGGCCTGGAGCAAGCGCACCAGCTAGTAGTCAGACACCCCGCTGTCGCCAATACAGCCCTTGCTCTCGCTTTGCTAAACAACGAACTGTGAATAATTTTAGTGATACTTTGGGGTACGCCCTTAAAAATGAAATAGTTGGTCAACATGATATTCACATTATTGCTACTACTCCTACTAAGCAGTTCATTAATTGAAGTTCAATTTTTCTATTTCCCTCATATACTATGTGTGTGTACTCTTGGTTCATCAATGCTTGTACCGCACACCAAGACCTGACAACTTTCAACAATAAAACGAGTGTGACCTCTAAAGAGGCCTTTTTATCCTATTTGATCACATCCTATTTGATGACGAGTGTACAATTATTTAGAACGCCAAGAACTGAAAATTTTGAATCTAAATCAAGCCTAGCCGTAAACGAGAATGGCTTTGCATGAGGACTTCCTGTACAGCCTGTTGCGATACGAAAATTTTACTTGGCATTCGGCCTTTGTTTGGAAGACGAATTACGTGCATCCCAAGGGAGTGCAAGCAGGCTTCAATATTCAAGGCGTAACCCTTGAGGGTTAAGACATTTTATTTCATTTAGCATTAAAAATGTAAAATCAACTTGACCGCACCCTCAACTAGAAAACACACAAGCGCTGGTTATAGGCAAACTGGCATCAGAGTAGTGTACGGCTGCAGTCGATCACGGATCGTCAAGAACTATGGAGGCATCGATGGAAGGTTCTTATGCAACAACCAATGCCCCTCCTACCCTCTGTATTTCTGGGAAAGGTAAGTGCCCCCACGGCAGCTGCATAGAAACACTGAGTCACATCAAGCGCCACAAGAGCTCGCTGGCCCGAGTTGGCATTCAAATATCTAACGTTCAGTGTTGCGAGTTCAGCACGCTGGGCTGCTGCTGATACCTCGTATATTAGCTTCATAATTTAACTATAAACTTTGAATTCGTCGTTATAAGAAGGTATAAGGCGTTAGCACTCAATCGATCGCGTTCGGTGGCCTCAAGCGTAATCTGTAAGCGTTTAACGAATGAAACTGGAATCCAAACTTATACAGCTGAAGCCATAATAAAAACTTCAGCAAGTTAGAACTAATTGGATTAGCTTGTCTCTTCCCAAGGAAACGAGTCGGATTCACTAAAGCCATCAACTGAAACCACCAAATAATGTTTTGTGTACGTCCTTTTTGGTGCAAGTCCAAAAATCTGCGGGGTCTGTGTTCTCAAGTCCAAGAATCTGCAACGCCTGGATTTTCAAGTCCAAGAAGTGACAGAGTCTGGATTCTTAAGACCAAAGATCTGCAGAGCCTTGATTTTTAAATGCCAGAATCTCTGGGGCCCGGAATTCCAAATTCAAACATCGCCAACGCTCAGATTCACAAGTCCAAGGATCTGTAGGGCCCGGATTCTCAAATTCTAGGATCTAATTAGGAGTCTAAATGTTTAGATTCAAGAATCTTCATAGCTTGGAATCTCAAATCCAAGGCCTTGCCAAACCCGGATTTGCAAGTATAAAAACCTGCAGGGCCTAAATTCTCAAATGCAAGAATCGGCACGACCAGGATTCCCAAGTCCTAGGCACTGCAGGACCGGGTTATCAAGTCCAATTCAAAAGAATATACAAGGCCCTGATTTGCAAGTCCAAGGGTCTGCAGAGTCTACATTCTCACTCGCCTCGTAAAGTAATAAGTATCGTAATTATACATCTGCGGTCACGAGTACAGTAAAGTAACGGCTTAGGTATTAAATATTTTCTTCATATCTTTACCAATTAAGCATCGTTCATATATTTAATTCCACCTTGATTTAAAGCTAATCCCACTCTGATCAGAATTTAACTAAGATCCCCATAAAGAAATGAGAAATCAAGAGTCGTGACATCGGTACCTGCTCATTTCACAAATAAGATTCAGTCCCGTAAATTAAGCAGTGCCGCGGCTGCGTCCCAGAGTTTGCCACTTCTTTGTGCTGTTCTAAGCAAATTAACATCAAAGTGGGATGAAACTTCAAAGAAATTACAGTTAAATATGCTAAACACGAGAGCAAATATCTAAAATTTTCGCTATTAAAATATTATTACCGCAGCTTTATGAAGTTACGATACGTTGTATAACGAAGGAATGAAGAACTTGGCTCCATATTTGGCAATCTGGAGCTTACAGGTCGAAAGAGCATGATCGAGCATGATGGCCCATGGAACAATGTAGGCCCATGTTGGCCCAATGAGCAATTTGAAACACGCCAGCCCATGAAGTATTCAGCCCACCTTGCAGTATCATCCAGGACAATCATTTCTCGATACAGTCATCAGTCTAAGAACTTTTCAGCCCTCGTCACAGTCTCATTCATGACAATCATTTCCTGGCAAAATAAATAAAAAATTCTCTACTTCGCTAAAGTTTCCTCTCACCTCATTGTCCTGCTCCAAAGTTTTCCCATCGGAGATTTTCTCGCCTTCGGGAGTTGTCAACTCTGGAAAATGCCGCGAATTTGTTGAGAACCAACAATTTGATAAAAGAATTCCTCTACTTTTCACCTAAGGCACTCCATGAGAGCATTGCCTACACTTCAGTTCTAAAATGCATAAACTGTACAGCAGCACTATGAAGTATGTAGTTCCTAATGTATATTTATTTATATTTCCTTATAAGTATATTATACTAGAGTAGCCGCGCTCTCAGAAATGACAGTGAGAAATTTGTGATGACCCTTCTTCACCGATCACACCGTAGTTGCTAATACACTTCTGAAGGATACGCTACAACGGCCAACTCATGCTGTCGTAAAACATGTGTGCTCTTCGTTTCAAATCATCTGAGAAACTCACTCCTTCTTTCCCTAAGATGACATGCGAAAAAGTAAACTCGGAAAATTAAAAATATATATATATGGCGCAGTCAAGTGGCATTTCCTGTATCACTTTTGACATGTAGAAACACACTCGTGCAGGCGAGCTCAGGTCCTCAGTGATCAATATGCCGACCCTTGGTTTGCCCGAATGAAGCTCGGTATCATAGCAACCCTGGCATTATCTTAAACCCTCGAATTTCTTTCTATCCTATTCCTTCAGTGCGTTACGTGAGAGATATAAATATATATATTTGATAGCCTTTTACTTATAATAGATAATAATGTCAGAGCACTACCTGCACAGACTCGATACAAGGCTAAATTGTGATATAGGTAGACAACCAATTACGGTAATAAATTACAGGTAATGAACATTAGCATAAATATGGTAATAGCGAACNGAACAACTCCAGTAATCTTTGAGACTTAATCAGCGTAATCCAAATCTAAGCTGATTAGCTTAGCCAATAACTCAATCCAATCTCATTAGCTTAAAATATTAGGTAGGTAGATATGTGTGCCCTTACTCCGGGCTAAGGTTTCCACAATAATGTCATTCTTATATTAGTGTTCCTGTCACTCTCTATGGGAATAAGGTAGAAAAAAGTGGAGCCTTGAAGAGGATGCGACTGGGAAAGCCACACGCACTGGTTTGTGTTGCGAGTATAGGCGAACCGGCCATAGAAGAGTAAGTACGGCTGCAGTCTACCGCGGGTAGTCAAGAACTACGGCGCCATCGACGGAAGATAGCAACCACCAGCGTCCTTCTACCCTCTCCAACTCTGAGAGAAAGATAAGTGCCCCCACGCCAGCTGCGCATACCTGTCACTGCTGGGTCAGTGCGCCTTGCGCAACAAAGAGCCATAATACGAGGTAGTGTTCAGGTAAACCTTGAAGCGGATCATTAATTCGTATGGACTCCATACATATTCAAGGTTTTCAAGGTTTTCTCCACCCGCTGGGCTGGTTGCGTGGGGGTTTGTTAACCTCATGGAGTTTCTCCGTTCCTACGTCGCCAGCCTTGTGTGATTTAATAATAATAATAATCAGAAATGCCGCTAGACTGCGCCACATACTGTATATACCTATATAAATGCAATTTTTCAGGCAGAATATTAAATTTACATTCGAGAAGCCCTCTGAAAAGAAAAAAAAAAAGATACAACGCAGGATTTCACTTTTTTCCTTTCACATAATTTCGGGCGCCGCTCAGATGAATGGAAACCGAGAGCAACAGAGCCAAATTTTTGGTTGTCATTTTTGACAGCGCGGGTGCTCTAGTTCATCTACTATATATCCTTACTGACGGGCAGCAAGCTGATATTAACTTGAAGAACTCACTAGAGAGTACTAAACCGAGAAGACTTCGGATTGATGATTGATGAAGTACGAATTTTCTCCGTCATTTCATGACGGAGCAAACTACTAGTGTTAGTGTATACATAGATACATAAAGTAAAAGATTGAACTGACATAGGTACAGAGATAACATGGCATGTCCTGAAACCTCAAACAATACCATCAAATAACCGGGAGCTAATCCTATGAGAGTAACCTGACATGTGCAATTAACCCTTCAGCTACAAAGTCACTCTCTAGAACTGACGCACTGTTCCACTTGAATCCTTACGGAAACCTACAGCCTACAGCCTAGCACAACCTCCATGACATGAGTATGAGAAGCACTCAACCACGAACAGACATTGTTCGAGCTTAGATACAAGAGTAAGGCGAAACTCGCTGTCACCTATAGAGCGTCGCTTTCGCTTCACAATCTCGGCCTACAGTAAGGCATTTGTTGCTGGAATTCCCCCAATTAATATTTCCCAAGCTCTACTCTGTGATTCCAAATTTGCAAATCGCATTTGCTTCTCTTGCATTATTTTTATTTTGTTGCGGTGTACCTTTCGGAACTTGTGATGACGTTCTTCACATACTCTTTTTACGGTTCTATCAGTGACGAATATCTACTACTTAAAATAGTCATATTAATAGCAATAATGGTCCCTTATACAAATGATAATACTCGCTATAGTTACACAGGAACTGTATATCAACTTTCACTTTACAGGTCTATTCATAAACTTTATCCTTTAAAGAGTCATCTATGTGTCAACTTCTTTGGTTATTTTTACCATTAGTGCCCTATCTAGTTGAGTAACAAAATCCCTATTTACCTAAGTCATAATTCTAATAGGTTTTTACGTCTCTCTGCTGTAGCTTTTCTTTGCATGTTGATGTTTTCGCCAAGGTGTGCATCTCTATTTGGGATAAGTAATTTACATAAGCACCTAGTGATTTTTTTAACCAAAACCAAAAAGTTGACAACTTTTTCTGAGAGCTCACGAGAAATGTTATAAAAAAACTTGAAAAATTTCGCTAAATTTTTATACCAAATTAAAAAAAATTAACTCACCAGGTTTTTCACTTCCACCTTCCGTATCTTGTTCCTGACTTGACCGTTTTTCAGCCGGAACAGTTGTCCGTTTTCGCAGCCGCCGCACAGGCGGCCGGTTTAAGCCTCTCCAGCCGTTACTTTTTCTTCCAGCTTTCGAAAAAACAGACTTCCCTTTCCAGGGCTGACCGTCTGCCTTCAGATGCCTTTTCCGATGCCTTCTCACGACTTTTTTCCGAGGAGGCATGACATCCGGAGAAGAAAGACCTCTCTTGGTATGCATTGAATTTTCAATCCGGCCGTCCGATCTTGCGTTGCTACTAACAAACTCCGGCTGCAGGAAGTCATCACTTCTCCGTACAGCTGAAAAACGGTTGCTCCGGATGGACTGAGGACTCGATGCTACTTTTTTGGGGCGGACGACGTACACAGAAATGTCTTCATCTTCGCCGGCATGAGTCTATTGGGTGAAGGACAAAATTAATTAAGAAAATTTCTCTACAATTGTAAATATTAGGAAAGTAAGAATCTTCTTCTACTGCTGCTTCTTCTTCTTCTTCTTCTTCCTCGCCGACATACACCCGTTAGGTGAATGGCACAATGAAACAAATTGATCCTCTTGCATACTGTAAAATGAAATGCCTGCTTATTCGCCGGGCACCTGCTGGACGAAGTGCAAAATTTAAAAATAGATCTACGAAGGTAGATATAATAAAAGTAAATAATTACTTTTCCACCAGCCAAAAGCTACTGGGTGAAGGGCAAGATTAAAAAAAATAATCTACGAAGGTAGATACAATAAAAGTAAATAATTACCTTTCTGTCTACCAAAAGCTACTGGGTGAAGTGCAAAATTTTAAAAATATAGATTTTTGAATGTAAAATAGAAAAAATGAAATACCCACTTCTGTACTGGCATGCATTGGTATACTGGGTGAAAAATACAAATTCTGAACCAATCCGAGTGTAAATCTAATAAATTAAATGCTTTTCTTTCGCTGGTGCGTACTTCTTGGGTGACATAAAATTTTCATACGTCAGTGAAAAATTTAAAAAACTACAGACATGAACGTGACCTTTCCCTGTAATATTATGTTTCTTCTTCATCGCTTTCATTCACCTGCCCGCTAAACCATAGAATTAAACTAAAGCACTCTCAGGGCGCATAACTCCGCCAAGGTAAAAAAAATTATGTTGATCCTGAAACTGAAGAAAAGTTCCTTTTCATTATCACTAAATTTTGGTCATATGTCCCTCGTAATATTAATAACAGCTTCTGTAATGGTCTTGGAGATCCGTCCATAACCTTTTGAGCTTTATCCTGGCAAAGACTAAGACAAACATAGAGTCAGACACAGAAACGAAATAACGGACCATCACTAAAATTTGGTCACTTATGCCTTTAATATTTCTAACAAATCTGGCACATTTCATGAATATCTGTCTATAACGTAATGAATAATGAACGGCCGAACATTCTGACAAAGATCAGTCCAACACTGAAGCGGAGGAACCGATCTTCACCAAAATTTGGTCATGTGTGTCTATTAACATTACTAAAAATTTCTACATATTTCGTATATACCTGAAAAATATAAAATTAAACATAGAGACAAGCAAACAAACTGATCAACAGATGATCAGAAAAATTCGGCCCTTTGTTCTTCTTAACATTCCTAACAATTTGTGCAAATTTCATGAAAATGCGTCCATAACTTTTTGAGTGATGTTACCTAGAAAAAAGAGCCAGTCAACCAATCGAATAAACGGGTGAAATTAATATATATATATATATACTAAAAGTTATTCGTGTGTTCCTACAAACACGCTCAACTATCCCTGTAAATTTCGTAAATATCCGTCCATACTTTTTTAGTTATTTTTCTGACAGACAAACACACAACACAAACAGACATGCAAGCTCGAAAAGAACATATCCTCATTGGCTGAGGCAAAATTACCAATGTGAAACCTATTGTCTTAAATGCCTGTTTTTTCGCCAATATAAAAATTATTAATTGGATAAACCCATAAACCTATTTTATCTAGAACTAGTCTTATGGACCTGATCTTAAGTTTTGGTGTTGTGAAAATGCAGCAATGTTGCTTGAAAGTGAATGACAAGCATTTTATTATCTTCTTCGCCGACAGAAAACAGCTTAGTAAAATGAGGTTTAGGATAAACTTGTCGACTGTGTAGCGTAGAATAAAAAAAAAATGCCATACTCTATCGTCCATGAATGCCTTTTTGATAAGATTGGGGTTTCGATAAGTTTATAGTATACTGCAAAATACAAATTATAGTACAATGGTCTTCGCCAAGCTACACCTCTGCAATGAAATGTTATTTACAGCAACAACTATCAATAGTGCAATGCACAGTTTAATTTTTTTTCCCCAGCGCAAGCGTATCGGTTGGTGGGACTTGAAAATACGTTGATTTCATAACCAACTACGTGTCTCCCGGCCGGCCGTGATCTCACAATAACCCAAAGTATGATGCTTCAATTATATGTCAAATCAATTATGTCTCACACGCAGTGAAGCGATGCAAGTATCGTAGATGGGGTTGAAATGAAGACCACTTTTATCTTGGAAACATCCCAACTATGTATTATGCTGGTGGAATATTTCAATAATTGCAAGATAAACCAAAATTAATAAAACTTGAAGGACATTACTTGAATAAGTAAATAAATGATGGTGAAAGGTCCTTTATTCGCATTTCTGTTTCACATGAAAAAAGATAGAACTTTCTGGACAATCTAGCACATAGGCTTAATATTATTCCAACTTACGGCTCTTGTAGTTCCAGTACCAGCAGGCGATGGTACATCCTGGTAGGGCAACACTAACACCTGAAAGAAAAAAAATGGTCGTTATCAATGGACAAACATACTAGACAGATGATCTAATTGTAAACTTTTTACTTCAGAGTCGAGGAAGCCCGTGAATCCTCAGAATCTAACTGAAACACTGCTTGCAGAGCATACAGGATCATGTGTAACATTTTCTACATTATATAACATTTAAAAAGTCATTGAATAGGAACAGTAAGATAATAGTGCACAGTCATGATGAAATGTATTAAACAGTGTAATTAATATGTAGAATAACAGATTACACGGTGATCGAAAGTCATCTTGTACCACATCCAACAAATCTACAGACCCGAGAGGTATACTAAATCGTCAAAGCCAGACCTAATCACAAGATTCCACGTGTCTAGTCATATAAATATTAGATTATGGAAACTGAAAGTTCAACGCAAATCATCAAAACGCAGGCTGGTAACAAAACGGCTTTTCCGTGTAACAAAAACTTTAAAACACAACAGCAACAAACAGCCGCAAGAATCAACAACACAGCAACAACAGCCACAAAAAAACAACAGCTGCAGCAGCCACAAGAAACAGTAGTAACAGCAGCCAGAAGAAAGACAGAAAAACAGCCACGAAACAATAACAATGGCAACAACAGCTACAAGTAACAACAAAGGAGCCGCAAAAATAACGGCTACAGCAGACACAATAAACAACAGTTACCGCGAGAAGCAGCAGCTTGTGTTATGAAACTTCTTCTTCACCAGCAAGGCAAATGAAAACATTCAAAGTTGGTATAATAGTGTGATGCATTCCCATTCCTGCCATTTCAAAGCAGCCCAAGGGCAGGGAGCTTCACTCTAACTTCCCTGGTTCATGCATTTAATGAAAAAAAGAGTAGCTGGCAATTTCAGACCATCGTTCCACTTAATGCAGTCTGGTCATGCGGACTTGCGGCAATTTGGGCTGGTCAAGGCAATCGCAAACCATCCCGTCACACAGTGCAGTCTGGTCGTGTGGACTTGCGGCACTCGGGGCTGTCCCAGGCAATCACAAACCATCCCGCCACACGATGCAGTCTGGTCGTGTGGAGTTGGGGCACTCGGGGCTGTCCCAGGCAATCACAAACCATCCCGCCACACAATGCAGTCTGGTCGTGTGGAGTTGCGGCACTCGGGGCTGACATCGCTCCATGTCACCGATACGCCAAACAACGACAAATGACGCGACCCTTGGCGGTCAGCCTTACGCGAAATAAATGTTGTTCTTAGAGTCCGGAAACGGGGCCGATGGTGGAAAAGGAAAGATGAGGAGGCCATGCTGGAGGAAATCTTGCGTTATGGGGATTGGCTTATGAGAAATGAAACGAGAGACGATTGGAAAAAGAAAAGTTCGCATTAGCAAAGCGAAAGGGAAGATGTATAAGCAACGATTTGGTATGGTTTGCAAGGCTCCTCAGTGTCCATCGCAGTGTTGCCAGATGAGGTCTTGTGCCATGCAGCGGGCTATGAATTTGCGCGGAAGCTTTAGTTACTCACTTGTAATTACAGAAGTTTGATGAGCATTATGTTATTATTTAAAGAGCATAATTCAAACAACAGCAGCTATATGCTAGCTGACTAAATATCACTAACACTAATAGAGCGCAAAACTTTAATTACAAAGATTACTTAAGTAAGCAGAATCTGAATAATGTTGGAAATGGAGAGAGGAGCGAGCTGCACAATTCATGTTAAGCGTCAAGAGAAGAAACTTTCGGTAAACTTTCTCAAAATATTTCCCCTTGTTGTAGAAGGGAACACTCTCCGCAGTCTCCACAGCGTCAGCTATCTGCTGTTTACACGAGGATAGCACTTCTCATTCCCGTTACATATAGAAAGCGGTATTGTATTTATTGTTAGGGTACACGAAGGTCCTCAGACTCTTCACTAATATGAAGCTTTATCGTAAAGATATTGCGAGCTCGTCAAACTCTTCTCGCACAGTAAACTTTTCTGCAATATTTTTAGCATTGTGTATTTTTTCACTATTCTTTACCTTAGAATTTTTCACTTTCCTAACCCTAAACTTGCCTTATATCAGTGGCAGCCGCTCTCTAGTTTTAGATTCAACAAAAGGTGAAATTCAATCATGTGCACCTGCGACTGCATCGCGGTATTGAAAAATTTTGGATAATCCGAGGTGTAATAGCGAGAAATTATTATAAATGTAGTTACAATTAATCCCAAATCCCAAAGTTTTTCCACGGCTAATAGCGACTCTGCTTTCGACCAGCCTCAATGTCACTGTATATTTAAAAACTAAAATTAGAAAAAAATACCGTATGTTGCTCAATAGATTATGATATGGTGGTTATACTTTCATTCATTTTAAATCTCCTAAGAAAAAAATCAGAGATGGACTTAATGCATATTACCATTGTGTATATTAGGTTTTTTTCAGTAAGACGTCTTCTGGATTTTATAATTTTTTTGGCCAAGCTTTCGACAATCTGGTCGAAATGTTGGAACAAGAATTAATGAACATAAAGCTAATGTTGAAAAATAATAAATGAACTCATCAGTTTATCATCACGTCCGAGTCACTGGCCATTCAATTAATTGGAAAGATCTCAAGGTACTACAGCAATGTTAACAAAACCAGCAGAGGCGTTTTTTAGAATCAAGCTTTTCGTCATTAGATCAAAACTGCTATAATAGGTACTAACATGTCTCCGAAATTTACAGGCCACTTTTAAATTCATTANGGACAAAAGTTTCTTGCCTTGAAAACGACTTTCGCAAAGATTGTCGAAAGCTTGGCCAAAAAAATTATAAAATCCAGAAGACGTCTTACTGAAAAAAACCTAATAAATTATGTAACCTGGATGTCAATTATTTTCATCAATAATTACCATTGTGGTAAAACACATATACACCTATTCTTAGAGCTTCTTTTCATGATAATTATTATATCGTTTAAAGGGAAAAATTTATCTCGATGTAGGTCTTTCGTCTTTTTAACAGCACATGTACATTTGTATTGTAAATAATGGAAGACAACAACGAAATTTCTTCACCTCCGAGGGCAAAGAAGCAAGGGAAGGAAGTGAGGCATTCAATGTCCGAGGGGAGGTCGTATATTTCTTTGCAATGCAACGCTTTATTGCTCCATAAAAGCGGCAATATAATTTCCAGCCTCCTTAAATAGATTTCTTCTGGAAATTGTTGCGTTCAAGGGCATGGCCGACCGCATAGCCGAGACAAGTTATAAAAGAATTAAAGAAATAAAACGGCAGTTCCAAGCGAACTTTATAGAGCTCCGTAGCACAGATCCTGGGAGAAAGTCTCCTATACTTCGTCTACTTTCGTACTTGTAGAACAATTTTTTCTTTCCCTACTTATTGGCAACTGCCCTACTTATTGGCAACTGCAGGGTGGTCAAGTTTCATTTCATTGAGGTCTGTACCATAGATGCCATTGTAAGAAGTAAAGGTAAAGTCAGCTTAGACCACACCCTCACCTGGGAAACCCACAAGCACTGGTTTGTGCTGCGGGTATAGGTCCACTGGCCCCAGATGAATAAGGGTAGTTGCAGTCGACCTCGGGTCACCAAGAACTATGGCGCCAATTTGACGGAAAGAACAAATGACCCGAGACCCCCACCCCTTCATCTGAGAGGAATGCAAGTTCCACTACGGCGCAATGC
The DNA here is from genome assembly GCA_001587735.2 of Parhyale hawaiensis. Lineage (NCBI taxonomy): Eukaryota > Metazoa > Arthropoda > Malacostraca > Amphipoda > Hyalidae > Parhyale > Parhyale hawaiensis. Next base: position 13,908,514 of record LQNS02278163.1, read on the forward strand.
ATGCACACAAATGCCGAGACAGCACACCTAGATCAGCAAAGAGCTCGCGTGCCTGGGATGGCCTCGAACCTGCGAGCGATACAAGATGTTAGAGCTGCGAACGGAAGCATGCTGCTACCGTGGCGACAAGTACATATTTTATTGCGTTAGAGAGGCATTGAAATGATTTTGCCTTATTATAACTGTCTGTTAAGAGTGTTTCACAACATATGGCACCGCTAAGAAAAAACTATTTGTTTTAGCGCGGTGGTTATTTTCGGTTTCCACCAATGACTGAGTGGTTGACATTGTTGATTCGCTCATTGTCAGGAGTTTAGACGCTCGATCCCAAGCGAAGAAGGGAAAGTCTTAATGCTCTGGTATGTGGCGACAGCATTTCGATTATTCATAGTCACTGCGGAGAGCGCACTGGCCTTGGGTCAAGGGGTAGGGGACGCAGTTATCGATCAAGCCTTCCGTTATCTGTCGCCATAGCTCGAATAATCTACAGTCAAATGCAGCCGTCTACGTCTCCATATCCGAGCTGTCATTTATCTGAAGCACAACCAGTGCATGTGGGCTTCCTAGTTGGGATGGAAAGCTACTCGGCCTTTCTTTTGAAAACATAAAGTTTCCTTGTTTTTGCCTATCATTAGAGCCTTTATTTCTATGCCCTTAACAATAGGCGAAATAGCCGTAAAAATCTAGGCAAAATAGCGCTATAAAATATGCTTAAGAAAGTCATTTTGTAGCTTGAGTCGCAAATTTATTAAAAACTCAAAAGCAAAGACGAAGATTAAAATTGAAGTCATATTCTATAAAACGTTTCGAAGACCTGCTCCATCATCAGTTTTGAAATCACAGATATATCCTAATTCCTATGCTCTACCTATTACCAACTGTGGAAGTCCTGTTCCTGTTTTACTAGAGTGCCCGGGCTGTCAAAAAAGACAACAAGGAATTTGTGATGACCCTTCTTCATTGCATTCCGTTTTAATTCGTCTGAACAGCGCCAGTTATGAAATGAGGGCAGAAAATTAGTACTACACGAAAACTCCAGTTGTGTTCCTTGTCACTCTTCAGGATGGGGGGAGCTTCTAAAATGAAAATTCAACACTCTGCCTGGAGAGTTGTATATGAACAAATGACGCAGTCAAGTGGCATTTCCGGTATCACCTTTGACATGTACGAACACGCTCGTGCAGGCGAGCTCAGGAGGTGCATAGTAGTAATAAATAAGCCCGTATCACAATTGCCGCAGCATTAAATCTCCAACGGTCGCATGTCTTCCGATCTTATTCTTTCAGTGCCGTACGCAATCCATATAAATATATTTATATAACACGACCGTCACATTTATCATTATAAGTTAAGGGTAAATAAGGGCATCTTTGAGGTATCCTTCATAGGAGCTGGGAAAGGATCAATAGGGGAAAGAGTCAAGTACTACTCGCTTGGAACATTTTGTACCTTTCGTATGTATGGTACGGGCCCGAGGGCATCATAATTAAGGAAAAATGCTTTTGTTCTGTAGAATGTCTACAGGTTCCTTCAGTATTAGATAGGAGAAAATCAGGATGATCCTGGTCTAAGATGTCACTAAAGAACGGTGCTGTTATCATGTTCAATATCCACAGGTTCCAGCAAGTAATTATAAATCTACTTGTCCCCCCCCCCGTTATTAAGTTATTCACTTAGTTAGCATGACCCACAGTTTGCCCAGTCTTAGCCAATCAGCGACGGCCGTGACTGGCATCAATTTCAGCCAATGGGCGACTGCCACATCATTATGCTGGTTTAAACAAATGAGGCCGCGAGCTGCGGCTCCTTGTACTGCAGTATACCAGAAAGACTTTCCCGCCAATTGTTTATCATTTATTACCTCAAATTGGAACTACCCATACTGGCCATACACTAATTACATAAATAAAAAAATAATAGACCGTAGATTTGATGTACTGAATTGCATCTTGATAAAAAGAACTAAGAAAATCATCTGAACATGTTTACCTAAGTTGAAGCGAATACTTTGGGCGGAATTGAATGATTCCCATGAGTTTAAACAGACAAAAGTAGACGATTTTCGTTTACCAAGAAAACTTTCCGTTACAACAAGCTATAAAGAAGAATGTTATACATACATGAAGAGCACAATTAACTGCAACTGAACAATTTAATTTACCAACGTCTATGTAATAAACAATCGCGACACACACTTAACCTCTCGCATACACGACACCATATTGGAAATTACCCAGAATGCCCCGCTGCAAAAGGAGTGACGCTATTGGCTCATACATTTTGTGCGACGCCACTATACTGCAACTGCAGGTGCTGCAGACCCTATCGCTTGTCATAACTTTCTGTTGTAAATGAACTGTGGTATGACCGTGACGCTTTCAGCAATAAATAGGGCAAAATTAGAGTATTTTTATATATATCTTGAATACCATGTCGGTAGGGGAGAACAGGAGGCAAGTTTTCACTTTTTAAGCTGATCCTGGTTGCAATTCGTATATAGACGAAAGATTTGCAGTCTGACTTGGAGTAGAATTTCGCTTTTCGTATGCAGGATACAGGTCTGTGAAATCATCCAAGAACATTGCTATTATTCTGTAACATTGCCATATGTTGCTGCTAGCAGTAACTTATTGCCTTTGATACAGATGTCGACAGAGAGACAATGATCATTGTTTCGCTACGATCGTCTAAAGTGTATTTGAGTTTTATTACGCTTCGCAGGCTGCTACAGGCTTCAGCTTTTTTATTATACGGAAGGGAGGTTTGAAGCATAGATATCAAAGAAAAATATTGAAGTAAGTTTGGGCATAATTTTGCCAGCTATTAGAGACCGACCCGGGCGACGATTTTGGAGAGACCGGGACCGAGGCAACCAAAAATCATGCAACAGGGGCCGGGGCGACCAAAACTAAATAGCCGTGGCCGGGGTTTTCTTGCACTGACAATAGTTTAAGGCAGTATATTGATTTAATATTGGTCAATCGTCACTCATAATGAATCAGTTTACACGAAAAAATTAGTTTCCCCGGAAAACTTGTTTGGTTACTTGTTAGGTATTTTCCCTCTCCCCCCCCCCCCCCAAAAAAAAAAAAACGGCCAAACCCACGGTTTTCTCAATTTGAAAAGCCGGGGCAAGCAAGATTCACTAAACCTTGGCAGGGAGCGGGGCACTGGCTACAAACTCGCAATTTTGTGTGNAAAAAGCCCCGGCCAAACCCCAGTTTTCACAATTTGAAAAGGCTGCGGAGTAAGCAATTTTCAATAAACCGGGACCGGAAGGGGGGGGAGTTGGAAAAGGCCGGGGTTTGCCAAGGTCGGGGCCCCGGTCGGTCCCTACCAGCTATCAACGCCAGTAAAATTGTGGAATGACTGATTCAGGCAACTTTAAATTTTAAAGACTTCATGCGTTTAATTTTCACTCATATTTAAAACAAACTATTCCTCACCTAACCCATAATAATATAACCTAGAGCATTTCGTCTAACTTAACGCCCTTTATGCTTGAATGCTTAAATGTTCTTGCTCGTAGGTGTGCCTATAGCCAGCAAGTGCCATGGGGAAAATTTCGCGTATTCCTTGCTGCAGGAGTTTGCTTTTAGCTGAGGTATCACGTCTCGCCGCTCAGACAGCCTCGGCATTCGTACTCTATGTGGACAGCAGTGACATTAAATGGCCGTATTTTTGTCTTAACCTGCTCTTCTGGAGGTGCTTCAAGATATTGCTTACTTTGCTTGTTTTGGGCTTATTACACATTTACAGCTAATGATGCTTGCACGTATAGCCTGACTATATGCATGTATTTTACTTGTGCATGACCATTCAAATAGGTGTGTGTGGACCTCATACCAAATTAATGATGGTGTACAACCTGACCGTAACAAATAATCCAGTAATTTGGTATAACGCGCCTGATCGGTAGTTTCATATATTATCTGCATTATACATGTACTAGTGGCCCGTGCCGTCATAATAAATGACGGCAAAAAATTAACACTTCACCAAAACCCCCGCCGTCTTTTGGGCTTCCTCATTTTTCCCCTATCTAATACTGAAGAAAAAGATTGCAAAGTACCCAACATTTTTTCGCCGAAGAAAAAGATTGCAAGGTACCCCACTTTTTTTATATTTTGAAATCTGAATTTTCTCCTATCTTATTCCCATAGAGCGTGACAGGAAAGATATAAATATATAAATAAATAAATNAAACACGACGTGAATTATTATATAGTACTGATGTTGAGTGGCAGTTGCTTCCCCTGAACAATATTGAAAAATATATACAGTAAGTACATGCATATACAGTATGTACATGCCGTAAAACCTAGCGAAACACCATGATATTTTTTTCTGTACCTCTGTTTTTTATTATGTACCTCTCTTTTTTTCACGAGTTAACTTCTTGCAGTCAGTGCTAACCTCATCAGTGCAGTTGATGGTTTTTTTTACAAAGAGCTGCTTTGGCGGGGAATTTTTCATTGCCGATGATCTGTGTTCTGCGAGTGGGTTCATAGATATTAAGGTTAGCAGCGACTTTTTTTTTTTGTGTTGCTTCCCATCAGTATTCATCCCAGCAGCTAAAATCGTAAAATCGCAAATGAGCTTTCACGACAGACAAAAATTCTGTTAGGGAAATCTTAGCATCATTTCAAGGCTGCCCGGCGCTTCTGTTGGTTTTCCCGCTGCTCGACTCTTGGGGGGCGTTGTTTTTAGTGCAACTAATAGCCACCAATTTTTCCCCGCTCTCAGCCTGTCTTTTTTTTCAAATCTTAGAATTTTTTTAAATAGTCTGTAAGACTGTAAGCCCGGTAAACTCCAAGTAGCTGTTTTTTTCTCGATATCTTGTATAACAGATTTTTTTTTAGTACGACCAAGTGCAACTCTCCCCTCCAGCTACCAAATCTGACAAGAAAAGCCTGTCGCAGCAGCCTGTTTATTTTATTCGCTCCTTAGAAGTGCTGGAAACAAGAGGCAGACTTTGCTCTTCGGCTTCTTTTATTGTTCCCAAGGGGACCAAGAGGCTCAAGAAACAGACTGTCTTTGTCTGCTGATCTTGAGGACAGTCAAGGGACACTATAAAGAGCTCTAACTCACGAGGGACAGCTGCCCCCCCACACCTTACCCTTGGTCACCAAGATGCATGCTTGAATTCACTTACAATTTGCTTACTGAAGCTCATCTCTTGTAAGAATTTTCTTTTATTATATCATATCATATCATATCATATTATTTCACATGGATTTACACTAAAATTCATCATCTCGCCTTTGCCTGTTGATGCAATTTTTTGCAAGTTTTTCGTACAATATTTTCATGTGGATTTGAAATAAAATTTATCATTTTATATTTCCCTGTTGAAGCTCGTCTAAAATTTTTTTTCTAATACTGTACTGCTGTATTCATTACCTTCTTTCTAATCAATTAGCATTTTTGGACAAGCATTTCTCATTCTTGGCTTTTAGACGAGCCAGAATTTGACATGCCTCAAAAAATCCCGTCTTAGGTTATGATAACATAATTTTATATCATATGCCAAAAATTTTATATCATATGCCAAAAATTTTATATCATATGCCAAAAATTTTATATCATATGTTAAAAAAGTTTTTGTTAGAAATCGGTGCTGGTATTGTCGTGGACTAAGGTACAACCTGAATTTTGTAAGCAAAATATATTTAATTAAGACTGAGGGTATCTCCCTATAAAGCTGTCGATACTTCATTGAAGGTATATCGGGAGATACGCCAGGCTTTGTCTCTGACCATCGAAGAGCACTTGCCTTGAGTTTTTTTATAATCACAGTGGACATCAATAAAAACAACGCTCCATAGTTGAGGGAGTCAGCATGATTTACTTAGATATTTTTATTTTGTGGCTACTAAATAACTATTTTTTAGAGTTTTTATGCCGTACGTAAAACTGTTTATCTTATGCTAGTAACTAGAATCTTTCAATTTTGCATCATNTAATCACACTGGACGTCAAGAAAGACAACGCTCCATAGTTGAGGGAGTCAGCATGATTTACTTAGATATTTTTATTTTGTGGCTACTAAATAACTATTTTTTAGAGTTTTTATGCCGTACGTAAAACTGTTTATCTTATGCTAGCAACTAGAATCTTTCAATTTTGCATCATAATAAATCCCTAGTGTGTAACTAATTAGGCGGTCTGCCTCGTTCGATGTCACGAAGTCGGACGTTCTATTCCCAAGCCAGGGAGGATATCTTGCTGCTTAATAATGCAACTTCGCCGTTTCATACCTCACTAAGAGGGGCGCTGGCCTAATCAGATATGGAGACGGTTGGGGAAATGGGATACAGATCGCTTAGATTTGATAGCTAGCAGTGAACGAAATAACTGGCCTATTCTCAGAGAACAGCAGGGACAAACACTCTATGGGCTATAGTCAAACCAGCGTAAGGAGTCCGATGGGCGTGGCTAAGAACGCAAAGCAACTTTGACAAAATTTCACTTGAGCGCGCGGTATAACTTGTCTCAATCGATAAAATTATATTTATATTCGAATACTCAGAGTGCATTAGTTAATAAGTTAGATTTGACACTGCTGCGTTCAATTCAGCCCCGTTCCTAAAGGACTGCTTCTGTTGATTTGACTATAGTGCCTTTATATCAAGCAATAGAAATATCTGAGGATGAAAAGAAGAAGATAAAATTCAGCCAAACTATGAGAAGATCATGCAAGTATGAGTTCTTGTAGCAGACTATCGGGGACTCAAAGACCTTTGGTTACTTGGGGCATGAAAGATAATGGATTCGGGTGGCCTCTGAACCTTGGGCCATTAAAAGTGTGTGACTTCTGGTGGATGACTGCGTAGTAGTGAAAGGTGTTGCTCCCAAAGTTTATCAAGACGATTTTTAAACGAGTCGACTGTCGTTGCGCCGACAACTCTGAATTGAAGTTTGAGCATCTGACCGTTGTTTCGGTGGCGATCATCAACGTCTCTGTGAACAAGGTTCCTTTGTCGGCACGTCATTGAAGCCATTCAGGTTCTTGAAAGTTTCTATTCGTTGCCCCTTGAGTTATGATTTTCAAAAAGCCTTCCGTGTGTGAAGCCAGAACTCAGAAGAATTTTGTGCGACTGTAGCCGTACACTGATCTGGGCCCAAGAGGAAATTAAATCTGCATCACTAACCAGAACAGGTGGGCTTCCTAGCTAGGGTGTGCCACCAAGGCTACTAACCTTCATCTCTTCAATCAACTATATCGCTCTCTCTGTCCCTGAGGCGATGACATTGGTAGGACAGACACCCAATCCTTGTCTTTCTCCCAGACTAAACGCTGCTGTCAGCCAGCTCATTAGCCCGTGGCATTTCCCCCTAATTGTGCCATTCAGCGGCCTGCTCCAACCTGTTCAGGACATGTTTGTTGCCGCCACTAACCAAACACGGGCACAAATGGACGATTCAAAGAGTTTTGAGATGATGGAGATACACTTTGTTTGCTTCCATGCTAGTTGTTTCCTCTCTGTTCGTTGTATTTTCTTCACTTTTTCCATGTTTGTTTATTGAGCTAATGTCTGCATCCCTCATACATGTTTCGTCTCCGTTTATTTTTTCAAGAGTTTGCTACGTTTATTATTTGCTCTTTTGTTTCCCTTATATCTCTATTTTCTATATCTTTTCTATATTTTGTATGTGCTTGTGTTTGCTTCCCTGAAGTCCATTGCTTTTGTTTTTCTAGCCTTCGTGTCTGCTTATGCATTTTCTTTTTGCCTACTTTGTTTCCGTTTTTTACTGTGTTCTTTTATTCACGTTTCCTTAATGTTTTTTTTTCTTTTGGCCTAGCTATTTGTATGCTTACTGTCTATTTCCTGTCTCTTTTTCTAAAATTTGTTTCATAATATCCGTTTACTTTAAATATATTTTCTCGAAGTTTATCTTCTTAAGTATGTTTCCAAATCTTTTTCTCCATGACTGTACGTAAATATATCTTATGAAGTAACTTATAACATCAAAGATAAAATATCCGATTTCACTGTTTATAAAAATAAATATTGCAATCTTTTTCTCCTGCAGGGCTTATTTGCACTTAAATGCAATATTTAACAAGCGGTCAATTATTTACATAATCATGTTCAAATTCAGAGGTGGGCGTTGTTATAGTGGGCATCCTATCTCCGGTTTTTGTTCCTATTGTAACACTATGATGCGACCGCGCGTATTGGGGCCCGAGATTGTCGAACGTGTAAT
>LQNS02278163.1:13950964-13972792 GCA_001587735.2 Parhyale hawaiensis
GTAATTACACGTTCATTTCAGTAGGAATGTTCTTTATTTATTATTCATTCATTTTGATCAATTAATTAATTAATTACGTATATGCACATTCATAACCACGTATGTATATATATATATGCAAAGTTAAAACATTTGCCACCCCGTAACATCAGGAGTTGGCGTAGAATGGGATACCCCATTAGTTGAAACATTAGTTGGTTTTCTTTAATTCCGACGTCATCCTCGATGAAGTAATCAATTTGGTGATCAACTACGCAACGAACTATAGTGTCATCTTCATATTTGAGCCTTCAGTGTTTCATTTTCAGCACGCAGCTGTTCTAATTCGGAAACAACTTATATCTTGGTTACAAGTATTGACCATGTTTCAAGCGGATCAGAGTATGGGCGCGTAAGTGAACTGATAAAAGAAACTTGATGCTGATTATATTTTTAAAATTTTTGAATTCATTCACGGTAGCCCATGTAGCACATGTTGCCCGGTACCCAGCTGCGTTTTGCCGAATATTTATCACACTTTTACTGAAATTAGTACCGCATGCAGTAAAATATATTAGTAATACTTCCAAGTGTAATCAGTAAATATTTGTAGTATTCACTGTCGTGGGAGCAAAGGAAGGGGGCTATTCGGGTACTAGCTACGGCCTGACTTGATGTTTTTGTTTCTCGGATTTTTATGACGAAGTTCTGATTTCATTCACGACAGGGCTTCACAAACTACAAAATATCTATATTCCCGGTAGTTCCCAAAAATTACTACCTTTTTCTTTCGCAAAATGTCACAGGCTGCATGTTGATGGTGTATCTACTCTTCCTTCTTGAATATTCTCTAAAAACCCAAACTCTTCAGCCACAATTTTAATTTCGAATAGTCGTCTTATAACTTCGGCACCTGGTAGCTCCGAGTCTGGACCGTAAATATTTCATATTCTGCCACGCTTTGAAAATATCGTTATAAGTTGGTGTCCTGAAGCCGTAAAATATCGACGGAAACTGAGCTATTGGTTACGGGAAATTCTTGCTTGACTTGGATTGTAGAATTTGAAATCTCATCGAGGTGCTTCTTCTGCAATAGGCCAAAAGAAGCATCGGTGCATATTATGAGAAATCCGTGCTTGACTTAGATTGAAGAAGTTTGAGATTTTTAAGTTTCCATATAGGTTATAGTAATTTGTTGCTTGGCTCATATAAGCAAATTTTGGATATCGATCGTGTAGTTTTTCAAAAATACTATCGAAAATTAGAGTAATTATTATGAGATGTTTGTCTTGCATTGATTAAGAAATTTATTTGTTCTGAAAAAACTAAAATGCATTTTTTCCTTAATTTCATGATACGTTAACGTTACAGATGAACACAATACATAAGAAATGTGATACTTATAGAGTTTTTCTTCTATTGTTAGGTGGAACATATTGTTAACTGATCGTTACTCTGGCTCTAATGAATTAAGTTGGTTCTAATTTTCTCAAAAACACATTTTGCTTGTTAAGAATAATCAATTCGGTGTAGTAAATCAGTACAAAGTATCACTGCTGGATTTCAGTTGCTATTTACCCTGAATTATATCAATGCATTATTACTATTACTACTATTACTAAATTTATAATTCAGTTGTTTTTATTATTAGTATCGAACTTCGGTGACAGTCATCAGATTTTTGTAAGTAACGAGTCTCTGAATAATTTAAAGATCAATTACTGTAATGACAAAATTATTGTAGTACCGAAATTACTGTAATGACAAAATTATTGTAGTACCGAAATTACTGTAATGACAAAATTATTGTATTACCGAAATTACTGTAATGACAAAATTATTGTAGTACCGAAAATACTGTAATGCCAAAATTATTGTAGTACCGAAATTACTGTAATGACAAAATTATTGTAGTACCGAAATTACTGTAATGACAAAATTATTGTAGTACCGAAATTACTGTAATGACAAAATTATTGTAGTACCGAAAATACTGTAATGACAAAATTATTGTAGTACCGAAATTACTGTAATGCCAAAATTATTGTAGTACCGAAATTACTGTAATGACAAAATTATTGTAGTACCGAAATTAATAATAATAATAATTTTTATTAAAAGACTTCACAATTAAAATCGAAACAGGTGGACATGAAAACATGAGAAAGCACAGTGCAGGAGTTGTCAGTCTTTGCAAGCCCGTAGGTAGTGCTTGGCACTATTTGGGCAGTTGTCACGAAGCTATGCTACCTGGAATGACATGCATATATTTAAGGAGAACATACCAAGCCATCGCGGCAAACAACTAGGGTCCCCGATGAAGCCAAAAACTGCACTTAAGTACCTGGGAGGGACCGCAGCGAGCCCAGTTAATTTGTTGCTAGGGTTGAAGCAGTATCGGACATGGAAGTATGTTAGATGGCAAATAGTGTCAATGCCTATATCTTCCACTGCAAGATTGATCCCAGAAGAGTAACAGAATGCTGAGCAAAAGGAAGGAGCGTGGAGGTGGGAGGAAAAAAATGTAGTAGAGCCGGCCGAGATCGTGACCGGCCATGGAATTACTCTAGGGGTGCCGTTCCAAATATTGTAAAATGGACAAACCTAACTAACCCAACCATAATGCCCGTGGCCATCCCTCACCTTCTGAGGGGATGCACAATTCAGGCCGAAAAAAAAAGAACTCAGCGTCACAGAGTAGGAGTGGGACAAAGAGAGAAATAAAGTAAGAGTCAGTACTAATGATCTGACCCATAGAGAAAACCTAGACTGGAACGAGGTCACCGAACAAATATTTTACTTAGACACGGATACATATACCTACGCACAAATACATACTTAATTCTCGCGTATACATATTCACACAGTACAATAAGAAGTGCACATTATTATTGTTTTTCTAGTTTAAGCCTCCTTACACACAGAGTACACTGTATCCATAAAAGGAAGAAAGGACACCAAGAATACCAAGAGAGACATGGAACACATGCCCGAGTCAACGCGCTTGGGAATAGCAACTCTGGAAAGAGGAGGAGGAACAGTATAAAGCATCGTCAGTAGGAGTACGAAGATGAAAAGAAGCAAAGTGGGCATGAGAGACAGACGTCCCCAAGGCCTAGCTAATGGCTAAGGTAACCTATACAAACTTCCCTGGGGAACCGCTCCCCACAAGTTCACGACATAGTATAAGGGAACCTAACTAACCGTACCATAGGGCCTATGACCCATCCTACGCCTCTTGAGGGGATAAGAGGTACACAAAGCACTGACTCGGGGCACTGGATGCCCAAGAACGATAGGCCCAGCTGGCGCCCCAGCCAAGCAGTGAATTCAACTGTGGCACACCGAGCTATCAGAATAGAAAAGATAGCTGGCAGCAGGGTGACCAGCAGGCCTAGCGCGCTCGATCGCCGCCGCTAAGATTGCCGCCGTGTACCGGCCGCCGCCACTGCTAAATGACTGTAATGCCGAAATTATTGTAGCACCAAAATTTCTGTAATGCCAAGATTATTGCATAACCGAAATTACTGTAATGCCGAAATTCTGGTGAGCTAAAATATACTAGCAGATATTAAAAACTGCGATGAGCTTCAGCAGTAATCACCTTGAGTTTCAGAAGCAATGACACCCGTTTCCCGACGGCAAACACCGCTGGGTTTCAGTAGGAAATACCCCTGAACATGAAAAGAAAAATAAAAGATAAATTTCGGCAGCAAGTAAAGAATAGTGTCAGCAATAATGAGCTTTAAATTTTAAAAGTAGCCCCCACACTAATTATTACCCCAACATTTGAGCAGCACCTTACACAAAATTTTAGCCATCCGAAAGTTTCTCCCCAGCACTTCAGAAGCAATCAATATTATTCTTAACTTCAGGTCTAAGCACCACTACCGTATAGTTTCAGCTACAGAACGATATTGCAGCACTACAGCACCACCTATTGCAGCATAATTTCAGGCCAGCGCGCGCTCGATCGCCGCCGCCAAGATTGCCGCCGTGTAGCGGCCGCCGTCACTGCTAAGAATTTTAAACGGCGGACTTTTAGCGGTGGCCTGCTGCCCTGATGAATGTTGATGAGTGAGAGGGTGAGTGCGGCGGGCTGGAGTGGGGTGAGTGTGAATGAGTGAGTGCTACTCAAGAGAGCGATAGCGGAATGCATATGAGTGAGTGAGAGTGTGAATGAAACAAGCGACAGGGGATTGAGTGTGAGTGAAGCGAATGTACGGTAAGTGTGAGTGAGTGAAAGTGTAATTGAACAGAGAGTGTGCGGGAATAGTTTGAGTGTGACTGAAGCAAATGAGAGTGCTGTAAGTGAGTAGGAGTGTGAGTGAAGCAAGATTAAGTGAGGCGCGAGCGTGAGTGAGCGTGCGTAACTTGGTTAAGTGAAAGAGAGTGTGAATGAAGTGTTGGGAAGCGGCAATAAGCTGGGTCGTGAGTTAGAGCTGATATGAGTTGGAGCTAAGCCATTGGAAAATAACTGAGTGTGACTGGGTGTAAATATCACTAAATCAGGCCAGTATTTAGGTCAACGTTGATATTTCATACCTTTAGGGGCGCAGGAGTGAAGTGACTGGTTGAAAATTTCGTCCAGTGATGTCATAATAACGTCCAAAAAAATCATTTAGAAATCACGAATCATTCCGAAGTTAGCATTCCCGTTACCGACATTAACAGTACACTAGGACCACTCGACATTCCCGGTAGCACAGCTATTCACTCAGTTGCGACACAGGAATCGGTCTTTGGTCAATTTGTTACTCACCTCAACGTTGGAATCAGGCGAAGAAGCGTCTCCTCCTGTGAGGCAAATAGAATACTTCGTTACAAAAAATATAGCTATTTCTTTTCAAATTCTATGCTATGTACTATATCTTTGAAGAATAGAATTGCATAAATTCAACATATCGCAAAGAACTTACATTGTTTTTCGACAACGTGAAAATTTGCCTCCGTCAAGAAAGTTGCAAACAGCTATATTAATATTTTTTCTCGTGTACATTTTAAGTTGCAGGCGACCAAAAAAAAAAATCTTGACAGCGCCTGCCTTAAATAAAACAGCTTCACCAGAGTCCAACTACCGGTGGAAAGATAGTCTGTACAAGAGCGAGACAATGCAGTGCTGGACCCATCTGTTAAAGTACAATGACTCATCCTGTCGTCGTGACTGAAAATATATCCGTGACAGGTCTTTTGGCAGCTGGTCATTTCGCCGTCGGTCATTTCGCCGTTGGGGCATTAAAGAAGTTAATTAGTGGTTGATCATTAAGATTAAACTATGTTTAATTAAGATATAAATAGTTATCATCCAGTAAGAAATAGTTTCCATCCATGAAAGAATAACAAAAGGCCCAAGCGCACAACTGATTTTCTTTTGTCTTTAGATTCTGTATGATTGTCTTGCCGCCGCCATATCTTGTGTGTAGCAGATCATGTACAGGTTGTTGTCATCGCGTTTTAAGCAGTTGTTACGTATTGACTGGAAACTGTTAGGTGTTCGCAATATAATATGTTAATCAAGTATTCAGTACACAATACCGCTTGCATTAGTGCGAAAATGGGCTGCTGTCTAGACCTAACGCCAACTAGAGTTCAGCCAGCCATTGCTAATGCCATACATTCCACCGTTAGCAGAATCAGTATTTGCAGTAATTGCGTTGAAATAGCAGAGACGACAGTAGCGGTCGTGATGGTGTTAATGTCATAATTTTCTCATAAATTAGTGAATGTCGCCAATTATTGTTGTTCAGATCAGATCTTAATTCCACTTGAGCTGCTGGATACCACTTTCACCATTTCTTTTCATTGCTGCATTCTCATATCTTCTATTTATAATGACATACACAGTCCCGCCTGCACAACTTATTGTACTTAAAGCTTAAGTCAATATCTGCAGCTAATCTATCGATATTAAACATATTCCTAAGTAAAAGTTAAACAAACTAAAAAAAATGTTGTGGCTTAAAAAATGAACTAGCCAAACCAAACACTATCTAATGTAACCTTCGGAGGGTTAGGTTGGGTCAAATTATTCATTTTTAGTCACTCAGTCGTATCGTAGTAAATGTTTATTTAAGATGTGCAGTTTTCATGTGAATTATATTATTTGATTAAAATCGTGATGTGCATCATTTCATTTAAAGGTACTGTATTTTTCATGTTATTCCATCTTTTATTTTTTTCCTGTGAAGTTCTGCTACTATATTGGTCAAAAGCTGAAGCTAAAACTTTTCCTCATAATATTATTAATAATAGTTATAATAATAGTGTATTAGGTTAGACGTGGTTGGGTGTAATTTATGTAATACCAAACCATTTATATTACATCACAGCGAAATGACCCAACGGCGAAATGACCTATCGGCGAAGTGACCGACGTCGAATTGACCGACAGCGAATTGACCGACGGTGAATTGACCGACGGTGAATTGACCTATGGCGAAAAGACCTAGAACCAAAATATCACGGCAGATACTGTGAAAATGACAAAAAGTCCCCTATTACCTCAGAGTTTCTCCACCTGGGAAGTGAGCTGAAACAGAATTTTAATGTCGAGTGGTTCAGTAACGCACAAGTTTCTGCAGAAATGATAAAACCGGAACAAACGTGTTTGGTGAGAATTTTGAAACTGACAATGGATTAACCTGTTTAGTGCAGAATTACTTTCCCTGCCGTCATAATTGGAACAAATAGAGAGAACATTGTAAAAGTGACCGCTTACCCACCTGTTACCGCAGAATTATTCATATCTGTGGTAAATAGTAGAGAAAAAATGGCAGGAGTTGTAAAATTGGTAAAAGACCCACACCAGTTAGCTACTCCGAAATTATTCAACCTGTGGTGGTGCCTGTAATAATAAAGGGGAGGGCGTAGTGAAATTGGCGAAAGATGAACCTTATAATTCAAAAGTAATCAATCTGTGGTCGGTACCAGGAATTGAAGAAACTGGCAGACGCTTTGAAACTGGCTAAAGACCCACCTGTTAAGGCAGAATGAATCGACCTGCCATCATGGCCGGAGAGAATATGGCGAGCATCGTGGAAGTTTTCATTCCTATGATGCCTATGTCGACCGCTTTGTTGGGAAGGATGGAATGGGGGTCCAGGGAGTTTGATCCTAGGTCCAACATTATCAAAGAACGGATTTTCCCTTCCTTGGGGAGGCAGTCTGTGGTTGCTTTCGAAATCATTTAAAGAGAAGAAGTCCGACGGGACGTCGAAAGCCTGGATGAAGGTTCCGTTCCCTCGTAGCGGCTCGTGAAGGGAGACAGGTCGGTTGTTTTCTGGGTGTTGACTTCGGAAACTGTTGCCGGTACCGGTTGCAACCGGGGGTTGGTTTGGGAGTGATGACCTATCCCGAGTAAAGCCGGAACCGTTGGGGTCCACTGGCCGGGTCCGGCGGTCTCCAGGGGGAGCAAAGGATGGGACGAAAACGTCCGAAGGAATGCTGCCAGATTCGTGATGTGAGGACAAGGGCCCGCTTGGTGCAATCTAAAACAGAAAAAATCATTTCACAAATGTATCTATGTTGATTACTTACGCTTCCTATTTTTTTGATAAATATTTTTGTACATACTGTAGCTCTAGATGTAAATGCCTCTTTCTCCTGATAACGGCTGAAGTAGATTCAAATCGAAAACTCAGGTAAATAATACCCTTGTGAAGAAACTAAGATACATTGATGCTTGCAGCGATATCAACGCATCCTGTAATCGCTTTATTGTGCGGATTTTATCTAAAAAGTTTCTGCTATGATACCATAATACTATCGCTGAATCTGCTCTATAGAATAGTAACATTCTCCAGCTTTCTTCTCTTGTCAATATGTAGAAAAATTATTGTTCTTTAAGTTTTTCGAATGACCACTCTGATTTCTGAAACCTGGTGATGGCCAGTATTCTGGTGCCGAAACTTTGTCGAAAATCTTAATTGACATTCTGATTCGTGAATGAAAGAGATATTATTTCGAGATGTATTGAAGAACTTGACTGGCAATTTTAACAGGATTTTAGAAACATTAAAATGGCTTTACTTTGAAATAAAAATGCGAATAAATTAGATTATGAAATTACATAACTGGTTGTAGACAGACCAGTAGGCCCATTCTCAGAGATGAGCTNAAAGAGATATTATTTCGAGATTTATTGAAGAACTTGACTGGCAATTTTAACAGGATTTTAGAAACATTAAAATGGCTTTACTTTGAAATAAAAATGCGAATAAATTAGATTATGAAATTACATAACTGGTTGTAGACAGACCAGTCGGCCCATTCCCAGAGATGAGCTGAGACTCAAACTCAGCCCTTCTATGAGCTATTGCCGTTATGTAAAAATGAAAAATCCTGATAATTAAGGCATAAGAAGGCACACGACACCTGCCTCCTGCAGTGTCTTGGCTTAATATGACACAGGTGCCTTTCGTTTACAATTTCATTTTGCTATATCTTCCACGACCCCGTCAAATTTCTTTAAGTTAAGACCGGTTTGTAAGAGCAGAAATTCAAATGCTTGCAAAAACAGCTGTGCTTCAGAGCATTACTCCGAAGGAGATGGACTGTTATACTTCTTTGCATTTTATCTCCGCCTGCGAAAGCCGGGTATACAATTAATCGATTTGTTGTTTTACCTATATCTGTAAAATTTATTGCAAGCAGAAATATTCTATTCGTACGGTAGCTACGGCTACTCAAACAAAAATTAGAGTGTGTGTTAACCGAAGTGAAACTTATTTATTTTACATTTTTATTTTAAAGAGAAATTATAGCATAGCTTCAATCGGTGCACTGCATCTTTCATCCATCGTTCTGAATCTTCTACAGAGATTAGATATACATCAATGCTTTGTCCTCATATTTGGCCGTTGGGTCGACCGGTAATTTTAAAGATAAATAACAGTGAATCCATTCCACTTAAAATTTATTTTTCCATACAGCTATACTTTTGTAAACATTTCGTAATAATAGCTTTTCAGTACAAACTGCGAGCTGGCTGCATAAAGCTTGTGTTTAGCTTATTGTATTTCTATTTTTTTATTCTTTGCTGCGAAATTGTGAAGCGAAGCACAGTAGATACAAGTATAGAATTGCTTAAACACACATTAGTGAATTCTTGTCGTTTAAATTAGATACTGGGCAATCGCCTTACCAAAAGATCCCAGAGAGGATAGAAACCTATGCTCGGGTCCCCTGTGATCAACTGCCATCCCATGCCATTCCTACATCGATGTATTGCGTTAAAGCTGCTGCCCATGAGAGCACAAAATGCGAAACGTTTTTGTAAAATATTTTCAATTTCGTTGCCGTGAGCACGGCTTCGGCTGACATATTGTTACTTTGTTCAAATTATCAACAGAGCAGCAAGTGTTAATGTTTCCGTTTCGAGCATCTACTATAACTTACACTGGTTTTAAACTTGCTGAACGTATGTTTAAGCTCGATATTAGAACGCGTCAGGTTGAAGCTGAGGTTGTGGAAACTCTTGTTTTAATAAGAACATTGAACGTTTCGCATTTTGTGCTCCCGTGGGCAGCTCTTGTATCGGTTTTTTTTTCTCACCTGACTTGCTCTAAAAGATCCACTTTGATGAGCTGGTGATGGCGTAAACTGCACCGACAGCGAAAACTGAGGAGATCTCAGCGTAATTTCGGAAGGATCCCTCGGATCCTCCAGTTCGAGTTTGTCCGAATTATTACCTAATCCGTTCAGTCTCAATCGCTCAGCTGGAGTGTGCCTTGTTGGTCGTTGCGTATTTTGAACCTGTTTAGCGCTGTGGATTTCATTGGCGGTGACCTGCACGGGCTGCTCGTTTGGATGGATTTGCGGATTGCCATTTCTGAAGCGACTGTCGCTTTGATTTCTTGACCTACTGTTAGTAGTAGGCGGGGGAGTTCTGAAGTTGTTTCCACTGCTTTCTACTTGTCGAGGATGGAGCGTAGTAAATCTGGACACAGGGGCGTCGATGGAAGTGTAAGAAGACACACGCTCAGATCTGGGTCGGGTATCTACCGGGAAGACGCTTCCAGGTGGCCCAAATTGGGACGGGGGTCTACCAGAAGCGACCGTCCTCGACTGCGTGTCAGGAACAGAGGCTGTGAGTGGAGCTCGAGGAAGGTTATCGTCGCTATTAGCCAATGGACGCCCAAATATAATATTATTTAATTCTTCCTGTACATTTCTTGGCCGTGATGATGGATCCTGTGGTGTTCCCCGAGGATTCTGCCGCGATTGCTTAGCCCCACGCAAGAACTGTGGGGCGGAGGGTCGAAACGGATTCTCAGGTAAATTTTTGGCAATCTTACTTGTTGGTCTTGGGCTGCGGTACCTCACATGTGGCGGGCTTGGCAGCTTTCGAATAAAGTCAATATTCTTGTGATGACTTTCTTTTGCATCGGGTAATTCTAGAAAATTGTGTCGAAATTCTTCTTCTTGATCCGCACTACTCACTCTGAATTCAACTGACCCATGCTCATCAAACAAATGCAATCCCGCATCATCCAGTCCGGGCAGCCTGTGCTTATCGCCTATAAACTCCTCACTGAACTTATTTTCATCGTCCACAATGATCTTAATGGGATAAACTTCCTGTATAGACTTGATACTGGACACTTCAGTTCTTAAAGGCGTTACAGTCGGCCGAACAAACTTTGTTCGTTTCTTAGTGCGCTGGCGATCATGGAATGATGGACGTTGTGTTGCACGAGGATTTGGTCTGCTTAAGTCCACGGCCTTTGGAGTGGAAAACTCCCAGGGGCGTCCAGGAGTGTTGGCCAGCGCTTTATGACCCGAGGAAGGTTGCTGCAAAGGGACTTCAATTTCAGGAAAGTTTCCAGTTAAACTCGATGCATCGTTCGCTTTATTGAGTTGCTTCCCAGCTTTAGTGGAGCCTGGCAATTGTTCTTTGAGCACCAGTAAAGGTGGAGGGTCGGTGGAATACTGCACCGGAATACGAATGAAATGAGGAGGTTCTTCATTCCATGGTTCCGTAAGAATAATGGCGTGATCTCTCGGAATGTTTGGATCTTTCACGAGCTTGCCAGGCCTTCCGAGCTCAATGCCAGAGATAATTTGGTTTCCTGGCCTACTGGAATGAAGAGCGGATCGATGGTTATTATTCATTTTTGGCAATCGTTGTGCTTTCCGTCCATTTTGCCGTGCGCCCACACCAAGGTCCAAGTCTTTGGCAATCGACTGCGTTAAAAAGTGGCTGTTTTCTTCTCTTGGATGTTGCGTATTCACAATTTTAAAATGGGATCGTGTGTCTGAAGCGGTCACAGCCTGAGGAGGACCGTGCTGATGATGGGAAGATAATGGATCGTCTGTGATGAAACTCGACGTGCCGGAAAGTTTTCCTCCAGTTGGCTTTTTTCCTCCCGTTGGCTTTTTTCCTCCCGTTGGCTTTTTCCCTCGCTGGCCTTTCCCAGGCCTCGGGTTTTGGGGGATAGGCTGTTTTTTACCCGTTTTATGATCATGGAGTTTGTGGCACTTCAAGCCAAAGGGACACTTTTTTAAAGGTCCCACAATCTTTCGTTTAAATGGAAGAAGAAATTTGATAAATTTCGGGAGGTGTCTCTCAAACATATTACTCCTCGACGCTATCATTTGTTTTTCTTCAAGGTTCGAATTTATCATCACATCGTCACTTCCTGACATTCCCGTCAGCCATGATAGAGATCGACCGCCCTCAGCCCGAGAGCGTTTCTTTCCCTTTCCTCTGGCCCTCAAAGGCTTATTTTCTTCTGCCAAGGAATTCGAATTTGTATCTTGGTGATGCCGATCTGGCTCTATTTCGTCAGTATTAAAGACTTTTTCGGATATTTGCTCTTGCTCCGTACCTGCTCCAGCTGTTTCAACATTAAGGACCTTCTTTGTAATTTGCTTATCCGAATTTTCATTATTTTGAAATTTTTTTGAGTCGTTGCTGTTTTCCGTCTCATCAAGATCCCGTTTTCTCCTCGAATTAGTCTCTAAATCTTTCAATATTTTCTTTTTAGACGGAAATACGTGTTTTTTATCGGCAATTTTAGATATACTTTCCTCAAATCCATCACCTTTGAAACCGGCATTATGTTCTGAAACCGGACCTTCCTCTGCAAATACTTCAATAGCCATCTCACTGTCGGATCGAGAAGCACTTTTTTTTGTCACTCTTTCCGTTTTCGATGTTCATAGCTTCGCTTATCCTAACCTCAGTCTTGGGTTGCAAGTCAATATTGCCAGCGGTTAATTTCTTCGTACCAGAATCTTTTGCAGAATCCATACCCGATTTGCTGTTACCAGTATTGGCGAAATAATTTCCAGAATTGGCGTCGATGTTGCTCCTAATGTTCAGTGTTTTATCTTCCTTGGATTCCCCAGTACTACTGAATCTTAGTTCTTCGTCATTACTGGCGGTGTCTGAAGAAGAAATCCGTTTTTTGTGATCCTTCTCGTGGTTTTGAACTTGCGGCTCTGAACAAACGAAGACAGGAACGATCGTCAGCATCGCAACTGCTGCGGCGAGCAGCTGACGAACCTGAAATTGAAGAAAAAAATTTTAAACTATCAAAGTTCCAGTATGAAGCCATAACTAGGAGAGCAAATGGCGCAAGCGTAGAATATTTTAAAAAGGGCAAAGCTTTCATTAGAAAACAATGAAATGTTGGGGTTATAGCAGAAGCATCACCAATTTGAAAAAAGCTACGCTCTTGTGAAGGATGTTATTTGGGCTGGTTGCGTGGGGGTTTGTTAACCTCATGGAGTTTCTCCGTTCTCAAGTCGCAATTCTGGTGTGATTTAATAATAATAATAATAATACAGCACAAGGTCAGGAGCTTTTCTGAGGTTCACTTGCAACCAAGGAAAGTAAGGAGTTTCCTGCATTAGTGAACCTAATCGAAAGTAAGGAAAGTAAGGAAAGTAAGGAAAGTAAGGAAAGTAAGGAAAGTAAGGAGTTTCCTGCATTAGTGAACCTAATCGAAAGTAAGGAAAGTAAGGAAAGTAAGGAGTTTCCTGCATTAGTGAACCTAATCGAAAGTAAGGAAAGTAAGGAAAGTAAGGAGATTCCTGCATTAGTGAACCTAATCGAAAGTAAGGAAAGTAAGGAGTTTCCTGCATTAGTGAACCTAATCGAAAGTAAGGAAAGTAAGGAAAGTAAGGAAAGTAAGGAGTTTCCTGCATTAGTGAACCTAATCGAAAGTAAGGAAAGTAAGGAAAGTAAGGAAAGTAAGGAAAGTAAGGAAAGTAAGGAAAGTAAGGAAAGTAAGGAAAGTAAGGAGTTTCCTGCATTAGTGAACCTAATCGAATTTGTCAAATGAAAATTTCCATGACAAAACTAACTTATGTTCGTACAACCAAACAATCTAACGTTGTTAACCGTTTACCGGCCAAGTTTCATAAGTAGGGACGGGATTTCCAATCGTAAAAAAATAGTCAAAATAGCACTATAAAGATGGTCATTTTAGTAAGAAAATATAGCAACATAAGTCGTATAAAGAAGCTATGAAGTTCTAATAACAAGAAAAATAGTTGTATAAAAAAGTAATATAGTTGTTAAAATGACCTAGTTTTCTATCATATAGCTCAAAAAATATATATTTAATGATACACCAACTTTAAATATAACCAAATTCCATTCAAACTATTTTTTTAACCTACAGGGTACAGTATTATCTTCTATGGTTCCATAGTGTTCTCATTAATAAATGGCGAAAAATTTATATTAAATTATTACATAATAACAGTCTGATTCGTAATTTTCTCTGAAACTGGCAGATCTGTAGATGAGATTGTTTCTGAGTGCATGACCATTCAATAGCTGTTGAGACAATTTAATTGCTCAGGCGTCTTCAGGGTCAAGTAAACGAACGACGCTTTTATGTTGTCGAAATGATTGGCATAGTACAGAGCTGCATGGAGCCAAGTCCCCCATCTAGTTAGCAGTGATTGTGGTGGTGGGCTGGGGGGGGGTGCGAAGTCTAGGGGGGCTGCCTCTTCGAACACTTCAATTCTTTATGGTGCCTTGAGGAAAATTTCTTCACATTTGAAATTAAATCGTCAACACTAGGGAAGTTGAATTTCATTTCTTCTTCAATTCGATGCAATTTATAACATAGACATGTGAAATGCACTCTATCAGAATATAATATATGAAGCTATGTAGCTGTCCGCTTCGTGTCTGCAGCTGCGTCCTTGACCAGCAACAGGACGTTCTCAAGAAGCGTGCCGTCTAGCCAGAGTAAAGCAAATGAAGCTGCAAAAATTGAGAGATTTTAGTGCTATTTGTATTGTCTAATTGTAGTGTATTGAGCGACTAAATCTATGATGCTTCCCCCGCTTCAATGTTCCTATTATCGTGTTAGCAATTTGTTGACCTGCGATTCTGTTTCTATGCTCACCCATAATTTACTGTTGCCTGCGTTAGTTCTAATTTTGCTCGGGGTGATGTCGCCGCAGTGAACATGTATGTATTTTTTTCTCATATAGTTAACTCATGTGGCACTACATTTCCCGTGTAATGTTCTAGAAAGTCTTTAAAAGATTTGTTCTCCAATTTCCAGATAGGAATATTGTTATTAAACTAGAGCCTCATACAAATCTAAGTTAAATTGCTTCCTATATGCATTCGCTGAAACCACATTGTTCGGATCTTCGTCTTCTGCACGAATTCCGCCATTTTGTAAAAATGTTCCTATGCTTAGTTTCTTTACGATGAGGAATTATGGTAGATTTTTTGCTCTAGCTTATTTGCTCATCAGAAGCAATACATGACAATTTTTCACCATCTTCTGATAACACGTATATCACTCCCAAGTTCTTCGCCAAATTCTGCAAGAACAGCGTTGACCTCACTTTAGGCATGTTTGTAAGCTCTAGCAAGTATATCACTGGATAACTTGCTTCACTCAATATGTCTATACAGTTTTGCCGTAAGTGTCTCTACAGTGTTGCCAAATGTTAATGGTTATTTATAGTCATTTGTCGCATTCATAGTCGTTATAGTAAAATGCTATTTTTTCAATAGTCATTATAGTAAAATGCTATTTTTTCAATAGTCATTATAATCAATGCCATTTCTTTGTACTCATAATAGTTAAATGCTTTTATTGCCATTTTTTTGTAGTCATTATAGTTAGCATTTATAGAATAAATGCTGGAAATTCAGTCCCTATCATCAGCTGGTAATGGGTTTACCCTGAAACATTCTAAAAGACATAGTAAAATGTGATCTATCGTATAAATAGCATTACATAGTAAGTCGAAAAATTCACATAACACGACAGCTGCAAAGTTTTGACAGCAGCGAGTGCTGTTTGCTTAAGTGATATACCTGCGAAAATTGTGTTTAGTTAAATTAGATGTTATAAGATAGGCAATATGACGTGCAGAGTGTTGCACAGACGACATTTCAGGCAGTGTCGATCCTAGGAGAAACCTGCATTTCGTTTCAGTAGTTTTTACTTAAGTTCTTTTTTCGGAGAAATGGCACGCTCTTCCATACTGGGATGGGGATGGTATATGCTTTCGGCTTTTTTTTTTTGTAGGAATAGCTCTATGTGTCCTTCCCCCAAGAAATTTATGTTTTTGACGGAGTTTGTCTGTATGTTTGTCTCATTAACTGTCACCAAGAAACTCAAAAAATAATGGAATGATGGTTGTTTATAAAATTTACAGGGGCTGTAAGATATGTTAGAAGAAACAGATGACTTACTTTTGGTGAAGATTGGCCCTACCTTATGCTGGTCTATTTATTTGCCTGTTGTTTTTTCTTCATTAACTTCTAACAAATGAAAACCGATCTTCATGAAATTTGCAGCAATTGTTGAGAATGACACGAAGAGTAACTGGGCAAATTTTTGTGACCATCTGTCAGTCCGTTTGTCAGTCTGTCTCGATGCTTTCTTTTATGTTCATCATGTTGGTCAGTAACATAACCCAAAAAGTTATAACCGAATCTTTATGAAATTTGCTGAAAATGTTCAAATGTCAAAAAGTTCAAATGATCAAATTTTCGTGATGATCCCATCGTCAGTTTGTATATTTGACTTTATGTTGGTCTTCGTATTAGTTAAAACATAGCGAACAAAAAGAACTGACGAATTTTCAGGAAATATACAGGAACTGTTACTAATTATATGGCACACAAATAACCAAATTGTAGCAATGATAAAAAGGAAATCCTGGTTTCAGGACTAATTTGAAATTTGTACTAACAATGAATTGCTCGACGGAGGCATGCGCTCTCAAATTGCTTCTCTATTTATTTCTGGATTGTGAGCAGCTTTATAAATTTATATTCAGAACGGATGATATCCCGACGATACAGTGTAAAAAAATGTATTGTTCAAGAGAGTTACAGAGGGACGGACAAAGGGAGCTGAGGGAAAGAGAGAGGTATTGAAAAGAGCATGACAGACGAATAGAGGGAAGAAGAGGTACGGAGAAGAGCGTGACAGACTAAGGCAGAGGAAAGAGAGGCTCGGTAAGGAGCGTGACAGACGGACAGAGCGGGGCAGAGGGACTAGAGAAGAAGGGAGAAGAGCGGGATTGAGCAAGGTAGAGGGAATTGAGAAGAACGGAGAAGTGCGAGACATACAAACGAAGAGAGCGAGGCAGAGGGAAGAGAGAGGAAAGAAGAGGAGCGTGACAGAGGGACAGAGCGAGAGTGAGGGAAGAGTACTGACTTAAAGAGGGAAGGATAGTGAGAGGCGAACTGAGTGAGGGGAGGGCGTGGATATTATGAGGGTAGGGGAGGGACGGGGTCGCGCCAGGTAAGCAAAGGTGCGCTCTTCTTTAAGGCGGCATCGCAGCTGGTGCTGCAGCGGTGCCATCTGTACGTATGCGCACGGCGGTGTGCCGTCTGTACGCATTCCATACGAAAGTGTGTCATCTGTACGCAGACCATGCAAGAATGCGTTATCTGTACGCAGACCATACGAAAGTGTGTCATCTGTACGCAGACCATGCAAGAATGCGTTATCTGTACGCAGACCATTCGAAAGCATGTCATCTGTACGCAGACCATGCAAGAATGCGTTATCTGTACGCAGACCATTCGAAAGCATGTCATCTGTACGCAGACCATTCGAAGCCATGTAATCTGTACCCAGACCATGCGAGAGCATGCCATCTGTACGCAGACCATGCGAGAGCGTGTCATCTGTACGCAGACCATGCGAGAGTGCGTCATCTGTACGCAGACCATACGAGAGCGTGTCATCTGTTCGCAGACCATACGGAACCGTTGCATCTTTTAACATATTACGTGCGTGTTAATTTATTAGACTAGCAATTTTCATTGAAGGTTCATTTTGAACCCACTCACCCCCTACGCGTTCACGCATGAACCACTAACTCTTTCACGATCTCTGAAGAGCTCTATGATTATATAAATGGTTTTATTGTATTTATTATACAGAGTGATGATGCTATTAAAGTTATTTACGCAAAATCTTTGGTGTTTCTCAAATTATTACGTTGACAGTTAGACTTAAGACACATTATTGTCAACACTGTTATCACTTAATTTCCCTAATTTGGAATAAATATTCAATTATAATGACGATGATTAGCATAATATTGTTACAATTAATGTAAGACGTTTTCACTGTAACCTAAGAATAGATGCAGATGACTTACTTGTGCAAATTGGTAGATTTAGCTGTGTTATCACATATGTAATTCTATAATGAACTAGAACGCCTCGGTGGCGAAAGACCATCACCCGCGGTGGGGGCAAATTCAAGAAAGTCATTTTTAATGAACGAGGCTAGGGCACAGCCGCATTCTTTCCATGGATTAGTACTTCAATAATAACATAGGAAAAAATAGAACGCCCCATTCTCCAGACGATCTGCCGCGGTGGAGAAAATTCAGTGCCGTCCTTCTTTATGACCAGCTAGGCCCAGTTTTTTTGACATGGGTCGCATCTTGGGCAACCAACCAAACTCTCTACAAAAAATTATGAAGGCTGCTCGACTCCTTCGACCACTTTTTGGGTTTACAGACATACCAATATATATATATATATATATATGTATTAACTTAAATCTTCAACGAAAACGTTATCACCTGTCTCACTTCGCTCGCGGGTGATAACAAATGCTTTTTGTCTCTGATGGTATCCTATCAACTATATTACATTACACGTTACGCTATCAACATCTACAGAAACTGACTGTAGTCAATCAGTGTGTAAACTACCAAGTTGAGGTCATTTTAATGGCACGGGTCCGTGCGTCTCAAATCATGTTTAAATGGGGGTGCTCGCCCATCCTATGTTCTGGGGAGCAGCGTTTCTAAGGGACCCTGTTATTTACCATAGCCTTAGCTTGGCATTCAGGATGTCTTTCGCTCCCAATTTACTTGCTTCCACTTTCATACTCGTACTGAAAATGCTTTATTCTGTCTTTCCTCTTCTTTCCCTACTCGTTGTTCCCATGCGTTGGTCGTGTATGGGAGCACCCTAGTAGATGGGTGTCACTTTTCTATCAACATACTAAATGTCCCGTCCTTCTTTCTCCGTGAGATCGGTTTTGCAGTGGAAAAAAGACATTTAAACTACTCAGTATATAACTTGTGTGGGTTGTCGTGAACTAAAACTGCGGAATAACTGCAGCAACAAACTGAGAGCTTAGAAATACAGAGATTACATGTAAGTATTATTCAGGAACTAAACCATTAAAAAATATCTCATGGAAACTAGAAAGCAGTTTAATCACCAAATAAGACAATTTGAAGAACTTTATCAGAGAAACAAGACCTTTAAGTACTACTCACTGTCTTCTCAAGATCATATTCCCACAGTGACGCTATACATTCCCACTTTCCCTGCTCTCGCTTCCAAGTTTTCACTCCCGCTTGCCATGCAAAGCCCGCCTGGGAAAATATTTATCGAACTTGCGACTCGCCGAGATAATCAGATAACTAACGGAGAAAATTAGCCGAGCCGTGGGAATTTCAACGTCTCGTGGGAAAATTAACTGGCCCGAGGGAAGTCTTACGACGCTTGGGAAAAAAAACACCGCCGCAACTGGGCATTTTTCCCATGGGGGATATTTTTATAAGAAAAGTAGAGACTTGACCAGCTCCTTTGATACTACTTAATTAATGTTATTGCAACTCGCGTCTGAGTATATATGCTTTCTTTATCCGCGCCTGTTGTTAACGAGCGCTTGTGAAGTTCTAGTGCGTACTCGTTCAACTCTTTCCATCTTAGTTTCCTATTGATAGAAAACAATTTTCTCTGAGATCATCAAAAGCATGGCAGAATAGATTAGTATCCCCAAGACGTCATGCTAAACAATCAACTCTTTCAATTTCCCATATTCTTATGTCAGCGGAAATAGTCAATGCACGATATGAACTGTATGTTATTTTTATTATTGCTTCAGCTACCCTAAAATAATGTAACATTGCTTGATATAATATCGTGTAAAAAAACTGAAGTATATCCTTGGCTAACCCTTTGCTGTATAATATCGTTTGCATTATTTGAATATTTTGACTATCTTTGCATTCAATGCACTGTATAGTATTATGTTAACAGCGATTCCCATTGATCTGTTTCTAGCCCACTCTCATATAATATTCAGAATCATAAATAAATAGTAAAACTGGTGAAGATAAGCATCATTAATCCTACAATCAATAGAACTACTTGAAAACAGTTTCAGACCCTGAGATTTGTCTATAGTGACAACTTTGCTAAATATTCGTCACTGACATAGTGACAGGAATAACATTATAAAAATTCCGCCAAGTGATCTCAGTGGAGCTTACTACAGAAACTCTCAGACGGAATACAAGAAACGGGACGTGATTGCTAAGCAGCTGAAGCAAAATAATCTTTAAGCATTTATTTCAAGCAACATCCGGGTTCTAGTTATTACTTTAAACATTCCTTCCAACAGATTTATTGTACAATGCAACAGAGTGCTAAGTATCCCTGCTGTTTGGCTACTTTTGTTATTACAGCTAAATGTGTCAAAACCATAGTCAATATTTATGATTATAATAACTACTTCCCAAAGACGGACGAACTTAGAAATCAGTCTAGCTGCCGCCATGTCAGATGACCAACAGAATATCGCCGCCAGCAAAACTAATCAAATTAGCCTAATTAATGTGTCGCCTTAGCAAACAGAACTAATTAAGTGTCGGATAAACTCTCGTCGGAACGGAATTTAATCAGGACTTAAATTAGCGGCTCGCTGCGAACCAAATGGATTAATTCGTGCTTCAAAATTGGAAATTTTTCAACTGTTGAAAATTAATTAATTCGAGTTTTTTTGATGAAGTTTACTGCCTTTGCTATCGGATGTTAAAATTCTAGATTTTGGATGAGGCTTACGTAAACAAATTTAACTCAAAAAATTAGATTTGGCTTCTGTCGAAATAGGTTCGTTTGCTCATTAAAATAAAAAGAAATATTTGAAAAATGCAATTAAAAATCAATTCCAGTTTCAATAATGAAGTTTGGCGTAGGCATCGCGCATTACAAACTATTAATTAAAAGAAACCAAAAATTGTGAAAATTTTTAAATTAGCCACCTTGTTGTCTTAACAGTATTCCATGTTAAACCGTTTTTTAATGTAAATATTACATTTTTTAGATATTGCAACTCATGCCATATAAATGGCACAATTTTCATTTCCATACTTCCAATGACGCGACGTATCTTACGGGAAGATCCAAAATTTTTCAAAGAATGAACAGAAAATACATGAACACAGAAGATACATGAACAAGAGGTTGGCCCTGAGAACACCCAGTGTCAACTTATTTTTACACGTCTGCTATTCATGAGGTTTCAAGAACTCATATTTTCATAGCACGCCAGATATGCAAGCTATCGGCCGTTACGTGCACTGCGGCGATAAGTTGTTAGTATTCCAGGTTCATGTAGCGATTTTTTATAGGAAGCACCAATGGGACCACCGCGGGCGAATAGGCTGGCGAATAGAATTCCCATTCCGAGCAACAGGAGTAGATGGGGTTCTCGTAGAGCCCATGTGGCTTTTCCACCTTTCAACCACATGGGCCCCACATCTTATTTCATTTACTATTGAACGAAGGTGGCGATCACTTAGTTTTCAAATTTTTAGCTAGGCCTCATGTGGCTTTAAACGTGTGGCTAATGCCACACGTTTCAAGCACAGAACGTCATGTGGATGCAACGTGAACTCAACCTGACTAAACCACTAGCATTTTAGCTACGTGAAAATCACATTGCTGAAATGTGGTATGAACAAATTGCCATATTAGGTGCGTGGCAATTACACTAGTCCAATGTGGCAATGCCAGCTAGCATCTCAAAACTTCGTTATCTCCTGAAAACTATGTTAACCCACCTAGCCTTGTTGCTAGGGATAGATCTCATCGTAAGACTGGAAGCACAGAAGTAACGTCTAAGCTGGTCCTCACAGTTCTCGATCACAATAAAAGAAAAAAACAACTTTCTTGAGCAATAAATTGTCAAGTTAGTATTCTTTAATGCAACACTAACAACATACATAATGAAGTACCCCAGTTCTCTGCTAGGACTAAAACAAGATTTTCCTTCTTCTCCCTTGCATTTTCAGTTTCCTTCATTTCCCTACTTGCCTACACTCTCCCCCTTCCACCCTCACAAACGCATTCCAACGACTTTAAAAATCCCTAATGACGCACCAAAGGAAATTGGAATTAATTCGAGGGGTTGGAAAGAAGGTATTTTAAATGCGCCGAGTTAAGAATATGGCGAACTCCAATGGCCGTCGCATAATATGCCAGACAGGCGGGCACCTCGGGCTTGCTGAGGACGTTTGCACTTAAGTGAATTGCCAGACTTGGACTTGGAGTGAGAATAGAGTGCTGCGACTTGGAATCTTGGAATG
>LQNS02278163.1:13974070-13988687 GCA_001587735.2 Parhyale hawaiensis
ATGGCCGTCGCATAATATGCCAGACAGGCGGGCACCTCGGGCTTGCTGAGGACGTTTGCACTTAAGTGAATTGCCAGACTTGGACTTGGAGTGAGAATAGAGTGCTGCGACTTGGAATCTTGGAATGATGAAATAGCCGCTTGGTTTTTTGGGGGGAATTTTGTCCCTAAATTCTTGCCATTAGCGACAACAGCTGAGGGTAATTAAAGTAATTAAGGCACTGAAGCGCTAGGTGATTTGTTCGGTAATTGTGTTGAGGAATATCTCAGTACTATTGTCATAATGGTAAGAGGTAATTTGCAGTGGCGTATAGATGTAATTGTAGTTATAAATTTTCTTTGCTGCTTTCGCTGTAATGTAAGGTAATTAGTGGTAGTAACTCGACATAATTGTGGTGATGAGTGACCTGTACCCTTTTTGTAGTTTTATGAGGCACAAACTATACAGTAAGCTCGTATAATAGCTTTGTTACGTTTCGGGTATCTTCCTTATCTATTTAAATTGTTTATACACGTTTTCGTACGTTACATGTGTGTCATGCATAAAACGAGCCAAATAATCTTTGAATTTTGTTTCACATGCAATTATTCAGGAATAAGAATCCAATCTACAACTGAACAGAGCGGCAAGTCTCAACCTATCGAATTATATGTCTTTAGCACACTGTATATGATTTAACTATCGTAATTGATTTCTTAATAAAGGTCTGCCTGAGGCAGACACTCTTCAGGCTCGTATACTGCGAAGCACGACTTGAAATGTTGATGCACAAACCAGTAATCTTTTTAATCCGTTACAAATCGTAAATAATTTAGCTAACATGATTCGTTTGTAATCAAAATCCTGCATTAAACTGACATTTATGCACCATTATTGACTTAAGATGAGCTGTAATTCTTGTTGAACAAACAAATCATAGAGTTGTGTTAGAGGCAGCTAAACTGTAACGACGCGTCGTAAATAATCGCAATAGTTTGAGTTGCAGCTGGGAATGGGCAATATTGCAGACGGCTCACAGACACTGCTAGTTGCAAGGGGGCGGTGGCTCTCTGGAATGATCTAGGAATGATGAGGGGCAGAACATACCCAATTTGTGGTGCTCCGGTGATCTGCGAATGATTGTGGCTGTACCACAGCCAGTTTGTATAGGAAGACATATTAGGGAATAATTAAAGGTGTACCACAGCAAATGTGTAGCACTGCTATGATCTGAAAATGATTAAGGCTGTACCACAACAAATGTGTTGTACTACTATAATCTGAAAATGATTACGGCAGTACCACTACAAATGAGTAGTACTACCATGATCTGAAAATGATTAAAGCAGCACCACAACGAATGTGCAGTGTAGTACTACTATAATCTGAAAATGATCAAAGCAGTACCACAACAAATGTGTTGTACTACTATAATCTGAAAATTATTAAAGCAGTACCATAACAAATGTGTAGTACTACCATGATCTGAATATGATGAAGGCAGTACCACGACAAATGTGTAGTAGTACTACTACAATCTGAAAATTATTCAGGCTTTACCACAGCAAATTTGCAGTACTGTGATTTGGGAATGCAGTACTGTGATTTGGGAATGATTAAGACAGTGCGTGACACGGCAAATTTGAAGTACTCCTATGATCCGGGAATATGACGGTAGCAAAACTACTCTATGCGTTAGAGAGTACACCTTGGGTAATACTAAAACCAGTTCTGGAGAGCTAAAATGATTTGGGAAAGATTATGGCAAGACCGTGGTGCATTTATGATGGCAGGACTCGGGCCACTTGGTCGTCCTAGAATAATCTAGAAATGATGTTAAAGCAACTGTTAATGAATGATTAACTTGAAAATTAAATCAAGATTTCTATATTAATTCGTGTAAGATATTAGCGGGAGCGTGAAGAGAGTAGAGAAGCAGATAGTGGCAACATTCCTCAATTGAAGAAAAATTGTATTGGTACAATCATGCCTGTGGATCTTTTTAAGACGGGCGGTGTCGCGGCAATATAGGCACTCCAGCAATCTTTAGATATCGAGATCTGCGCATTGTTAGAGAGGTAGCTTTTCCGTAGTAACGCTCTGTGGGTGCTACGATATTTTAGTTTTTAAATTATTAGGTATTGATATTATTACCTCCGCCAAGGATTAGGTTTCTGTGGGAATTTTTGTCTGGTTGGTTGTTTCCTGTCTGTCGGTCACCAAAATAATTTACAAAGGTTATGAAAGGGTCTTTACTAAATTTACAGGGATTATTAGACACGTTAGGAAGAACAAATAATGAACGTTTAATAAAGATCTGTCCAACCATTTGCTTGTTTGTTTCTCTGCAAATTTTTTCTTGATAACATACCTCAAATGTTATTAATGGAACTTCATGAAACTTGCAGGAACTGTCAGAAATGTTAAAAGGCACAAATGACCAAATTTTGCTGATGACCTGTTCGTTGATGCGTTTGAGTCTATATCTGTTTCAGTGTTTGTCAAAACAGAACTCAAAAAGTTACGGACGGATCTTCAAGTAAAATACAGGAATTATTATTACTAGAGACCGGATTTTATGCCCTGACAAATATGCCTTTTATGCCTGAAAAATATGGGTTTAATGCCCTTATAATATGCCAGTTATGAATTAAAAATATGCCTTTATGCCTTAAAAATATAGGTGTTTTGAACTTATCAGTTGCTATTATGCCTTTATATTTGCTATTTAGGTCCCCATTTTCCAAGATATCACATTAGGAAATTTATTCATAATTTTTAGTAGCTATCTATGAAGTTAAACAGTTGAGAATTTTTTGTTGGATTTCGTAGCGTTCCTTGTGTACGTTTCTTTCGTCGTTTTGAATTTTATTGAATAATTCCCTTCTTCTTTGGGGAGGGGGGCGTGGTCCTATGTAAGTTCTACCACAAAATGAAACCTAAAAATAAATTAAGAAAGAGCTATGACGTTATCAAGCATTATACTGTGTAGGACTTTAATGCTCTTCTATCTATAGCGCCGTCTGTAGTTAGGACTTTATTACATGTGCGATCTGATTGTCGATTTTATAGGTTCAGAACGCATCGTCGGAACTGCTTTTGGGATTGAATTCTGTATCCTGGCTACGGAAGATACTTTTGAAGAATCTGATTCTTCAAACCGAGAATCAGATCGCACCTATAATGTTAGTGCGTATTTCCACTCGAAACTTGTTTGCCAGCTTCAATTCACTGCATGAAAAGGCGATACGATATCCTTTAATATCTTCGCTCGTGCCATTTCGTTCGAAGTTTGAATAAAGATGAAAAATAATTTACGTTTTCTAGCGTCACGATATTTTATTTTCTGTTAGTGCTTGAAGTTTTAGCTTTGGCCCAAGGAATGAGGTATCATTGAATAGCACATATAGTCCTAGTTCCATGAAACAACTAGAGTAGCTCTTGTTCAATTTGTGCGGCAGATAAATTTGCAACTCATCTAGGAGGTGCTTTATTTGGTAGGTTATCTAAGAGATTAATAGCAGCGTTCCAGAGAACTACTCAGGCTCGGAGATTTTAGGAGAGGGAGAAATTCTGTCCCAGACCCTGCATCGTCATTTGGTATTTTGCGAAGGTCTGGACAGAGACCACAAAGCATACGCTCTCCGTAGCCTCCCGTACCTACTGAACACCGAAGTGGCCAGCGCCGACTGATGAGGACGGACAGAAAAAAAAAGTGACAGTAGGATAGTGGAAAAAAGAGACACGTAATTAGTAAAGAGAAGGCCTACCTAACCGGTAGATCCTAAAAAATAGTAATTCGCATAAGGAAAGTGTCTATCGGTACAAATAACAATGAAAAATTCTATGAGAAAGAATCACAATTAATAATGATGGTGTTAAAAAGCTGCTAATGATTCGACGATGCAAAAACCAACTTTCACTCACCCCTGTTGGCTATAAAGTCCTGCCTAAATAATGCTGTAGCTATAATACTTCGAACTTTGAGGAATGAAACCCAGACACGGCAAAGTTTTAATAATTTATTTGTGATTGTTACATTCGTATGAGCCAATAACTAATAGTTTCTTCAAATTGTCAGGGTTAAGATTTAAGCGTTTATCAGTTAAAATATTTCGAAGAGCAGAAAAACTGTGTTTAACTTCACGGAAGTTGGAGGGGCATACAAAAAAGCTGTTGATTCTGTCGGGCTGTTACGACTCTGGTAGTTGCCGGATTTTCTCTCAAGAATGCCTCGAATCTGACGGAATTCGACGAATCCTTCGTTGCCAAAATCAACTCGTTGACACTTCAATTTGACAGTAGCACCAGTAGTTTCATTGGTAGAACTTAAATGACGAAGAACAGAGTCAAACTCGTTCAATGCCCCCATTCATTTTCAATTCACGGGTTTCTAGAATTGAAATACTGTTGATGACACGAGCAAAGTGAGCTTTCACCTAGGACAGGTAGTTTTGACTTCATCACTTCGCGTAATTTCCTGCACAATCTGAATGGCTGCGGCGTCGTTGGGATTCATAAGAGATACCACTTGATTGAAGTCCTCGTAGTGATCTGCAGCAGATATCCAAGTTCCCCAATTAGTCAGAATTTGCTGAGGAGGAAGCGGCAAGTTCGGCTTGAGCTCTTTCAAAAGGATAATCCGCGCAGGAGCCTTCAAGAAAATTTCTTCCCATTCGCAATACGACGATTCACTGTCTGAAAAAGACGCCTGACCTCCTCGGAAATCCTGTGATGTCCATTGGCCAAACAGGTTACATGCATCATATTGGGATACAGAATCTTCAGGGACCGTGCAGCCTTCTTCATGTACGGAGTTGCATCCGTTGCGAAGAGCAGGGCAGTCGTACGAGATTCATGGGATCATGCTAATTCCCCATTAACAAACGACGTAAGATCAAGGTGGTGAGCCGCGGCTCGACGTGCTATGCACGTTGATGTATTGACTCCAGATAACGTTGCTAGCACGTCGTATCACAACGTCCTATAACGTGCTAGGCACATCCTGAGCACCTTGAGCTGGTCGGTCCCTTAGTACGTTGTGATACGACGTGCTAACAACGTTATTTGCTCTAAATTGACATTGTCAAGTAGATATGGAACTTATCACAACGTTGTCAGCACGTTGTCTCAGGTCTCAAACGACCTGATATCTACGTAGAATCAAGGTCAAATTGTTAGCTGGGTTGCATCGAAGAATTGATGAGTTGGACAATCATAGTGTCGTTTGTATGCTCAACGACTGCCGAGGTTAAAAGGAAAAATTTCCCTGACTGCGTCTACCTGAGGACTCCAACAATTACCAGAGGTTGGCAATAGCACGCCTTTTGGTATCTGTGGTTTCGTCGGTGGATATCCAGATTCTCCTCCCTCTGATGACTTCACAGATTCCATTAATGACATTTTCGTAAGAAAACGCGTTGTATGTGTACAACCTATCTTCTTTTTTTCCATATCCGGTGCACTATTTATGGAAAACAAAGTATTAACGATTGGGCACTCTTCTATAATTAGGTATATGCACATATTCCTTACCTTCTACTGTATGTCTTGAATTCACTGTCACAAACTTATTTCTGGAAGTAAGATTTAGTTTGTCACCAACATTAACATAAACTCCTCCAGAATCGGTAACGCAAGGATCATCCACTTCTTTGGCAGTTTTCACTCTCTTAGGCATAGTTAGGTAGCAGTTTTACTGAAGATAAGGAAATTTTTTAATAGCAAGGAGACGTATTAAGAGCTGGAGCGAAACGAACAAGGAACCGCAGTGTGCAGTCATTGTTTCATCTACGTATATGCCTATGTGCAGTTATTGTTTAAAAGCATATTTTTTATATCCTTATCCAGAAAGGAATATTCTTATGCCATTATCCATAAAGGCATAGTGTTTTAATGCCCTTTATGCCTTTAATGCCCTTTTCCAAATTATGCCCTTAAATCCGGTCTCTAGTTATTACTGTCAAGAGGCACAAATGATTGAATTTTGCTGATTATAAATCAGAAACCCTGGTATGAGTATCAGCCCAATATCAAGTTTTTGTTAACTTTGTCTTATATGACGTGGGTATGCGCTCTCAGAGAGCTCTAGTTATAATTGTTATTAAAATTATTATTGTAAGTGTTATTAATTACTAGTTTTTATTATATTACTACTTCCATTGGTATTGATATTAGAATTGTTGTTATCTCCATCATTAATATTAATATCACTAATTTGTATTCTTTTTTAGCAAGTATTAGTGCTAGAATATACAAATCTTTACCCATGGCTGATCAAATAAAATATCGGTATGCCTTAGGAATATCGCTGTACGAACGGTGCTCATGACATGCATTTCTTCATAAAGAGGAAAGTACAAGCCCAATCGTAGCCCAGGAATGACCTGCAAATTACATGAGATTGGCCTTCGCTAGCTTGAACTTCTGAACCTGCAAGTAGGGGTAAAATTTTAGAGTCGGATTGGGTATTTGTTCCGTTATTGGAGAAGCATCGTCATGCTGGAAAGTGCAAAGTTCTGCCGGGTGAATATTTTACTGAAGACCCTTACTCATCCTGGAGCGTACAAATCTCCAACTAATGAGACAATCGTTGCGTCGGACTGGCTTGTCAAGAAACATAATCATAGCGATCTGCTGATTAAATGCGATAGAGAAAGACCTAATTGCCGTGACTGTGAAGATGATGCTCTCGAGAGCAGCGAAAAAGTAAGTTGCGCTCACGAAATGCCTCGATGCACCCAGGTTCTCACGAGATGAAAGTGTAGTTGTGTTGCCTAACCTAATGCGCTGCTGCCATGACTTATTGATGATCATATCGACACGGGAAATGATGCTCATTCTCCCTGGTCCTCCAGGAAATAGCGAATCATCGTCGCCCCATGGTAAACGTCCAGTTGTGCTTTAGGTGTTGGTCACTTAGCGGGAGTGAAAGTTTCCATGCAAATAGCTGTTTTTCGCAAGGATTTTAAAAATGAATGAAATATTCCTTGACTTGGGGAGATGGGTGTTCATTGCCCATAGAAGCTTTAAATCCAGATTAAAATTTATTTTATTTCGATAGAGCTTTTTTGCAAAGAAGTTAAATTTATTCCGTTTCCTTTAGGCGCGATCCCTTATAACAGATTGAGCCATTCGTCAATGATTACCGAATTAACACATTGTGATGACACCTTTCCATCCTTGGTAAAGTCATAAAACAAATATGTTTCACATACATTACAGCTGCGGGACAGCATAACGAGAGCGCCTTATAGGTAACTACATTGACGAAGTGAAGTGAATTTAACGCGCGTGCTAAATATGCTGAGCACGGAAAGGTAATGAGGCCGACTCAGACTGGCGCCTTTCTGGCCCACCGGAGAAACTCCTGAGTCACTGCCTGTCCTGATTTGCCAGTGCTGTAAGTAATGGCATTACCGCACGCCTGTAGCACAGGGCCATGTTAGCACAGTACGTTTAAGGTGTCATTGATTCTGTCGTGGAACTGAGCCCAGTAGACTCGGCATATCCGGAACTACAGACAGGGACGATGATTGTGCCTTGTCAAGTCGAGTCTCAGGTTTTAACCCTTAGTTTTCAGGCTTCTGAGAACACGATGCTGTACTGAAAAGTAGAAGTTTTAGATGTCTCTAGTGTATTTCGATCGCTTCTAACATTCAACGTGACAAGTTCAACGCATCTATGTTAAGGTCCGGAGAATTCGTGCCTTGAGGACTTAGCTTAACTTAACTTTGACGAGTTAATCGGTGACTCCTCGCACCGCGGTGAGTAGGCGAACGAACTGAGGAAACAAATCTTTTAACTAAATAGTACTAAATGTCTAGGTATATATATTGAGTAAGGTGCTATATGAATGTGTTTTATTTTTAATTACCCAGAATTTCATCCAGAAATATGCTCGGGAACATTACTAGTGCTGTGTACGACAGCCATTCTTATGAAGAAGGCTACAAACGTCGTGTGTTTTGTATATATGAAGATATGGGATAGAAAGGGTGGTTGTGTATTTCTTATTAGGGGATGGACGGTTTGGAAGTACTTGAGCTATTAGGAGCAATCATTTTATCCAAACTCTGATTGAACAAAAAAAAAAAACAAAGGTGAAACTATCGGATCGAAATGCCCCTTTTACCCATTATCATAGAGTTCTAAGAGAAAAACCTTTTCTTAGTGGGTTGCGGGCAAGTACAGACTACAATTGTTGTCCTAGGGGTAATACAACTTGTTATACCTATCAAATGTGTTTCTCTAGTTATAACAATAATTAGCATATCAGGGTAAACGAGATGCCTGTGAAAGAAGAGAAATGACCTTGGTATCCTCAGTGGCTTCAGCGGGCCCAACACATTTCACAATGTAATTAATAAGTTTTCCCAGTCCTCGATGAAGTCTGTCTCAAAACACAACACACAAGAGAACAAATTCAACAACCATTATAGATCGAGTGCTACTTTGGTCAATTTTACAACAGGCCATTACTAGCATGGGATCCAACATTATACCACATTAAGCAGGGATGATCAACTATACTCATGCGTTGTCGTCTAGATTTGGGACCTATATACGGTGTTATGAGGCTTACGTCTTTCTGGAGCTGCAAAGAA
The DNA here is from genome assembly GCA_001587735.2 of Parhyale hawaiensis. Classification (NCBI taxonomy): domain Eukaryota; kingdom Metazoa; phylum Arthropoda; class Malacostraca; order Amphipoda; family Hyalidae; genus Parhyale; species Parhyale hawaiensis. The sequence continues at coordinate 13,982,656 of LQNS02278163.1, forward strand.
TTATAAATAATTTATGTCTGTGTTAACGTCTCGAAGGATAGTATACCGTTAATGCTAGATTAGGTTTGATCAGGTTCAGTTAGGATAAGTTAGGGATAGATAGTAGGTTAAGTTAAATTAAATAGGGTTAGGTTTGACTACAATAGATTTCAAAAAGTTAGGCTTTGGTATGTAAGGTTATATTATAGTGAAATAGGGTTTGATCGGTCACCATAATATACCGTAGATTATATTGTAGGCTTTAGGGTGTAGCAGTATGGATTTAGACAGAGCTCACCTACAATTACGTTATGGTAAATTGGTTCAGCTGAATTGGATACGGTTAGATAGACTTGAACTTCAAATATCCAAAACCATATTAAAGCGTTACGAAATTGCCGTACCGTCTATAGTACAAACTGAATACTATTTTCAGTAGAGCACGATACCAGAGCTAACTCATTACACTGAACACTTGATTTCAAGAAACAAGTAATAAGCTAAACAAAAAATAACACAAATGCCAGTAGAAAGTGTCATTGACCATAAACCACAGAAGCACATCTTACTCAGCATAGAACTGCCTAAATTTGAGAAATCAAACAATGACTCGTCACAAAAGTGGTAGAAAGTCAATCTTCACCTCAACAATGAACATAAAATAATAAATTCATATATGACTCAGACCAAAAGTGAAGCAATATCAATAATTCCGATATCCAAGGTCAACACTGTGTCATGAAAGCACATCTAATTCAACACAAAAGCAAAGAGCTGTTAGTATTTCCAACATTACGTATCCTACAGTTTTGCTTCACGCCTGGTACAACCCAAAACTTCCTGAGGTTGAACAATACCACATACGACTCAAAACTACAGCGTAATGGGCTATGATGTCAGACAGTTTAGACTGGAACTCGTCACTAAAATTAGACTGTCGCTCAACACAACATCTACGTTTCAACAGACTCTGAGCTCGCCTACACATCCTATAGCTTCCTATTGCTCACACACGCTCGCTAGATTTCATGCTCCGTAGCCTACACTAATTCACTAGAGGTATGATCATCCTCTGCGGCGACAGACTTCAGATAATTAGGCAATCGCATGCTAGTTACGTGGTTAGGCAATGGCAGGAATTAGTAAGAGCACTGGGTCGCAACTTGCCTAGGGGAATGGTGTCGTCCGACATACGTAACTAGAGCTTGGCCAATGGTAGCTTGCTTTATGGGATAGGTGAGGATCCTTTCGTTTAGATTGGAGTCCAATTGTGTGTGTGTATGTATGTATGTGTGTATGAAAATGGTAAGGTAATTTTTTTAGCTCTAATCTTGTCAAGAAAATTAATGGGTTTCTTTCTTTCTTGCTTGCTAGCCTGCTTTCGCGCTTTCTTTCTTTGTTTCTTTCTTTTTCCGTTCTTTCTTTCATTGTTTATTGATGTATATATGTATATCCATTAATTATTTTATTCCATCAACATATTGAGGTTTCAAACCCATAATAATTTAGGGTACTTATTCTGTTAAATACACAGAAGAAAAAATCAGTCAACTGTATTGTTATATCAATGTTTGTATTTTCTTTCTGTAAATTTTCATTTTTCCCTCAAATTTAGGTTGATTTGTGTATAATATTCATGATATATTATATGTATATCTTACTATAGTATATCTAAGCAAATACTTCATTTCATTGAGGGTTATATAAATAGGCATGAGGACTCTATACAAAAGCCCAGTTTCAAGTGAAAAATTCAGGTACGTGGCATGAGCCATTATAAATATTTACTACTAGTAAATTTTCCTTTTGTTATATTGGAAGTCGATTTAACGGAACTTTTATAGATAAACTGAAAGCAACTCACCCATATATATTTGCATGAAAAAATATTTAAATCACTTCATGAAATGCAGTCTCATTAGAGTCAACTCTCCTCTGCATAGAAATATATGAAGGTAACGTCGTTCAATACATAATTCTAACTGCGTAATCATTACAGATAAACCTTATTTAACAGAGAGTGATTCAAAGCAGAAGCTAATTGCTGAGAGAAGAAATGAAACAAGACGGGGGAAATACTGACTCATCTCTTCTAAGTTAAATTGAAGTTAAACAAGACAAAGGAGGAGGAGAACAAATTAAACAAGGAATAAATGAGACTTGCCTTCATTATTGCAGATGTTTACGAAGACTTCGCACTTGTAGTTGTGGCTTAAAAAATCCTGGAGAAGAGTCGATCTTCGCCGAGCGCAAGGAGTTGGCTAACAAGATGGTATTCCAGAAAAAGTCGACACTGTAAAAGCGTCAGCTTACTTTGACGCTTTCTTCAAAGAACATAGAATTATCTTCTTCAGTTGCTAAACGTCGAATATAATTTTCTGTAGTCTTTCCGTTTTCCTTAGTTACTAGGTGTCAGATATAATTCTTGGCGTTCTTTTCTCACTTTGTAAATGAAATTTCACCAACAGATTGTCAGATTAATTTTTCCGAATCATTTCACTTCCTTCAAAGTTAAGTTGACAAACACTCGGTTTATATGGATTTTTTAGACGTTCACAAACAATTCTTAACTTATCACCACTCCGAAGTTGTAGTAATTTGTTTATCTCGATCATATGACAGAAAATTTCAACAATTTTACCTACGTGGTACTATTAAAAAATGTTCATTTGAAAAATTGATTCTCTCGCATCTTCACTTGCTAAAAAACTATGAAAATTTAACTGCATTTTTACTTTGATTCAATTAAATTTAATTCACTTCTCACGTTGTAAATAATATTCTAATTTATATATATAAAAATTTATTATGTCCTAAATTCGTGCAATGCTGCACATTTTTCCTCTCCGATAGTGAACAAATTTACTGGCTCGTCATCCTGAATTTTCTTCGAGAACCACTGAAACGTTAATAAATAATCAAATTAAACTTTATGTTCTAGTAATATTATTTTTCAAGTCTAATAATAACTACATAATAACGTAAAATGGTAGGGTTTTACTGGCTTGGCAGAGGTACGCGCTCTCAGAGTGCTGCTCTAGTTATTATATTGAAAAATTTGGGCCTTGATCTCCACAAGAAAGATTATCTATATAGCAGAGGAAGAAACAAGGGACTTCAGCATGTCCCGCTGGACTTCAGAAATCGAAGGGGAGCTATGGTTACTTTTTGCCACTGAACTAAATCTGAGATTAAGAAATACTATAATAATTGATAATGAATTTATAAACGATTTGTGAAAAGAGAGAAGCGTCCAGAGGAAATGATAATTAATTTACTCTTATTTTGGGCGAGGAGAGAAAAGTCCACTGGAGACTGTAACGAGTTTATTACTAATTTGTGCCCCGGTCGGGGGAGTCCTCTGGACTAGATAATAAACTTAAAATTAATTGTGCATAGAGAGAAGAAGCAACAAGACAGGATAAAAGATTTAAGATCATTCTGATTAAGGGGAAGGGAGTAAGCCGGCGAGTTTTTTAGTGAATACATAGTTCGCAAGTGAGATCGAAGAGCCAACTACCAGAGCGTATATTTTTGTAATGACTCTTTCCCTCGTGGCATAAAAAACTGTTTTTAAGAAAACATTATCCTCGAGAGGATAAAACATCAACTGGATAGATTATCAACCATTTAGCTGTATTCAATTTACTGTACATACGTTATATAAAGAATAGAGTTCACCTGTCATCTGTTCCCACGGTAGTCATCAATCCGCACATAGGAGAGAAGAGGCAAGTGGAGATAGACTTTACTTATGATGTTCTTTTACGCAACATAAAAGGATTCTCTGCAGTTATATTTGAATTTAATGAATAATACTCCCAACTTAGATCATAAGCATATAGGTATATTTATATATCATCATTTCGTATGGCGGGTAAAAAAATCAGTCACTTTTGATTATTCTTAACTGGCATAGAACAAATAGTCAAATCAAGAACATGTATGTTATCAGCGTGTGTATATATATATATATATATTTGAAAATTAAGGGCGATATACGGATATTATTGGATGCCGCCTCGAAATTAAGGGCGATTATGGAATATGTTTCGATGTAGTAGATAGATGGTTCAGCTGTGTCCGACTTCTCAGCATGCTTGAAATGCTGCACAGAATAACGAACGAGAGAACGCGCTCCGTTCGTGGTGAGCTCGTTGACGAGATATAGAAGGGGCAAACCGTTTCGTGTCTCGTGGAGTTTTAGAAAGGGGATTAACTCATTAGCTGCTAATGTTTCCTACATAATGGGAACACACATTGACGTGCTATTGCTACGTGGAGCGAAAGCCTCTAAGGTTGCAAATGGGCTCATTAAAGCCTGTACCTCCAACAATTAATGACTATTCTGACAAGTTTCAAGCAGTGTTATTCCTCAGATGGTTGACCTTTAATTACGACACGAAAGGAGTAATATAGGTACTTGTAGATAAAAGTGTTTATCTTTAGAATAAGCAAAATTCCTTCATAGCAACCAAAGTAAGCAGTGCGTACCCTAAAGAAACCATGCCCCTAGATGTATTTTTCAAAATAATTTTCCCAGATAAATATGTTCATGACCCGCGAATGAAGAGACAATGGTGATAATGTTTTCGTTTTGTATATGTCTATATATTTATTTGTACAAATGTACAAATCTATGTGCAAATCAGTGTGCCACCACAACCAAAGCTGCCACAATGAACGGAGGTATTATCACAATCTCTTGCCCGCAGTCAGGTGGGTTGACCTACCCGTGAAAAATACCAAAACTGTTAACTTCCAGCCCTTTCAGCTCTCCCCCTCGTGGGTGACGGTCTTACGACAAGCGTGCAATATCCAACATAACTATATAGCTGGATATGTGCGAATTCGACAAAAAGAAAACTCGGTTCGACAATAATCTCCAGCCTCTCCATGACTCATTAACTTATCAGCGTTTGGCGTTCATTATTTCCGGAGGAAACTTCCTAACATTGCACTCTGGTTGGCAACCCGTAGTCGCTCAACATTAACCTTGCACACTACACAGAACTTTCTAGGCGCTCCCACATTGAGGAAATTTTCAAAAGCCTCAGCAGCTGCATTTTCGATAGCTATCGATTCTTTTCCGTTTCATGTTTTCTGTCACCCGAATGAAACATTTTGCGCTTTTCTCCTTCTATCAAGCTACAGAATGAGGATATAGAGACCTTATCGGTTGGTTCAGATCTGTAGAGATAAGCTATGCTCATTAGCAGACAACTGTCTGGAAATTCAGACATAAACTTTGATTTTGCTTCATTTGATTACATTCGAGTTATAGACCCAAACCGGTTACCATTAGGCATGAATTGTCTCAACGGTAATTGATTTGGGGTTAACACCTTAAATTCAATCCAAAGTAGAGAAACCAAAACTCATTCCATAGCGGTCCAAACAAGTTGAAGCTTTTGAGAGCGCTTTATCGATCATTAGAACAATTAAAATCCTCAACACCTTAAATTACCGTTCTCATAATTTTCGGTGCACTCAACTCTCGTAAGATAATTTCCTCCCCCAAGAATTTATCATTTTTCCGACGAGGTTGTTTGCTTGTTTGTCTGTCACCAAAATAACTCTAAAAGTGATGGGAGGATCTTTATGAAATGTAGGGGAATTGTAAAGTTAGGAGGCACCGATAACTACTTCCTAACTTCCTGTTTTTATTTTTTCGTAGTATAATCCTAAATGTTTTCACCACACGTTTTGCTAGATCACCTTTTTGGTCCAATCGACTTTATTACAGTGAATATTCCCAGCGTACTCGCTTCTCAATAAAGACAGCAGAGTAACTGGGTTTCCTAAGCATCTCTTCATCGTTCACAATCATGGTCATTTTCCCTCTTGCGTACGCAAAATTTTACTAAAAAGATGCAAAGAAACTCTGAGCAGTAATTATTCCCTTATCTGAAGCTTTGTTCAGTTAGTTATTATTAGGGCAGTGACAATATGCTCGTGCATATATGCACGTGCATATAAAATATCTGTGCATAAAACATGCAAGTTCAGACAATCCGTATGCGCGCATATGCAAACTTGAATATGCATATGCA